>CAKAOJ020000093.1:600000-1122500 GCA_916701645.2 Sebastolobus alascanus
GATGACGTCCTCAAACGTCTTTGTCCACAACTCAAAGATATTCAGTTTACTGTCATAGAGGAGAAAAGAAACCAGAAAATATTCACATTTAAGAAGCTGCAGTCAGAGAATTTAGACTTTTTCTTCTTAAAAAAATAGTTTAACTATTAGATAAACAGAATAATCGATAATCAAAATAGTTGGCGATTCATTTAATAGTTGACAACTAATCGATTAATCGTTGCAGGTCTAGTTCAGAGACTTGGAGAATCTATGACAAGAAGCACTGAAGGAGGCTTTTTAAGATAAATCCTCTGAACACCCACACAGGTGTTTTTTAGTTAATCTGATCAGACCTTCGCTCAGGACTGAGTGGGCGTGTTCAGACTAAACACTGACATCATTTTACACCTTTATCATTCTTATTGGTAGATGAAAATCAAAGCTCCAGCCACCTTCAACCTGAGCAGAGGTCTAATCAGCCAGAAGAGCTGGAAACACCTGTTGTGTTTGTTCAGAGGCTTTAATGTGTTACATCTGTACATACTGTAGGTGTGTCCTAATTCCCTACATGTCTTTAATCCTTTAACTGACTGGCAGTGTTACAATGAAAAACATCACTAATGTATAAAACATCTGGAGACAGAGAAGGATATTGAGTTAACACTCTCCTGGTTCTTTCTCCCTCATCATGATACATTATGAATGGACTTTGCTTATGAAGTTTAACCGTCATTCTGAAATCCACTGAGACTTGCTTTTTTTAGGGTTGTTTTCTGATCCGAATCAGATAAAGAGGAGACAAACGATGAGCCAGCATCTCTGGCCTAAACATTTATTCTGTAGAGCGGAGGGTTCGGACAGTTTGTAAACAATCAGTTGCCATTTTGGTTCATCTGAAGATACTCGTTGTGTAGTTTCTCCTGGGTCTCGTAGAGCTTTCGCAGCTTCTTGGCTTGTCCTTTGCTCAGCTCCTTCCCTTCAGCATCATGAGTGGGGAAACCCTGTGGACAGCAACAAAAACAAGTCTTAACTGCAAATAGACCCCGCTGTCCTATCACTACGGCAAAGCATCCGACGCTTAAGTGGAAAAATCTTAGATGACCACGGCCATTCCTTAAATCACCACTTTCAGCTGCTGCCCTCAGGGCAAAGGTAAAAACATCTATACAAAATTGTTTGTCCCTGTTGCCATAAAGTACCTTAATCTGTGAGGACGGCCACTTTCTGAAGCCAGCCTGCTACCTCAGCACACTGCACTTTATATTCATTTATTTAACCTCGATTCAGTCCTGGTGCTCCTTTTTAATGTAACTTCTATTGATGTATTGTGTTTAAATGTGTTCTGTCTGGATGTGATATGTTGTGTTTCAATCTACCCTTTTAATAGCAGTTTTTGCACATTCGAACCAAAGACAAAGTATTTTCTATTGTATTCTAACTTCATTGTGATGAGTTTCCATCTCAATGTAGCACAACATTTCGCCCAATTTCCAAAAAATCTGCAAAAGAAAATGTGAATTATAATGTGTGTTTCCATCCGATACTATTATGAGAAGATTAGGACAACAAACAGCTGGTGGAGCCAATTCTCCAGTCGCGTGCCATTAAATAAAAGCAGAAGAAGAAGAGCACAAAACAAGATGACACATAGGTGAGCAACCAAAATCCATAATCACGATATTGACTCACCTCTGGCTTCGTTTATGGTTTTACTGCTGCATTTAGTTTTATGGTTTTATGATTTCTTTCCTCATTAATAATAATGCCTATGTATTTATAGTTATTATCTCACAAGGCATATGCAATATTTTACATATCTTTCTTTGTCTATATGTATGTAATTTATTGCTCTGTCTTTGGCTACGTATTGTTTTAAGTTGATTGCAGCTGTGTGCAGCACTATAAAAAATTCCCCCAGGGACAAAAAAAGTATATCTTATCTTAAAAATAGTCATTGTTTACACAGTACGGTACAGTCCCTGTAAAGATCAGTCATAAAATAAAGTCCTATTTGACCCATTAAATGAAAATCAGTATGATAGAGGTGTGAATGTGTGAATTCTCCTCAATCTTCACCTGGAAAAAGCAACGTAATCATGCTTTAAACATTTCTTTTGTATTTACCGTTTCATCGAATTTGGAATACTTGTCGGTTTCAGTGCGAAACATCTCACATGGAGGGACCTTCATCTTCGCCAGTTTAGCCATCTGAAACAGTCAAAGACACGACGAGTAAGTGAACATGTTCAGTATCAGAGAAACTAAACTTCTCCATGTGGAACCATCTCAGTGACCTCTTGTTCTTGTTTCTTCTTGGCAGCTTCTTCCTTCTTCCATTTCTTCTCTTCTTCCATCTGTGACAGAAGAGAAACAATAGTTTTAGAAAAGGAGCAGATCTGTTTTTGTGACTGTTCTCACTTATCAAACTTGAGGAAATTCTTCCAGTTTTACAGGAAACAAACTGCTCCAAACAGGAAACCCATTGTGTTTTTATTATCTGTGATGGCTTTATAATCATGTTGTTATGTCATTAATATGGGTATATTTCCACTCCTCCCTCACCTGCTTCTTCTCCTCTCGCTCCTTCAGTAAAGTCTCCTTGTCCACCAGTTTCACCACTGTGGGCAGGCCTGGAAACACAGTCACCGTTTCATTCATGTCATTCTCATTTATTAATCATTTCCAGTGTTACAAAAAGACAAAGTATTACTGTGTCGATCCTAGTTTTTCGATCTTTTGAATCACATCTTAGATGCCAGAGTTGCGTATTTGACCTAACCTGGTACAAAATACTGAAGTGATCTGCACGAAAACTCAAAACTAATATTCTTGTTTATTTTTGTTTAGAGGACAGAATATTGAGGTTGTCAGCTCTGTTACCTTCATGATCTTCCAGTCGGACTCCCAGCTCCGGTAACGTATCGTCACGGACGACATCACACAGCTGCAGCAACGCCGTCACTAGATTAGATTAAAAAAAAGACTTTAATTAGGCCCTGAAGAAGAAAGTAAAAACTGTTAAGATATTATGAGAAATGTTTCCACCCTAACATGATATTCTCAGCAGAGGTAAAAGGAGAACAGAACTATCAGCATCTTCTGGACACTAAAATATAAAATACAAGTTCTTACCTTTCTGGTCTCGGGCAATTTTCCGGACTCCCTCTCTGAAGTCTGACAACACTGTGAGGTACGGCATCACGGTGCTCTCCAGCTGCAAACACAGCAGAGACAATATTTTACTGTATGTTACTTTAAATACCTGCAGCTTAAAAATGTAAATCTATGCATTAACTATTTGGAGATTTTTTGGGGGGAAATCTGCTCTGATAAAACATCATCTAAAATTGAAACGATAGACGTTTAGTCATTCAGTAGAAGGAAAGACTAAAAAGCTTAGTGAGGCAACTGAGGTAAAGGAAGGTAAAGGGAGCTTAAGATTGATTCTTTAGAAATGTATTAATGAGCAGTATATTATCATGAAATAATAATCACATTTTACACAACAATAAAAACAGAGAAAAGTGCGTCTTTACTTACATCAATGTTCTGACTTTGACCTCCCACTGGGAAACCGACGGGCTCCGATCCTTCAATGGCACCAAATACCTAAAAGACAAAAGCTTCATTTCAGTGGGTTCAATGTTCAGAGCTTTCACTGCTCATATATTACAAGAAATCTTATTTTTAATCAGGAAACAGGATGAAATAAGTCATTCATTTCAGGCTCAGTCTAACAAGCTTCACGACTGAATTCAAGACTCAACACTTTATGGTCACATGAACACGGTTGATTGGAATTAGTCTTAATGAGCTCAACTAAAGACAGAGAAAGACAAAAATAGTAATGTCACTCACTCGTAAAGCAAATAATATATTAAACAAAGTATAAAACAGATAGCTAATATCCACACCCATAAAATAACTATTAAACAAATGGGTAAAATCAAATCAAACAACACCATACAGTAGATAAAACACCAGTAGCAACAACACACAAACCACTAGATAACAATTAAACATATTTCACCTCGATTACAATATCAATTTATTATGTTACTCACTCTTATTAAATTAAATAATTGACACAATTCAAATAACAATGTGTCTGAACATAAAATAAAATATATACTGAACAAAAATATTAACGCAACACTTTTGTTTTTGCTCCTATTTTTCATGAGATGAAATTAAAAATCTAAGACCTTTTCTATGCACATAAAAGACTTATTTCTCTCTTAAATCCGTGTCAGTGAGCTGTATTGGTTCTGCTGTAATGATCAGCTGGACTTTAAAAACAGCAGCAGTAGAAGCGTGCTCACCTTCAGCATGCTGGTGAGATACGCGGCGATACTTTCCACCAGCATGCGGTTGGGCCTCAGCTTGGCGCTCTTCCTGCTGGCGATGTAGCTGTTGCTCTGGCTGACCAGCACTCTCATCTCCTCCATGGCGGTGCGAGTGTCCATGTTGTCACACAGAGCCTCGTGGACGGCCGACTTCCTGTCGTAGAAACTGGACAACACAGGTAACCATTTGGCTTTTAGTTGTTTATACTGGTGTGCAGATGAGTCCTGAGACAGTGAGTGGACACGTAGGTCTTCTTTTGTATAAAACACATGCTTTTGAAGGACTTTGGATGTCTCAAGCTTGTGTTTTTTAAGGCAGTTACTTTGAAGTTAATTACCCATTTGGGAAAAAAATTTCTCACCTGTTGTTGAGCTCCATCTCGGCTGCCTCCCACTTCTCATACCGCCCCGTGATATCAGTAGGAGCTCGCAGTATGTCTTTCACATTCAGGAAGAACTCCTGTTGCATGAAAAGAGCAGAAAACAGCAGATTAATAAAAAAACAGAAGATTTATTCCACCTCTAAACTAAAAGTCCCATTTGTTATATGGTCAACTTACATTCAAGAACTTTTCGTACTGGACGGCCGACTCCATAGTGTTGGAGGAGTAGTCCAGGGTGTCTTTCCAGGAATGCATCAAGAAAGCCAGACGGAGCTGACGAGCTGCAGGAGGACGAAAAGACAACAATCTCTACTGCTGTCATTTGTCTTAACAAAACACTTGTTACAGATGATCTCTGCTGGAACTTAAGGGGAGTTTAACACAAGACGAATGAGCTCGACTCACCTGTGTTCTTCGCCAAAGCGTCTTTAATAGTGATGAAATTCTTCAGAGATTTGGACATCTTGCAGCCTGCGATCGTCAGGTGTCCGGTGTGCAGGAAGTATCTGACCCAGTAATCGTTCTCAAAGAAAGCCTGCGAGGAAAACAACCAATGGTGGTCAAACTCTTTCACGTTCTCTTTGACTGGAAGTGACTTTAAATACACAGTTAATCATCTTTAAATAACTCTAGTAGTTTCTTTTATGACTTGTTGCACCCATGTTTCAAACTTTGGGTGAGTTAAAGGAGCAAACAGGAGCAAATATTTTAAATAAGCAACAAAGAAAGACTTTGCTTTTATACCTCAGACTGAGCCAACTCGTTGTCGTGATGGGGGAATCGAAGATCAAACCCCCCACCGTGGATGTCCATGGACTCTCCCAAGATGGAGCCGGCCATGGCCGAACATTCAATATGCCAGCCGGGCCTTCCCTGTTACAATAATCAAATATTCAAGAGAACAAAAATAATCAATGTTGCATCAAAGGCTCCTCATTTTCTACTTCGTGGAGCAAACCTCCATCTATCATCCCACTGTGGAAGTTATGCATCAGTTTAACAACACAACTCTCACCTTGCCCCAGGGAGAGTCCCAGGACGGCTCTCCGGGTTTGGAGGCTTTCCACAAGGCGAAGTCATTGGGGGACTTTTTCTCACTTAATCGGTCAGCAGAGATGCTCAGGTCTCCTGCAGAGCCACACAAGATACAGAAAAGACCAACATGACCACAGTAACTGACTTATAATAATATTAATACAGTCACAAAGAGAAATCCATCTTCAGCATTCATGTTAATGTGTAAGATTTGAAAATTTCTGACTTTGGCGATTCTTAGTGGTGGAATCTAAGAAGGCAATTTTTCTACAAACACAAACTTATGGAGGACGGAACCTGACAAAATCAAAAACAAATGAATAAATAAATAAATGGTTTGATAAATACATAAATCTGTCATTAAATGTAGCAAAAATTATATTAAAAATAAATGTAGCCGTTAATTAATTGATAAAATGTAACAAAAATTGACATTTCTATTTTAATTTGCTTCTTTATCTTTGTATTAATTCCCTTATTTATTTACTCTTCTGTTTAATTTTTACCTTTTATTTATTTTTTTTATTAATTTTTAAATGTATTTACTTTTGCATTTATTTATTTTTGCATTTATTATTTATTTACGTATTTTTGCATATGTTTTTTTTTAATTTATTTTACATTTATTTTTAAATGTGTGTATTTATTTATGTATTTATGCATTTATTTATTTATATTTATGCACGATTTTCCCAAACTTATTTATTTCTGTATTCTTTTCTTTACACATTTCTTTATGCATTTCTACCGCGTTATGCAAATGAGGGGGTTGTCACTCAATGTGTGTCATCATGGGGTCACGATGCATGAGTATAGTTAGCTAAACGGAGTCTAGCAAATTCAAATTAAAACAGAAATATCAATTTATGTCACATTTTATCAATCAATTAATGGCTACATTTCGTTTTGATATTATTTTTGCTACATTTAATGACATATTCATTTATTTATTTAATTATTTATTGAGTCCTTTATGTATTTATTCATCTATTTTTGATTTTGGCAGGTTCCGTCCTCCATACAAACTTGTGCCATCAGAATAATTTGAAAGCTGCTATAATCACATAGTAAAAAAAACAGTTGTGGTAGTTGAAATGTGCAAATATCTACCTTCTCCCTCTTGTAGAGCTTTCTGATCTCCGACCGCCTCCGGCACCAGTTTGGCGTACGAGTGCTGCGGATTGGCGTCAAACTTGGAGGTGTCAAAGTACACAGAACCGTTTGATTCATACCTGTAAACATCAGAAAACTAAATTATTAAAACTATACTGTTAATAACTGACAATATGGGTGTAATATGAACTGTTTCCTCACCCGTAACCATTTGAGACAACCTTCTTCACAAACTCCACAATCTCTGGGACGTATTCACTGACTCGAGTGAGGACGTCTGGAGGAAGAACCTGGTGATGATAAAGACAATTAATGCACAATAACAACAATATACACTACATGGCCATAAGTATCCAAAACTGTTGAACTATAGTCTAAAATACGATTGCATGCTGATGCAATAAGACTCTTTTTAAGAGGAACAGATGAGATGAGCCCAAACCAAAGACAGGGTTGTCCACATACTTGTGTATACTTATATTTAAAGGGACAGTGAGTAGGATTTGGCGGTATCTAGTGGTGTGGTTGCAGATTACAACCAACTGAGTACCCCTCCGCTCACTCCTCCCTTTACCAGAGGTAATATGAGCCGCCGAGTGCAAAACCGTGGTAACGCAGTTGGCCTCGCTTTTGTTTGGTCACAGAGCACCAAATAATTTAATTTCTCCCCCCTCTCTTGTGATGCTCCTTGTGTTATTTTGTCTGAAACAGTTTGCTGTGCTTCTACTTACGTTCAGGGCCTCCATGTCTTTGTGGTACTCTCCCTCCCAGTAATTAGGGAGAATAGAGAAGATTGAATTCTCTGTGACTTGACTTCCAAACTGATGGTCCAACCACTCGGACAGCAAGTCCTTGGAGTTCTCCAGCAGCACCTGGGAAGTATTGTTTTTTTCTATTTTATTTGCACACACATACAACTGCATAAAATCCAGATAATGAAAAAATAAGAAAGTTGACAGGAGAGGTCAAGAAGCCACGGGCTTATACAACGGACCTTCCCTCGACTTAACGAGAAAAGGAAACAATCAATAAATGACAACAAAAAGCAAAAAAAAATGAGCAGAAAAATAAAGAAATACTACTATTAACTACTAAAAACGATACGGGGAAAAAGAAACACATCAGAAACATCATGAATTAAATGTGATAACGTGTACATATCTCAGCATATATGAAGTAAATTAATTTCTCTTGCTACTTAATATTATATTGAACTATTTGAATACTTTTTGAATATACTCTAATATATCTATCAGTACACGTCGTATTGTTTATGTTTTCATTGCATTGCTTTCATGCCATGACAGAGGAAATATAGATCAGTTTTCAGCTAAATTAAAAAGCGAGCGATAGTTCCTCTAACACTGTTCATGCTGCAGAACACTTCTTCTGTTTATTCCAAATAAACTGTGAATATTAAATACTTCACTTTCTCAGTGAGAGTCCCTGGTGTTGTAAACAGCATGAACTAAATAGTCGAATGAACAATATTGAGTAGCAAGAGAAATTAGTACACTTAATATATGACTATTTACTTTATATATTTTAAGATATGTACAAGTGATGGACTTTTTTGCAAACGCCAGAAATACTTCTAGACCACAACCGTCTCTTAAAGGAACAGTTCGACATTTTAGGAAATACACTTGTTCAATATCTCCCTGAAAGACAGGTGAGGAGATTTCCAGGCAACTGGTTGTAGTTTATTTTGTACAGATAAAGTAAACAAGATAATGTTTCCAGTCTTTGTGCTAAGCTAAGTTAGCTGCCTGCTGGTGATAGTTTCATATTTAGCGTATAGACATGAGATTTTTCCATCTGTATTCCCCAAAATGTCAAAGTATTCCTATAATCTAAGTCTAAGAAGTGAAAAGATGAATTGCAAAGAGATGGCAAATTACTATTATTCTCATGTGGATCTACAGTAAGTGACTAAAGTCTTACCTGTGCCAGAGGTTGTATGACCTCGTGTGCTGCTTTGCCCTCCATCGCTGCCTGCAGGGGCTTCAGAGCGGCGTTAACAGCAGCGTCCAGCCGCTCCAACATCTGCTTCTTATCTGGATCCGTCGTCGAAGCCATGTGGGCCTGAAAGGGCTGAAAATGAACACACACATGATGAGGGTTAAAGTGAAAAGACAGAAAGCTTCAGGTTATCTGACGTTTTAAAGTAGAGTCTTTAAATGATATAATCACTGTTATTTATTCATTTATTTTTCTGTTTAGTAGTTTAGTTATTAGTTCAATAAATTGAAGGCTAGTTGAGAGTTTGGTCTCACCCCTCTGGTGCTCAGGACATCCTGCAGTATCTGAGCAGCTGCTGGCTGCTTCTCCTTGTACTGGTCCAGGAGGTGGTTCTGCCGGGCCCTTTTAATGATCTGAGAGGAAGAAACACCAACAGAAAGGCAGAATAACGGTTAACATAATGACTCATGAGCTTAAAGGGACAGTTAGGATGTTTTGAAGTAGGGTCGTATGAGGTACTTATCCATAGTCAGTGTATTACCTACAGTAACATGCATTATCATCATAACTACACATTATACATAATTACTACTTTATACTTTATAAATGATAAAAAAATCACCTAGATGTTTCTATGTTTGTGCAGATCTGGTTTCAAGTCTAGAAAATAAAGATATGAGGATAAAATTGAGGATATGATGCATTTATTTTGGTTCACAAGTTGTGATGTGTTTGTTGACGTCGTCAGAAATGGCGGAGGCCATGGAAGTTCATTTCTTGATGCATAATGAGTATATATATTGTAATCTTAGTCATATAGTTTTTTCTTCATAACTTTATAATATCTCTGAGGAAAATGTTGATATTCCTAACGGCCTCGTCTTTCTCCTCTGTCATTATGTCTTTGCATTTACTGCATTATGTTACCTGCTTGCTAAATTGTTATCTTCTGTGGCTGCTAGACGCCGACAGTAACGTTAATATTGCCGTTGCTTAGCTGCGCTGTTCTCACGAACAGCAAGCATATCGTGTACACGACTTCCCGTGTTGTAAACACGAGCTCACGAGTTTAACTTGAAGGTAACAACTGAACCCCAAGTTGCTTCGTAGGTGCTTCACAGCAGCTGACTGCTCCTAATGCTTAAGATGGGTTAAATGCAGAGGTTGAATGTCATGTATGACGATTAAAACACATTCTTTTTCTAGCTTAGTTTGTAATGGGTTAGGGTTAGGGATGTAATCTGTTAATAAAATAGTGTCTATACTGGTGTGTACTGGAACTTTTATTTCTTTTGGTTTTACTCTGGTGTATTCTGCACCAGCTGGCAGCCAGGAGACGAGCACTGCTGTGCACGAGGTATCTTCAGCTTTTTGGAAAACATAAAAGATTACCAGAGATAATTGTATATATTAAGGCCAGATCTAAAAAATATATGTCAATTTATTCATTTAATTAAAAATAAAAATAAAGTGCAAAGCAGTGAAGGTCCCACTCACTTTGTCGTCGATGTCTGTGATGTTCATGCAGTAGAGGACGTCGTACTTGAAGTAGTCCTTCAGTATCCTCCGCAGAATATCGAAGGATATGTAGGATCTGTACAAAGAGACAGATTAGAACATTAAACAGATTACACCAGAACAAACTAAAGAACTAAAGTTGCACAATGAAGGATGAAAACTGACATCAGTTTTTCGTGTGATGTGTTTACCTGGCGTGTCCCATGTGTGAGGCATCATACACCGTCGGTCCACAGCAGTACCATGTGACCTTGTTCCCTTTCTGGGGAACAAACGGCTCCTAAAACATGAAGATCAGACAATAAATCAAGCAACAAAAAAAACAAAGAATAAACTCTATCTGATGTCTGAACACATGTAACTGGGATAAAAAAAAGAAAAATACAGCGTTAAGTTACAATCAGACGATTTCCAGCCTGTGATGGTTTGACAGTTTTAAGTCTCCTGACATGAGAAGGGAGGATTGTTCCACGTCAAACCCACAGAAACAATCAATTTTCAGTTTCAGTTTTTGTGTTGCAGCTGAACTTTGGCTCACGGTGATTTGATTTTATAACGATGACTACAAATGTGACTGTGTTTCAATTATTTCTGATTAATAAAACAACGTACAGTTATGCATCAATGCAGAACACAGCTACAAGTCCATAAACGGCGTTTTTGCATGTTGCAAAGACATTTCCTGTCATAGAGGCAGTCACTGCATCGGCTCTTCAGTATGACCTTATAAAGGATCTTTAACAGAAGAGTAAACTGATAACCGTCCTTTACCCTTTCTATAAATAACCAGCATAACTGATAGATAGTTTCACTTTGTAAATCCCCATCAGAAGATTTGAAAAGTCCGTGCAGGGGACAGATAAAGATCCTGAAGTTTTACTTTACAACTGACGTTGAAGTAAATGGTAAATTGTTGCTAAATAAAATGAATGGGAACATTAAAACTTAAAGGAAAAACTTAGAAGAACGCAGCATGTTCAATAATACTGTTAATAACAAATGAAATGGGAAAACAAGCTTCTCTTTGCTCCGTCTTCGTTAGGAAGTTTATTCTTTCTGAGATATTTATGAACCACAAAGAACACAATGCCTGAAGGATTTAATATCTGCCTCCTCCTCCTCCTCTTCTCTACCTTTGCTCTCGTCAGGCTGTTGTAGAGTCGAAGTTGGGGAACATCTGTTCCTGCTGGAGGAGACCACGAGGGCTGAACACGCTTTCCTTTCACTGAAATAAAAAAGAACATTTTAACATACATTTTTATACATGACTTGTCAGTTTTAAAATGTGTTCAGCCATCCTCCATGCTTTACACAAGAATTTAAAGCCACTATGTGTTCAGTAGGATTTAACTGTACCTATTGTCACTGGGATTGTCGCATTTTTCAACAGACCAAAACTTAATTATGTTGAATTGTTATTTTCACATAATAATCTACACATGTGGCTTTAAATTTAATACATGTTGTCAATAGAGATGAGTTGCCTCCTGCAACTAATAGAGAACACAGAACAAGAGAAAGTTAATCTGGGTCTGAATTTTTGCCCTCTTGTATCAGTAACACACCATTAGTGTGATTCATGGCTGCAACTATTGATTATTTTCATTATCAATTAATCGTTTGGTTTGTAAAATATCAGAAAATAGTGATAAAGGTCCACTGCAATTTCCAAGAACGCATGTTGTCGTATTCAAAGTTGCTTGTTTTATCCGACTAACAGTCCAAAACTCAACGATATTAAATTTACTATCATACAAAATAAAGAAAAGCTGCAAATATTCACATTTGAGAAGCTGCCAGTGGAGCTTTACTTGGAAAATATCTTAAAACACTCAGCTGACACTGTTGCAGATCATTTTCTGCTATTTCACTTATCAATTCATACACTAATTATTTCAGCTACTGTTACTAAAAGTATCCACAACAATGTACAGCTAAAGAGAATTCACCCATAAGTTATTATTTTCCTTAAACTGAATTCTTAAAAAAATAAATCTAATTTAAAACAGAGCACAACTAGTAAATTAAAGTTATATTTTCTTTATAACCCAGACTGCATCTAACTTTTGATTCACAAAATAACAAAAAATTGTTTTTTTGTTGTTGTATTTTTTCTCAAGTATGATCCAGTCTGAATGTAAAACTTTGAAGGACATTTTGAGAACATTATGCAGTAAACAGGTAAGAATTAAAGATTTAATGATAAATGAATGAAGCTGTAGATTAAATGTCTTCTTCTCCACAAAGTAAACACATCACTGAACAGAAGAAAAATGAACCATCCTCATGTCTACTAATTTAAACTGGGATAGTGGCCCAACAAGTGCAGCTTTCATCATTATGCTTATTTGCTAAGCTCCAAAATCCAGTAATACATTTGCCACGCGCAACAATATTCAGCTCAAAGTGTGAGGAATAATGAAACTACACTGAGCAAAAAATATAAACGCAACATTTTTTTTTTCTCCCATTTTTCACGAGTTGAAATTAAAGATGTAAGACTTTTTCTATGCACATAAAAGACTAATTTCTCTCAAATTTTAAATCACAAATTTGTTTAAATCCATGTTAGTGAGCTCTTTGCCAAGATAATCCCTCCACCTGACAGGTGTGGCGTATCAAGATGCTGATTAAACAGCATCATTATTACACTCCCTCAAAACCTGCAACATCTGTGGCATTGTGTTGTGTGATAAAACTGCACATTTATAGAGTGTCCTTTTATTGTGACCAGTCTGAGGCACAGCTGTGTAATAATGATGCTGTTTAATCAGCATCTTGATACGCCACATGTGTCAGGTTGAGGGATTATCTTGGCAAAGAAGAAGTGCTCACCAACACTTGAACAAATTTGTGGCCTAAAATTTGAGAGATATAAGTCTTTTGTGTGCATAGAAAAAGTCTAATTAAAGATCTTTAATTTCAACAAGTAAAAAATGGGTACAAAAACAAAAGTTTTACATTTACATTTTTGTTCAGTGTATATCTTATATCAGACAGCTCAGGAAAATAGACTGCTCATTTGTTTTGTCCTTTAGTCAGATGCCACAAAAGTGAATCATCTCATTGTCAGAGGAATGCAGCTACACATGTTCAGTTACTGAATGTACACGTTAACGCCAGGAGGAAAACGAGCCGTGAAAGCCACACAAAGCCCAAACACCCAGCGGGGACAGCACACAATACATTAAAATGTTTGTGAACACATGCAGTGAGAGAAACGATATCTAATTTCCTGTAAATGTCACACTTCTGTCTGCAGAGCCGTTTCAACAGCAGGTACTCTTTGGGTAGGTGTCTGTGGGTAAAACTAACACGAGTGTGGTTCGTCCCAGCTGCTGACGTTTCCTTTAATCAGTTATAGACTGACTCTTTCCTGCGCTCAGCTACAGGAGCCACAAACTGTAAGCTGCTATGACTGACAAGAGGAGTGAAAGCTGAAACTGAATTCATTCAAATGCAAAATAATTCTGTGTTCATGCATGTGCGTGTTTGCAGAGGGGAAGGTTAGAGCTGCTTTTAGTTGATCAACAACAATGTTTCCTGCTTTGAGGACCTCCGACAGCCTCAACATCCAGGCTGGTACACAAGGGGCCGCGACCCCGTCTAAGCCTGTTCATGCCTTCAGCTGTCTACTCACTGCTGCTCTCAGGGTGGAGGTCCTGCTGCAGGGCTGCTATGTGTCTGTACCAGCGCAGAGCGTGGACACGTTGTGGATCTGGGGGCCTGTGGAGGAGCTTAAAGGCTTTCTGGTCGGCCTGGGAGGGGCTGAACCCGGCCAGGTAGCTGCGTGAGGTGAGGTAGTCATTCAGGGCCACTGCCAGCGCGGACTCCTCATTTATCTGTAGCAAGAAGCCATACTCAAAGGCTGCAGAAACAAACAAATGTTCGTAAGGAATTACCGACTAAGGCTGCAACAGCCGGAGAAAACACTAACAACAGCACCACCAGTTTACCAGGGACTCACAGCCAACACCTGCCGTGTTTAGCAGCAGGTCAAGCAGCAAACTTCCAACTCAAATCATGTAACAAAAACGTTAAAGTGAGATCCTACAGAATATATGACACAAAGTCCCAGCGTCCCAAAAGAGCAGACAGCCACAGATTTTGCCTCTGAGTGAATGTAATCCTTCAGACTTTTCTCCCCTCAGTATCATGTTATAACTTCAGAGAAGAGGAGGTTTTCAAATGATGCTTCGTATGCCAGCGTGGACAGATGTAATACTGCACTCATGACTGAGTATAAGGAGTAGTGTTGTTTTATTACAGTACAGATGTTGAGTTAAAACTGCCTCTGGCCCTGGTGCTGGATGCACAGTACTCACTGCAGGGCTAGAAACGAGACATGAAACAGAGGGAAAATGACTCTAAATGTGATGTGAATGACAAACACATATAAACTAATGAAAACAACATTATGATAAATAAGTAAACTAATATATGAAGTTCCAAAATGCCAATTAATCTTGATCAATAAATCAGTTTTGCCCCCTGAAAACAATTCTCTATCCATGTACAGAAAAACAAAGTCTTTTCTGTCTGGGCAAAACACTATCCCCAGAAATGACTAAGAGTGAAACTGAAATGGACTGGATGTTTTTTTCCACACACACTAAGTGTGAAACCCCAAAAGGCAAATCAAAACTTCAATTTATTTTCTCCATCCACGCATGACCAACTAAATACTAAGACTGAAAGTCAGAAAGAAACAAGCACAAATAGCTGCAGATTAACCACAAAGCACAGGATATCAGTGTGTCATAGGGAGCTTAGAAAAAGCTGAACTGAGTTGGTTTTCATAGGCTGTCTTATTATTATTATTATTATTATTATTATTATTATTATTATGACTACTACTACTACTATTAATAATAACAGTAATAATACAAGTGATTTCAAGAGAGTTTCAGGACCTTTGGTACTTAAATAAAATGTATACATACATGAGTGAAACAAAGTGAAATTGTCAAACAGAAACTTAACAGATCAAACTAGATGATGCAACTGAGCAAAACTGAAACAAAAAGAAAAACATATGAAGAACTTATACAATTCAACATAACTCAAATTATGTAACAAAAAGATTAAAACTAAACTGAAATCCTACAAATCATATGACACTAACTCCCGGTGTCCCAAAAGAGCAGACAGCCACAGATTTTGCTTTTGACTGAGTATAATCCTTCAGATTCTTCTCCTCTCAGTGTTGTGTTATAACTTAAGAAGAGAAGAAGAGGAGATTTTCAAATGATGTTTCGTATGCTGGCGTGTACAGATATAATACTGCACTCATCACTGAGTAAAAGGAGAAGTGGTGTTGTTTTATTACAGTACAGATGTTGCAAAGATAATATTAATACTACTAATA
Organism: Sebastolobus alascanus; assembly: GCA_916701645.2. NCBI lineage: Eukaryota > Metazoa > Chordata > Actinopteri > Perciformes > Sebastidae > Sebastolobus > Sebastolobus alascanus. The sequence continues at coordinate 615,708 of CAKAOJ020000093.1, forward strand.
ATAATAATACAGTAATACTACTACTACTACTAATAATAATAATAATACAAGTGATTCCAACAGGGTCTCAGGACCTGTGGTACTTGAACCTTAAATAAAATATATATAGGCAAGACAACATAACAGATCAAACTAGATGATGCAAGTGAGCAAAAGTGAAAGTAAAAACAAACACATATTAAAAAATTAACTGGGATAATTTGACATAAACTAACAGTGTTGTTGTTATTATTATTATCATTATGATTATTATTATTATCATTACTATTATTATTATTATTATTATTATTATTATTAATAATGTTTCCTGGAAATATCCGCAGTCAACCAGGATGTAACATAACATCTGGCCAGATGTGAATACAGCCATTATTAAAGATGCAATAAAAATATTGTCTTTTTGTGTTGTGGTTATATCAGCATGTTGTGCCCTGTTGCATTTTATTCTCATAATATTACATGAGGGACATAAACTACTGTTCAATGCTTAGCTGTAACTCATTTCCATCAGTCCAAAGTCTCCCAGTACAGTTTCTCTTTTACAGAACTCCCCAAACCAAACAACATTCACAATTCTGCACCAACTATAACACCTGACATTTAGGTTTTCTATAAATAAAATACTGCTATATGTGTGCCGAATTGAAGAGTCCCTCCTTTAAATACAGAGGAGCTGTTGAATGTTATTTGTAGGATATATTCTGCTCCTTTACCTGTGAGTTTAAACAGACAGATGTTTAAAGGGAGTTCTGCTCTACACTGACCGGTGTTACCTTTAGCTTCAGGGAGCTAACAGAGCTAACGTTAGCTCAACGGCTATGACAGCTCGTGAAAACGCATTAAATCTCGCTGCTATTGTCTTTTTTATATGTTTTTAAACTAACGTGTCTACAAGGTGAAAAACAATCATTATGTTACAGTACCTGTCTCTCCTGAGGTCGACATGGCTGCAGTGCTGGATGGTTGGATGCTGATGCAACAATAACGTGTTCCGGAAGAAGAATCCGTGCGCTACATGCTACATGCTAACGGGTAGGAACCAATGTGTTCGAACCCTGCGAGCCGGGGGGACGATACTGACTGACGGACCATCAACGCGGAAGTTTGTTTTTGTTGTCAACAAGAAGTCGCATGTACTCTGAACTCACTAACTAACTCCATACAGCCGATATCTGGTGAACTGAGCGGCTAAATGAAGAGAGTGTAGTGAGTTGAAGCGGAGATGTCGAACATTAAGGATTATGTGGATAAAGTGAGCCGTGTTTATGAGCGGTACGTAGAGTACGTGAGGAGGAACCCGGCTGCTGCTGCTCAGGTGGAGAGCACCGTGAGGACTCTCTCTTACCTGATCGCAGGTCAGTCACTACACACCTCTTTACTCAGGTTCATTAAATGTTACACTGTGTGAAAACTCCACTTCACTTCTATCTGTTGTTAACTAGACTGAACTTTGTTCCAGAAACCAGATATGAGTTTCATTTATATTTAATAAAACATGACAGTAGCTGCTTGCTGCAAACAATGACACTGGGTTTAATGTTTTCAGCAGGTAATTGCATGACAACATGTCATGATTCTTGACTTGTATATAGACATTTTATTTATGTTGTTAGTCAAATATATATATATAAATATATATATATATATATATATATATGTGTGTGTATATATAAATATGTGTGTATATATATATATATATATATATGTATATATATACATACATATATACATATATATATATATATGTATATGAATATATATACATATATATATATATTTATATATATATATTTGACCAACAACATAAATAAAATGTCTATATACAAGTCAAGAATCATGACATGTTATATATATATATATAGTGTCATTCAGTGTCACAGAATGACACTGGTTTTAATGTTTTCAGCACGTAATTGCATGACAACAGGTCATGATTCTTGACTTGTATATAGACATTTTATTTATGTTGTTGGTCAAATATATATACACACCATGTTTTTCATGTACTTGTGCACATAACAGTCCTGTCTATTCTTTACCTTTATTTGTCCAGCTTTGTTGTCCTCGTTCTTAGTTGTGATGAGAGCAATGAGATCAATGCAAAAAACTGAGCCTAATTCCTTGTATATGGACACACTTATACTTGGCCCATAAAGCTGATTCTGAATCTTATTTTTCAGGGCGATTTGCAGATTCTCATGAAATATCTGAACTGGGTGAGTAAAAGTCAAGGGTCAATACAGCTGCTGTTTCAAGGCCAGTTAGCTCATAAGATAAGATAAATCTTTATTTATCCCGACGAGGGGAATTGCTGTGCAGCAGTTGCAATACGAATTTCTGACATTTTAAAGAGCAAATGATTAATCTGAAAAATAATAGACAGATTAATTGATAATTAGGGCTGGGCGATATGGCCAACATCTTCTATCCCGATATAGCTCATTTCATATCTCGATAATGATATATATAACAATATAGTATGGTAATTTAACGAATGAATAGTCTATATGAAATAACCACATGGTATAGCCTATTTTTGTATACTCCTGTGTGAATTAAATACTTGACAAATGAAAAGTACTTTTTTTCTCTTTTTAAGAGTGCAAAATGAACATAACAGTTATAAGTGAAATTATAGAGAAAAAAAAATAATAAAGGCCTAGCCTATATCACTATAGGCACTGTATAGAAAAATATAAACGATAGACATTTTTATATCTTTTTGATGATATATATCGTCATATTGCCCAGCCCTGTTGATAAAGTAAGTTTCAGCTCTAATAATGATAATCAGCAGCTCTCTAATCTTTTTTCATAAACACATACGTTCGTAGTTTTGTTAGCTGTAAGTTTCCACACAGGGTTGGTGGGCATAAAGACAGAAACATACTAATATATATATCCATGTGAACTGTGATTTTGTGAGTGTATATTTTGTTATTTACACAACAAGATGGTAAAATATTGTATTACATGATTATACAATGAATGATACCTTATCAATACATTACCTGATGAATTCTCTCTCTTCGTGGCTTTGTCTCTTTTTCAGTGTACTCTGCCTCCAATCTCTTGGTGCTCTTCAATGACAGTATTCTACGCAAAGGGCTGCGATGTGCCTTCCCTCAGGTGAGCACCGATGCTTTCACAGAGAAATAAATGCTTCCTGCATCAATGCCTTTAAGGAGACACAAACAGTAATGGTGTTCATACAGGCCAATGCATTGATACACGCCAGTCTCGGTCTATAATATAGAGGAAGAAAAACAAGGGAGGTAATTATAAAAGTTATATCAAGATTTTGACCTTTTTTTCCCAAGCTTTTTGTTTAAACTTATATAACCTATCAAACACAAAAAGATTTAGATTTATTGTCCCAGAGGAAGATTTGTTTTCACAGTCAGTACAACAGATAAACACACAGAAAATCTTCCATGTACACAGTCATCCAGTATCCCAGCAGCTCACCACAGTGTCAGCGAGGTGAGGTTCGTTCAGGGGCTGCTATGGCAGAAGAGACAAAACTCCTGCTGAAGCTCTTCTCCATTTTAAAGTCCTGTGTTTCCCAGCAGATGGTAGTAATGTGAAGTGCAGATTGAAAGTGAAGGTGCTGACTCGTGTTCCTGCTGTGTGTTCAGTCTCTCTCCCAGCAGAGACTCCTCACCTGGCTGTCTGTGTTGGAGCACCTGGAGGTTTTCCTGGAGATGGGAGCCTGCAAGCTGTGGGGTGATCTCGGCCGCTGGCTGGTGATCTCACTCATTCAGATTTTTAAGTAAGTTTCTTCCTCTAGTGACCTGTTGGATTATTATTTAATGAAAAGAAAAAACACAAATTTAAATTTTGCACCGATCTGACAAGATTTTTTAGAATCCTGAATTAAACTTTTTGTGTTTCTCAATTTGACTTTATTTGAAATGCCAAATTCAACATACACTACATAGCCAAAAGTATGTGGACACACAGTTTTGTATACATTTGCTCTGAGGCAGTTTGGGCCCCTTAGTTCCAGTGAAGAGAAATCACATGCTTCATGTATCACCATGGCATTCCCTGTATACTCTCCTGTCTCTGACCAGATTTTTTTTTTCACATTGATCTCCAGGGCAATTTTTCGCCTCGTGCTTCTTCTGTGGTACAAATCCGGCATCCAGACTACACCTCCCATAATCCCCCTCGACAGAGGTGCAGAATTTGTTGGTGAAGGTCAGTTATCCTCTCCTCCTCACGGGTTATAAAAAGTCTAAAATGTTTGTCCTTGATATCTGATGAGAAAAAGTAAGTTAAGTTACGTATGGACTGTATCCACAATTCAGACTCTTCACACATCAGCACATTTTTGGCGCAGTGTTTGCCATTTTTGGATGCATGCTTACGATCTGGCACCTGGTTCATACGTTTTTATAGAGGCTGAAGCCCTGAAACGTCTCTGCATTTATGATTTCTGCCTTTAATTAAAGCTGCACTTATCAATATTTTTACAGTAACAGTGGATTAAATGACTACATGTAATGTGAAAGGAGTTGCTTGTAGTGATTTATTACCCGACTCTGCAGTTCTCAGCTCACCTCTTTTTGCCTCTTTTAGGTGGTGGTTTTGGTTTTACTTCACGTTTACTGTTTTGGTTCAGTCTCTCTGCACTCTCAACAACCCTTTTTCTAGCTGCAACAGGCAGCTGTTTCTAACATAACAGCGATAAGAGATTAAACCCACTGTACTCAACCTGCCGAGCAGCAAACAGCAGACAGACTCAGTTAGACCAGCTGGTGAACATAATGAAGCATTTAGCAGCTAAAGAGATGGATAGTTGGGAGTATAAATAGTGGACTTACATTCTTCAGGTGACCACAAACACAACTCCTAATGAATGATAATGTTTCTCTGTGGATGTGTAATAAATACTGCAGACAAATGTTTGCTAAGATGTTGACCATAACAATCCTATAAGGTTATATGTCAGTGTTGTTTCTACAGCTTGTTCCAAAGTGGCCAAAAAAGAAACATCAAACAATGCTGCTTTAAACTGCACAAGCAATGAAAGAGTGATGTGTGTATATGAAGTGAATGAGATTGTTTTCTTTCCTCTTCTCCACAGATGACGGTAACCGGGAGCAGCAAGATGACACATGCTTTGTGGGTCAGAGGTCAGGACGGGTCATTAGGCCACTAGGCAACGGTAAGACTAGTTCAAGTTTAAATTTAAATATAATATCTTTCGAAGTTTCACCTGAAAATTAGAGGTTATTAATTAAGCTTATTAACCTTTTCCACTCCACCCCTCTTTACCATAGACTCATTTTAGGGGGGTACAGGGTGTCTTTAGGGGGAGATAGCAGATCAACAGTAGATGTCACATAGAAGTGGTGTACATCATCTGAAAGCTGGGAACCTGAAGATTAATTTGAGATGCAGCTCAGCACTGTGTGTCAAGATAAACATGAATGCATATTTTAAAATAATTGTGAAAGTGTATCAGGGTTTAGAACATGATGATAGAAGTAAATGATGTCCATCCCCATGCTCTATTATGTCTCATAAGTTGTTGCAGCAATTTTTGGGTTGATACCATTTGTTACACAGATTTGGTGCTAAATTTAACCATTTTTTACCACTGGAGAATTGATAAAAATCATCACAAATCCCTCCAAAATACCACATTAAGACACCAAGACCTTGAGGAACACCACAGAAAAAGCCATGCTGTGATTTGGGATCAAAAACTTTTGACATTTTGACATTTCTGCAAGAATTAGATTTTTCGGCGATTGGATGGCGAGCACTTCTGTTGTGTAAACTGCTCAGAAACCCCCTTATTGTCAATCTAGCTAGGAAAGCCATCCATCCTCTGAATGCTCTAGGTCTCTAGTTTGATCCATCCATCCTCTGAATGCTCTAGGTCTCTAGTTTGATCCATCCATCCTCTGAATGCTCTAGGTCTCTAGTTTGATCCATCCATCCTCTGAATGCTCTAGGTCTCTAGTTTGATCCATCCATCCTCTGAATGCTCTAGGTCTCTAGTTTGTGGCTGTAAAGTTTCATGAGGCTGTGATTATCCTAGAGGTCACCACAGGTCATTTTATACAGTGAGGTCAAGTTTAAAAAAATGGTGTCACTCCAATAAAATGTCTCCTATGGGGACTAATATCAGCCAGCGCCCTCACGGAGTGGAAAAGGTTAAGCATGTGTGTGACTGAGTGGTGTCAAGTCAAGTCTTGTTACTTGATCTGAAACAGGAAACATCCAGTTTCCGTCTAACAAAAGCCTGCGTACCAGAAACACCATGCAAGCTGAATGCTAGCTGACAACACATGTTGCTCGTGCACTGTGCTGCTTTGAAGGCTGTTATAACCTCAACACTTAGGTTTCACGTTCACCTGAGCTTCACTCCCTCAAAAAACACCTAACTAATTAGTTCTCCTGCTTGACTCCTGTATCAGTTTACTAAATGTCATACCAGTTGAGGTTATCCTGTATCTCTTCTTTTACTCAGAAGGTAACTTAATAACCACCAAACATCATTTAAAACATCATTTTACACATGTAAAGATCAAATTCACACAAGGTCACATCCAGGGCAGAAACATGCTGCCTGGCTGCTCTCTGACTTTGAAGAATGTTAAACGTGTGAACTGATAAGTGGTGCGCTTCAGCTTTCTGCCCTATGGAAACCTTTGCTCCTGAAAACAGCTCGCTCACTGTCATGACTTACTTGGACACTTGATTAGAACTGAGCCATTGTTAATGTTATTGGTAACACCTGTGCTTTTCCCACTGGGACCAAACGTCTGTGATGAAAAAGGCCTTTTTAAGAATGACGAAAGTTTTTACTTGACCATTTTTAACAGGCTGGTTTGGTAAAGAGCAACCACCCTATAAATGACTTTCACTGGAGGATTTATCATATTAATAACAATAATGATAATAAGTAAGGGATAATGCCCGACGAGGTGTCCATTATCAGGAATTAATGGACGACGTGGAAGCCTCCACAAACTTTATTTGAATAGCACTTTTCATACAACAAATGCAGCACAAAGTTCTTTACAATAAAGGAAAATAGACATATAATGAACATGAAAACGGGGATAGAATGCCATAATTAATGTAAAATAAGATGGAAAATCAAACATACTTGATAATAATAGTAATAATAAGATACAAAATAAAAATAATATTCAAAATAATACATAGAATGAACATAAAAACGGGGACAGAATGCCATAATTAATGCAAAATAAGATGTAAAATAGAACATACTTGATCAAAATAGTAAAAAAATTAGATACAAAATAAAGATTATATTAAAAATATTACATAAATAAGATGGAAAATAAAACATACTTGATAATAATAGTAAAAATTCGATAAAAAATAAAAAGATGAAAAATTAAAATCAGATGAAAAAGAATACATAGAATGCATAAAATTGAAAATAAAACCATTTAAATAAAAATAATAAAAATGTGGTTAAAAATATTAAAATCAATACCCATAGTTGCAGCATGCACATATACATGAATATACACTGCAGCTGCATCAGTTCTCTTCTGCTCTACCAATCAGCACCGAGGTCTCTGAGGCTATAAATGGACTATTATTGACTTTTCACTGTGACTGTGGTAAACCCGTCCACCTCTTCACCTCCTCTGGTCTCTGTTGTAAACCCGTCCACCTCTTCACCTCCTCTCGTCTCTGTGGTGTGTCAGCTCCGTCCCTGCAGGCCCGGCTGTGGGGAGCCCCGAGTCAGAAGAAGAAGAGCAGGAGCAGCTTAAACGGGGAGAAGCTCCTCAGCAAACCAACACAGATGGGGCTCCGGGAGACCCTTGCCGAGTCCGTGTACATCGGACGGCCACTTGTACACTGTATCCTTCCCTCGCTATCCTTACAGTACATAGTTTAATCCTCTAAATGTTAACAGAAACCTCTGGTTTTATCCGGTTCTGCATCAAAAAAAACAAAGACTATCACAGGTTAGGTGTGGCAGATTTTGTGCACTAGTTCTTTTGAAAAATATTGACTTTTCTTTATCTTACAACATTTTTTGTTCCTTTTGGGGTATCTTGCAAACTAACAAATAAGCAGACAACCCAACAAAGGAGACTTACAGCCTTCTTTTCAGAGGTGAAGAATATGTTATTCCTTTTTTTTTTTTTTTAATAGCCATCTGTTACGTACAGTCGTGCATCTGTTCTGCATTTTTCATGTTCATTGTCATCAACTTCAGTGGGGGGACAAATCTGTAATCCTCTCTCAGGGCAAAGCAGCACTCTACTGTTCAAGCCCAAAGTAAACTGATCTTAAAGCAGTTCATCATGTTATATCTGAGTAAGTTTTTCAGATCAATGCCAACTGTTTCTATCTGATGAACCAGAATAGAAAGCACCTAATTTGTAATTAACTCTACACAATGTTTTTTTTCTGTGGACATGAAATCATAAGATATACCATTTTCACATTTAAATTTATTCTATTTTATGGTTGTTGTTCTTCTTTTATTGAATGGTGCTATAAAAATTAAGTTTATCATTATTATTATTAATAACGTTCAGTATTTCTGTGACAGACTTCTGTAGCACCGCAGTATTTGCTGAAGGGCACTGATTGAGAAGTTGTCTTGCATTAATTGTGTTGACCTCTAGATGGCAAACTATTGCAAGCAGTAGCTATAGTGTGTGTGTCATTCTGCAGAAAAGCACTGATATCTTTAAATACAAAGCTACCCGTGTGCTGTATGAGCAGATAGATGCTCAGATAGATAGATAGATAGATAGATAGATAGGTAGATAGATGGATAGATTTACACAGATTAACCAAAACAAAACAAAAATATAATTACCTGAAGCCAAAAACACAATTATTTAATCTAGAAAAAAAAAGAAAGCATGTCTTTCTGACCCTCATTATACAACCATTTACACAGAAACATTTAAAATCTTAAAAGCATATTAGTTATTAGATTCCTTTGTATTTGTACTGGAGACCTTTTTATTATTTTTCCTCAAAGCAAACCTTCCTGACTGCAGTACTTTGCCTCGGACTCTGTGGAAAACACTCCTGGAAGCCGTGGCTCATCTCTGGAGTCCTTGAACTTTCCAGGTATGTTCCAAGCTCCTCCTCCGCAATATTCATCCTCATTCATCTGATTATAAATTATTAGATCTTTATCTAGTTAACAGAACAGGTAGAATACTAATTATGTTTATGTATTTATTTTTTGGGCTGTCAATAAATTAAAATATTTAATCGGGATTAATTGCATGATTGTCCATAGTTAATCGTGAGCAAATATGCTGCTTTATGCAAATGTATGTATATATTTATTATTGTAAATCAATTAACAACACAAAACAATGACAGATATTGTCCAGAAACCCTCACAGGTTCTGCATTTAGCATAAAACAATATGCTCAAATAATAACATGGCAAACTGCAGCCCAACAGGCAACAACAGCTGTCAGTGTGTCAGTGTGCTGACTTGACTATGACTTGCCCCAAACTGCATGTGATTATCATAAAGTGGGCATGTCTGTAAAGGGGAGACTCGTGGGTACCCATAGAACCCATTTACATTCACATATCTGGAGGTCAGAGGTCAAGGGACCCCTTTGAAAATGACCATGCAAGCTTTTCATCGCCAAAATTTAGCGCAAGTTTGGAGCGTTATTTAGCCTCCTTCGCTACAAGCTAGTATAACATGGTTTGTACCGATGGATTCCTTTTTAATATGATACCAGTATCTTCACTCTAGCTTTGAAACTGAGCTGCTACAACCTAAATGATGTTGGCAGGTTCCGTCCTCCGTAGTACTATGCTATGGAGCTATGGAGGATAAAACTTCAGGTCTCCCAAAATAAATTGATCAAATAAATACAGAAAATACAAAATTAAACAGTAGAGTAATTAAAAAGGGAATTACAAAGATAAATAAATAAAGAAGCAAATTAAAACAGAAATATCAGTTAATGTCACATTTTATCAATTCATTAATGGCAACATTGATTTTTAATATTATTTTTTACTATATTTAATGACATTTATTTATTTATCAAGTCATTTATTTATTTATTCATTTATGGAATGTTCCCACACAGATAGAAAAATGAATTTCTAAGTTGTTGAACCAGAATATCATAGTAAATGAAAGTAAGACGTCTGGAGAAGCTGCTAGCTGTGTTATTAAGCTTTCATCAGAGGCCAAACCTCGTCAGTCATTCAGGAGCTTTGTTTGTTTTAAGATGTCTATCAGACTTGGCAAGAGAACGCTGAGTTATGAAAACACAAAGCAAAGATAACTATCACTTCAGGATCTCATTCTCCTCTATCGTGCCTCCGATTCCAGTATGAGAAGTCATTCCGGTTATGTGTTCTTCTTCCTGTAGTTTCGCTGTGCTCAGTGATACGACATTTCTAAATCGATGGGAGAAGGCCGAGATGAGGAGGAGAACATTCCTTCTGCTGTATTACCTCCTTCGTTCACCCTTCTATGACAAATACTCTGAGTAAGTGTGTCTGGTCAGTAATCAAGAGGAGAGAATCTACACAATCAGGGATGCAGCTATTAGCTATAAAAGATGACGTCTTCAGTTGGCTTGTTTTGTCCAAATAACATCCAAGATTTTTAATTTAGACTCATATAAAACAGAGAAAATCATCAAACCCTAGAAGCTGGAACCAGAGGATGTTAATAAATGATCTAAATGATTAATTGATTATCATAAATGTCTGTGATTCATTTTCTTTCAACGGAATAATCAATTAATCGTTTACACATGAAATACACTGTTTTGCAAGAATTAATGCAGTTTTAAATGTTTGTAAAATAGCAGAATTATTGGTATTTTGTTGGCACTTAAATTGTGTTTAATAGTTGTGACTGTTTGTTGATCTGCAGGGAAAAGATTCTCTTCCTGCTCAGAATGCTGGCGGATCACGTTCCAGGAATCGGCCTTGTGGCTCGTAAGTACTGTCGTCATGTCGGCTCCTTGATGCTATTCCTCTACAATATTAGACATTCATGACTTATGGAAACAATAAAGTTATCCTCATTATTTATGACCTGTTTAACCCTTAAAAACTCATGATCTGCTCCATCAGCACTGTGTGGGTGTGGTTTGATCTGATTTGATTGACAGTGCTGGTAACATAAGCTACATAGTTGAAGTAATTATACATTTACTGTAGGTGCACGGCAACGCCTGCACACTAAAGTTTAATAATGACAAAGCCCTGAGTGATAAAACACTTTAAAAGTATTTAAAATTAACAATTCAATAAAGTACATAGAAAAAAAATCAGCAATACAAAAGCCATACTTCTAAAATATCAGACATATTTATAAACATTATCTCAGATTCATCATTCCATATATCAGAATCACCTACATTCATAAATATATTGTATTAAGAAAGAGGAAAAAGAGACGAGTAGAAAGATTTAATACATGTACAGAAATTGTGTCTTATCACCCTTCTAAAAGAGTTTAGATTAAATCACAATAAGGAAAAGAACACACACCTGTTGTATCTATAAAATAAGTGTTCAAGCGTTACCTTTTTTATTCATGTACTCTTTTTTTCAACTTAAGCAACAAACTCACAACTGTCCTCGGATTTTGATTCAAATCAGGGCTGTCAAAGTTAATGTGATAATAAAGCGTTGACGCAAATTCACTTTAAAGTCACAAATTTCTTTGATGCATTAACACAACTTGCGATTTTTAGGTTGTAGCGGCTCAGTTTTAAAGCTAGAGTGAAGATACTGGTATCGTATGAAACTAGAAAACCTGATGAATCCATCGGTTTCAACAATGTCATACTAGCTTGTTGTGAAGGAGGCTAAATAACGCTCCAAACTTAAGCTACATTTTGGTGAGGAAAAACTTGCATGGTCATTTTCAAAGGGGTCCGTTGACCTTTGACCTCCAGATATGTGAATGTAAATGGGTTCTATGGGTACCCACGAGTCTCCCCTTTACAGACATGCCCACTTTATGATAATCACATGCAGTTTGGGGCAAGTCATAGTCAAGTCAGCACACTGACACACTGACAGCTGTTGTTGCCTGTTCGGCTGCAGTTTGCCATGTTATGATTTGAGCATATTGTTTTATGCTAAATGCAGTACCTGTGAGGGTTTCTGGACAATATCTGTCATTGTTTTGTGTTGTTAATTGATTTACAATGATAAATATATACATACATTTGCATAAAGCAGCATATTTGTCCACTCCCATGTTGATAAGAGGATTAAATACTTGATGAATCTCCCTTTAAGGTACATTTTGAACAGATAAAAAATTTGCGATTAATTTGCGATTAAATATTTTAATTGATTAACAGCCCTACTCGCTTTGAATACATTTCAGTTTGAATAATGTAATAATGGCCCAAATATAACTGACTGGTAGAAACTTATTAAGACAGTAAGAATTTAATTTCACCAACAGTGTATAGGGCAATACATTTATTCAAAGAAATAATGACATTTTCCTTTCCGATCTATCCCAGTTCATAACACATTGGTGCTGGTTTTGCTCCTGTTTGTGTGTTCAGGCCCTCTGATGGATTACCTCCCCACCTGGCAGAAGATCTACTTCTACAACTGGGGATAAAACCTGCTGGATGAGCTCCGATCTTTGATGTTTGCAAGTCATGAGGGCAACGCTGAGAGATGAACTGTCCAGAGACAGAGACGCTTGTTATAATCCCCCATAAATCAGATAAAAATTACGTGGAGATGATTACCACTTCTGACTGACGGCGAGGACCTTCTTAGTAACAAAATGTCTTGATTCAGAAGTCTAAATCAGAAACCAAGCAAACTTTTTTGTTTTTTCCTACAGGTATATTACCATGTTTTGGACATTACAAAGCACTGGTGTGACTAATGCTAAAAAACAATTTGTGTTTGCCTCGTGTGTCAGATGTCGAAGAACTTAATTCTTTGAGTTGTTCATGAATCATGCCATTGCTATTTGCATTGAGAGAGTTTGAATGATGTGCGGCCGAATATTTCTGTGAGCAATGTTATCTCATTCCATTCTTGGTGAACACCCTTGCTCTCGTGCTTCATCAGTCAAAGTGATCAGTTTGTCAAGAACATGTGGCAGCGGTTCGCTGCAGGGCAGAAATCTTTGGACAGCACTTAAAACTGAAAGCAGAAATGACTGAGAAGAAGCACATAAAGCTTGAATGACCTCATTACCACCAGCACGCATTGAATTTCCAGTTCTTGTTTGGAAAGTTTTCATGCAGATAAGATCTGTATAAAACCAGTGGAAACGGATTAAACATCATGAAAACTTGAGAGACAGCAAAAACAGGTTTAAGGCTGAGCGTGTGTTTGTGTGAGCTGGAGTCAATGACGAGAACAAGCCAGAGGTTTCAAACCTTTATTAACATACTGAATACGTTTCTTTTTGTAGCCTACAAATAAATAGTTGAATGTTTCATCCTTTCAGTTCACGTTTGTTACTTTTTGTGGAGAGTTTATCACGGGTGGAACATACACAGGCATGGCCACGCTAGGTAAAAATGGTATGACACTCGTTACAAACAGGTTTCCAGACCTCTCATCTACTCACACAGCTCTTTGAATAACTTGTTGAATGTCAAGTCTGCCGGGAACATAAAAAGTGATGGTACTGTGGGTTGGAGAGGAGCTGCATCACAATCTGGTATAGAGAGGGTGTGATACACGTGAGCTGTCACGCTAAAGAAGTCGGTTTGATTTTATCACAGAGGATCAAAGTAGACTTGCATGCTACCCGGCCCTGGAAGGTTTGCAGCTGAACAGCATTACAGAAATATTTCTAGGGCTCCTTCTCCCAAAGACAAATCATTTTGTCTCTGTGTGGGCACAACCGTTTACACCGTGAATGTCAGGAATATTTTTAATTGGTCAATGATGTCTGAAACTAAACAGATAAAAATGTAAACTGAAGACTGTCAGCCTTCCAAAATAAAACGTTTGCTGAGAGGAAAAAGGCAGCAACGACGTCTAAATGTTTCAGAGCTGAGGTACATGGAGGCAGATTTGAGATTCAACCAACAAGTGAAGATGCATAGACGATCGTTTTATGAGCCGGGACTTCCCATGTTCTACCTGATCCAAAGGGACGCATTTACATACTTTAAATCAGTGATTCTCAAAGTGAGGTTCGGGGGCCCTTCAGTGGTCCGGGGTACTCTGTCAGGGGGTCCGCAAAATAATTAGCTATAAATTATAAAATTGTGTTGCATCATTTCATTTTAAAGTTGAAGCACTTAAATGTCGTGATTTATTAGGACTATGCCAGTCTTGCTACTGTTCATTTTCTGAAAGCTTTTTAAGACTTGAAATTCAGGCTGTAAATGCTGTCAACTTGAGTTCAAATGCATTTTGAATAAAATAATTTCTGTTTAAAAGGTATATAAGTGTATTAACATTCAATAACATTATTGAAATGCAAATTTCCTAATAACTAATAAAGGATTACCTTCTCTTAACATGATTCAAACTGAGATGTGTTTCTGTTTATCACTATGAAACAGGTCTGTAAGTATTTAGGTTGAAAAGTTTTAGAATACAATTATTTCCAATGGCATCTAAGAGTACAAATGGTAGTAAGCATTATGCTTAATCAGTGTATAATTATGAGGGGGTCCCCTATAAGAGGTCCCTGGCCTCTAAACGTTTGAGAACCACTGCTTTAAATGACACTTCCTGCTCATTTGATGCGTCTGTTTTTTTTTTTTTACAACTACTGTTTGGGTTTATTCCCCCTTTAATAATTTAAAATCTCCAATCCCCCTGCACTGTGTCTTCTGTTTGTTGGAACACACGAGGTACTGGTCTCTGCAGTCATGAACGACCGACTGGGATTAACTACTTTAAAAAATAAAGATAATAAATAACCATAGCAGCTAGCAGCCACTGTTTTTACAATATATACTTTCATCCAGACAGAAATGCATAATTCCAAGCTCACAAACGTCTGAAATTGTCAAGACAGTTGCTGTCAGTGCTTTGTGGAAATAAAAAACAAACAAACCTGTGGACAAACTCTACTGTAAGTGATCAGCAGTGACTCGAACACTGAATGCAAACATTGTGGATTCTTGTTCAAATTAACGTTGACAGTTGATATACTGCACTGTTTATATCACAATAAAACAAAAAAAAAAGAAGACATGACGCATTTGATAAAATTATTCAAAAACAACACTTTGATTTATGTATAAGGAATAAAATATAGTAGAATTAACTCTGACGTCATTTTGAAAACTAAGACCAAAACAATTGAAACATAACTCTTGGTTTAGAAAAAACTACACCCTCCGATGGTTTCCTTTATGAAAATAAAACAAGAGTCTGCTAATGAGAATGAGAAGAAAATACTTTCTCACTCCTGTAAAATTGTCTCTAGAAGAGGACGGGAGAGTAGGACGATTTATTTTCCCCATGCAATCCTCTCTGATCCCGTCTCTCTCTCTCTCTCTCTCTCTCTCTCTCTCTCTCTCTCTCTCTCTCTCTCTCTCGTCCATCTACTCCGCCCAAATGCAGGCGTCAGTCAGGAGGCTGGTTGGCTCTTCACAGGCGTCAGTTAGTATTTCTTCCCACAGGTTGGTGCTGCTCTCTCAGGGCCGATCAGTAAGAGCCGTAGCGATCCTGAGAAAAAAGTCAGAAAAATGAGCAAACATTTGTGTAGAAGATGTTGAATCGTTTCCCCGTTTCTACAATGTCAAACAACTCAGCTTAAAGCGATAGTTTGGGTGTTTTGAAGTGTATGAGGTACTTATCAATAGTCAGTGTATTACCTACAGTATATGACAGTCGGGACACCAAAAGTCACCGAAGTCACACAATAACACTAACAACGTAACCGATCGAGGCAGCGGTAGAACAGCAACTCCCGTGTTCTGAGAGGAAAAATTACTGTTTTTGTCAACGGAGTCTGGTGGCTTTGAAGAGAGCATAGATAACGGCTTCAGTTCCCCGTCAGAAAGGGCTGTCTGATGGCGAGATAAAGCAGTGAAAATATTCTATAGCGTACATTAAACTGATATAGATTATTTTAGTTGTCTAATATCCCCCCCGTCCACAGCAGTACATTGCTTTGCTCCCGTGCTGGTACTCCAAACTCCATCTATTGTAGGTAACACACTGACTATGAAGAAGTACATCATACAACCACACTTCAAAACACCCGAACTGTCCCTTTAAGGATGCCGTTGACTCTGCCGATATCTCACCTGGATCGTATTCATGACACCGTTGGCCAGGACAGCCATCTTGCCCGCTACGGTCTTCACTCCTTGTTTGAATTGTGCGATGTCCGGGCCGGAGGGGAGCACGCTGTCGAAGCCCGGTGCCCTTCCTGAGAGGACGTAGTGGACATTTAGTGCCATACATACGGTTTGTTTCAGCATTCAGTATGTTGTGTTAGAGGGAAATACATACAATACATGAACTATTTTAAGAAATACAGTTTGATATAGAATGTATGAAGGGAATCAACGAGGAAACATTTCACCTTTAATTTGGGGAGATTGAATGATAACGGTGCTAATATGCTGTATGTTTCTTTTTGTCAACACATTAAAACCACAAGTATTGTGTGTATCACAGCCTGATATCTCTTCTTCCTCTGAGCCATAGAGCTCCATTAAAACACATCAATGAGCCTCACTATGTTCCTTCATCACCATGAACACACACACACTGTAGTTTATTCTGACTCAATCCCACATCCACCGTCCTGCTGCCACTAATACTCACTAGAGCACCATATGTGGATTAATCCGCCGCTGAAAGTATCCCCCAACTAATGTACTATTTCCTCCTGTTTGTTTGATGAAAACTACAGTGACTGTTTGAGCCTTTTTAAAATATGAAGCTGCTCACAAATAGATACAGATTTATGTCTTCAGTAGGAACTTAGCAGGTCTTTTCAGGGGATTTTCTGACACTAAGAAAAATAAAAGGATAATGACGGAAAATACACAAACAAACAGGTCTTACCTTTCTGGTCACTGCCCTCCCCAAACAGGTCAGCTGAACTGATGGAGGTGCTTCCAGACATGGTCTCCAGTCTGGTCTTCGCATCATACTGAGAGGAGAAGAAATAAACGTCAACACTTGGGTAATAACAGTACACAGTTTTACAAAAATAAATAGAACACAACTCTCTCTGGAGGAGTTATTGTGTTCAACACATAGTTGCCAAGAATTTGAAATTTGAATGTATGTTTGAAGTGGGACTGGAGTTTATTGTAAACTGAAACAGTCGAGGTTTCTCACCTCTGCAATGCTCTCCCGACCAAAGAACATGTCCGATGAGATCGCCTTCGCATTTGCAAACTTCTGTCGGGCCTCGCTCGACTCGGACACCGGAGCCGATACGTCGGCTTTTCTTCTACTGGGAAGTCTGGATTAAACACAAGACCACGTGTCAGAGCTTCCCCCAGTTCAGTGGACACGACTGTTTTATTTTAACACAAATGACAGAGTGAGCATCCGTGTAGATATACAGTACCTCTCTCCGATTGGCTGAATACTGGAGATGGTGACCTCCTCTTTGGGGTCCTCTTTCTCCAGAGCCCAGGAGGTGGTGAAGGAGGCGGTCCCTCCCTCGGTGTCCCACCGGGATCCAAAACTGTCTCCCACTGTAAACGGGTTGTCCTTATATCTATAACATTAAACACAGTGGATTATTACTGGAGTCCTGGCTGCTCTGGGACACTGACTGATTCAAACTGAAGTAAGTAAGTGTCCTCTGAGAGGTGTCATACACACTTTGGGGGTCCAGAGGTGAAACCCGGCTCATCAAACAGGTCCAGTTTGGAGCGAGACGAGGACTTGGCTCCCACAGGTGTCTCCTGCTCGATCACCTGCATCTCTGACATCACCGAGTGAGACACAGCACTGAAACAGGACACACACATTCAGAGATGAAACGCTTTAGTGTTCCTCCTCCTGCTGCTAATAATGAAAGTTGATCATCTGCAGAGAAACAATCCGTAGACTCTGATGTGTGATGTTACCTCCTGTTGCCGAAGCCCATGCCAAGTCTCTCGGCCTGCTCTCTCTTCTTGCCCTCCAGGGTCTGAATCTTCTTTTCCTCCATCTTCCTGTCGATCTCCAGCTCTTTGTAAGCCAGACGCATTGAGGCCACGCTGCAAAAGCAAGAACGAGTTACGTCGGAGCACAAAGTGGACGACTTGCGTTTTATCTCTTATTTTGAAAGTGGATCTTAAAATGGAAATGACAAAAAAAATGCTTTTTTTTAATGGTGACCTGCACAAGTGAAAATAAGAGAGCTAAAATAATATTCCTTACATGGACTCCTCGGCTTGTTTCTTGGCCTCAGCAGCCTGCTCCTCTCTCATCTTCTCGGCCACTTGCGCCTGCTTCTCCACCTCCGTGAAACTCTTACTGCTCACCTTCTGGGCACCGAGACCTCTCTTTGCACCGAGCTGCATCAGTGGGAAATGTGGCACACAGATAAGTCCCAGGTTAGAGTCCACATTAAATATTAAAGAGGACCTATTGTGCTTTTTTCCCCCTTTTTTAGTGTGTTATATAGTGTTTTGTGCATGTAAAAGCTCTGCAAAGTTACAAAGCCCCAAAGTCCACGCCAAAGGGAGTTACTCTCCCTCCACAGAAACGCTGCTCCTGAACTGCCTGAAACGCCTCGATTGAAGTCCCGCCTTTTCTTCCGTAATGTCCCAAGTCATTCAGTCAGTCCCAAGAGTTTGGTTCGGATGAACAATCACAACATTGGGCCAACTGATCAAGCCGATATGAGAAAGGTAAAGCGTTTTTTGACCATTAAAGAATGTAAACATGTTCTAGGAGAGTATGAACCTGAAAATAAGCACAATAGGTCCTCTTTAAAAGTTCAAGTGCATCCTCGGCACTGGGGAGACAGCTGGCAGCTCGGTTTGTGGTTTGGTGAAAGTATGACTCACCCCTTTTTTGGCAGTCATGGGCTTCTTCTTTCCAATGATGGAAGGCTTCACATCTGTAACACAAGAGGCAATCTGTTAAAGAAACTGTAAAATAGTTGTATTTTTAAGCCTTCATTTAGTCAAGTAGGCAAATTGAGAATGACTTTAACATTGGCGACCTGCAATCAAAGCAAGAAAAACTCACCAGCTCAGTAAAAACAAGCTAATATTGTAAAATAAATTGCTTTTATTGTTAATTCCCAAACTGCTTGTGCTCAGTGAAGCCAGCGCACCACAGCCTTTAAAACTTGTCACCTGGGTTTCACAAAGTCACCAGCAAGATGATACTTTCAAGCTCTCATAAGAGTGGTGTTAGTCAGTCAGTTTGCAGACGTATTTGCAGTGTGAGGAATGTGAGTAAGAACTAAAATTACAGACGTTTCAGGAAACTATCCATTCAGAGACTACTGTGACTATTTTTAGAGTCCTTTGAACCCATCTGTCAACAAGATGTTCCTTCCGAGTTATGACGTCTCAATGTCAACATGTTGCATCTGAAAAGCTAGCAGCAAAATGCTGATTACCTGCAGGAATGTAAGCTTCACAATGACTGTTCTATTTTTACACAATGCAGTGGCCTTGGATAATTAAAATTTGACAAGCTTTATCTTGACAAAGAGCAACTTATTTACAGCAGGTGCTCACCAGAAACAGAACAATAAGTAAACACAACTATCGCAGGCTCTCCTCAGCGAGCTATTTCCATTGCGTGATCAGCAGAGAGGCGAGAATGGGAGGCGGCTGGAGAGATGTCACTGTCAATCAAGCAACACAACCATGCGTCTGAGGCATAAGAAACCAGCCGGAGCAAACAACAGCTAGTCACCTTTAGGTGTCCATCCTTCATGTGATGCCAAACGCATGGAGTCCTCTACACGACAGGACAAACCCGTCACCACAACCATGATCCAAAACACAGAAGAAGCTGATTTAACATGAGAATAATGCTCTTTATAAACAAGGTCTGAGCCCAAATTAGACTGTTAAATACACTGCTGGTTGGATTTGTGTCATTGATACTGTTGATGACATGTAAAGGGTTGTAAAAAATCAATCAATTCATGAATGAGTCGACAGAATAGTAAATAGCAACTAATCGATCAATCAGTCTCTCTTAGATCCTTTTATCCTTTCTGCTGTTTCTAATCTTCTAATTCTTGCTCCTGTCTTTTTATATCTTTCTTTTCACCTTTAGTGAAGCACATTGTACTGCATCTTTTTGTATGAAATACGCTATATAATTTAAGTTTAATTATTATTATTAATTGGGAAAATTATCAGCAGATTCATTGATAGTAAGAACAATCCCTTGGATAATTAAAAAGTGAGATACGGTACATATTCCTGTTTGTATAGATATACACACTCAGATAGAGCTGTAGACCAAGACTGAGTGTGTATCTCTATACAAACAGGAATATGTACTGTATCTCATGTTTGTATAGATTCAGACTCAGATAAAGCTGTAAAAGCTGTAGACAAAGACTGAGACAAGTATGTGCCCTCTGAATAAGCAAAGAATGTCAAACATGAGAAGAGAAATCGCAGAGGACAGTCCTGAAGTTACATAAGAGCAGGACAAAGCTTGTGACTTCACTCCGAGAGGCTGAATCAGACTAACAGACTCACCGATGGAGGCTTTGGGTGATGTGCTCAGACCGTCGATGCTGGGTCCGTCCTCCGGCTCTACAAACGCAACACAACAAAATATTCATTATATTCTTTCATTCCACAGCGTGTTGAATAATCTAAATTCACCTCCAGCTGATACTTCTGCTTCAATCACACCCCATTATATATATACAGCAGACTGTGGAAGCCAATTTATAAAAAAGGTCAAATTTGAAGCAGCAGAGGCCGAGACATCATGACTTTTAGTCCCTGGTATGAGTCGCCTACATTTCCCATAATGCAGCTCTATAGTGTTTTTTCATTAGACCCTAACTGCCTAGTAAACATATTTCAAACAAAACACCCCCAGTTTGTAACTAGGGTTGGGGTGATTGGACGAATATATCAGCTATTGGTGATTGGCTGACTACATCGCTAGTTGGTTTTTGGGGCGATTTTTGTCAAGTTATTTTACTAATTTAATGGTCTGCACAGTGGGGAAAACAGCATTTAGAGCCGGCATATTTTCACATCTAACTCTGTGAATTAAGAGTTCATTTTGACCAAACCAGAGTTGGTGGTTGTTGGAACAGTGGAAAGAATAACCAAGACAGTTTTGGTGAGATTTTTTGTTGTTGTTTCTGTTGAGTTTGAATGAAGTGTGTTTTATGATGAGTTAACAAGACAATTAAGCCAATTAAGAAAATGGGTGTAAGAATATTGCCTTTTTTGACATTTTGTGAGTTTATTTTGTATATTTATTAGACTATAAAAGCTAAGAGCTATTTAAAGGTGCTCTATACGATATCCAGAACATTAATATATCATCAAACAATTATTGTCTATGTAAAGATATAGAGGAGTAATGTCTACCTGAGCAGAGAATGAAGTCTCTCTCTCCCTCTGTGTGTGTGTTGTAATCAGAGCTTCTCTGTGCTTTGTTCACATTGCTGGGCTGCATTTAGTGCATGTTCACGCATGTAAGCGTGCCCCACTGGCTAGCTCACGGCCGCCGCTCTGCACTGCACGGTTCCCCCCCCCAGGTTAACATTGTTAGCTCTGTCAGCAGTGTTGCCATTGTTTCTACTGTTAGCGCTGTTAGCACCGTTAGCTACGAGCCGCTAGCTCAGCCTTTGCCAGGTTGAGAGCCGTCCGGAGGGAATAGAAATGTACCCAATCACACATTTAACATATCGCTCAAGTCTGAGAAACCCTGATGATGAGGACATCTTCAGGGTTTCTCAAACCCTCCAGAGCAATAAAAGACGTTACACAACTGTTTCCCCAGGCTGAGTAGTACTCTTCATGATGGCTAAACTGACTTTTATGTGTAAAATCAGCACAGTGCCCCTTTACAATGTGTAAAACAGATAACAGGTAACATAATAGAGGTTTTACTAACGGTTGTCATCCTGGCCTTTGGCCGTTGTGTCCGTCAGCTGTTGGGTGAGAGCGGCTCCGTTCTGCTGGAGCTCGGAGGACGGCGCCATGCACCAGTCACCAGCGGGCTGAAAACATCCAAAACAAATCCAAGCTATTATATATCATTTTAGATTTTACACCCAGCAATGTTCCTCAACACAAATTCAACATCAAACATTTGCACTGACCAAAACGTTGAACCTCTATTTTAGCTTATCACAGATATATCGATAACAATGAATACTATATCAGCTGATCATAACAAGATAATGCATTACAGTAATATTAACAATATTAATACAACACCACACACACTATTTCATTTAATGGTGATTATATGCCTCTATAATATGTTATAGTTCTGATTTTTCAACGTTTTACTGGCAACCCTTTTATATGTTTGAGGCCTATTTGTCTTAACTTTAATATATTTTAGTTTTATTTATGCTGTTGTTTATATTTATTGATACCAATTCAACTTCCAGTGAAATTTCCAGTTTCACATTTACTGTTTTATTTAACTTAACTGTTTGATTATCAAATTAAAGATATTCTTTTCACATGTTAGTTTGTGTGTTTATATTAAAAAACTAATAGGCCACAATATGCCAAACATCTACATCGGCCTCAAGTTATCCACTATTACTAAAATAATAAAACACAAAGATATTCCTGTTCCACGTAGAGAAAAATGTTCCCTTATATGTGGGGAACATTTATTTATCACAAACTTATGTATTGAAGATGGCAGCACGGAAGGATTTTGCAAAAAACAAAACAAACCTGTGTATGTTCTGCAAAAAAGTCTGCCTCTTTCTTCTCAGGAGCTGCAGGAGTGCTTCCAGCTGACTCGATCCAGAGCTGCAACAAGCAGACAAAGAGTTTGTTAAACTGAGAGACACTATAATAATAATTCAATACAATACAATTTTTTTTTTGGCATACTGCCTGACATATGATCATCATATATGTGATTTGTACACAGCTTGTGGACTCTGAACTAGATCTGCCAACACGGCTCGGACACTGATAATCACTCTCTTATATAATATGTCAATCATCTACAGGACACCGCTTAATTTCTGTTATTTTGACTGAGTGAGTTTTGTACATTCGAGATACAAAAACTAATCATTCAACCACTTAAATCAGGTTGTTGAGTGCAGCTATTAGCTAACAGACCAGAGGTCAGATCAGTACAGAGAAACATCACATAATAGCTGTAAATATTTTGCTTGATTTGAAACATCCTAGATCAGAAAAGCTAAGTTATCATAACCTTTTATAAAAATATTAAGTTTATTTCAGGCTTTTTTGTTTTGTTTTATTTGGCGCAGAGAGGATGAGAGTGGAGGGGATGTGTGTGTGCAATAAAAACACAGGCATCTTAGTATGCACACAGATTGTACTGAATGTTCCAGGAAGTAGTGACGGTTCATTAAGTGACTGAAACTTGTTTTAGGATTAATAAAGTCAGGCATGTACTGTCAGTTGACGTGTACTCCTTCCAGTTAAAAACAGGCTGAATTTAAATACATTCATGGCAGAAATCACTGAAGGATGCCGTGCATCTTTCACTGCCATAGAACAAAAGCTGAAAGTGCAGTTTTATGATGTTTTAATGCACATAATAATTATTATGATTATTATTAAGAAGAAACTGCACTACAGATTATTATTATTAAGAAGAAACTGCACTACAGCTTTATCAACAAAGCCAGACAGTCTTCTGCTGAAAACAGGGCCTACAATGAGATGATGAAAATCTGTCTTGATTTAGACTACAACATAAACATCACATCCCTAAACACTTTCCACTTGGTTGATACTCACATCTGTGCCATATTTGGACAATGCAGCATTTGCTTGGTGGCGAATCTTCTCCCTGTACAACTGGGCTGCACGACTGTTATACTTGGCGTTGGTGTCGTTTGTGGAGCAGCCGTGCTGGCGGAAGAATGCCGTCTTCACACAGAAGGAGGAAGGAAGTTATTGCATTATGTCAATAAACCATAGAACTCTTTCTAACAATATTAATTACACTACGACATGAGTCATTAACATGAAAGATCTTGTTATTAATTCATTTTAATTCATGGTTAACCTCAGTCCGACTTACCGCATTGGCATTGCCTCCGACCTGCATACATCTAAGCTGAAACCAGTTCCAGTTGGAGTCTAACTCAGTGGACCTGAGGGAAAAAAGGGAAGAATATGGAAAAATCAGCACTCCAGTATGACAGGTACACCTGATCATGGCACTGCAGGTTACCAAGGATGCTCTCACAAGCCAACAGTTAGTTAGTTTTATCAAACTCTGGTGCGGTTTGTTTGGGCAGTTGTGAACGCAGTAATCGTACTCTGGTGTGCACGATTCCTACGAAGCCTAGAGCGCAGGTAAACGACAGGTTAACACGAGTGGGAGAGGACAGACCTGGACTTCTGCAGAAGTCCGATGTTTACTTGACATCTGGGCCAAAGAGAAATGCTAGATAAAGTCTGTAAAAATGTGTTGGCAGGAACACCAAAGCAGGATTACTGCCAGTATCACCAAACGTATCTGCGGTGCGGTCTGATCCATGTTGCTTGGTTGGTTTCCGTGTTTCCACCGCCAAATTTCTGACCAATAAGAAAGACTTCTACTTCGAAGTATTTTCGGCCCTGCTCCTTCGTACACGTCCCTCAGCAAATTATTTTTTTTAAATTTGATCCGCTTTAATTTGTGCACTGTGAAACCGAACCACACTAAATAGAAAACAAAGCACAAGTATCATTTTCACTCTGATTCGGACTAACCAAACGGACTATGGCTTGTGAAAGCACCCTAAGGATGCTTTCCTTTAGTTGGGATCATTTGGTCCGGACCAAGGGGGAGTTCTG
The DNA here is from genome assembly GCA_916701645.2 of Sebastolobus alascanus. Lineage (NCBI taxonomy): Eukaryota > Metazoa > Chordata > Actinopteri > Perciformes > Sebastidae > Sebastolobus > Sebastolobus alascanus. The sequence goes on from CAKAOJ020000093.1 coordinate 640,608, forward strand.
ATCCGGTTCCTGTTCACACTGACTGTTTACAAACGAACCAGAGGAGTAAACATGAAGTTATACAGACTGACAGCAGGTGATTGGTGATTGTCACCCTGCATCATCAGGACCCACGTTAATGCTTCTGATGTGTTTATTTATGTTCTTTGGTGTCACAAAGAGCTCACGGAGAAATAACCGGTTATAAGTATTATTAAACTGTAAATCGACTGCATGTTATGAATAATGCAGAGACTGGATGAAAGGATCTTGTACAGTAATCATTCTGGCCTTATTACTGTGGGATCGCTGTAACACACTTTTTAATGGTCTTAATGGAGTTTTAGCAAGTTTTGACCTATTAATCAGGGAAAATACCTGCGCTGACGTGCATGTGTGTTGATTTGCATAAATAGGCATGGCCTTATACAGAATAACAAGATCAATTCCTGATCAGATTTCGTGATCAGCAGATGGATATATTTGCAGTTTAGCTTTTGAAATCATGCTAAAATCACATATCTGCTATCATAAACTCCTGAGGTTGGTTTGTTTGCTTTCACATCACAAACAAACCACCTTTTCAGGCGGTCTCGAGTCGGTTATTTGGTCCACACCAGGGTTTGATTGACAGCTTTCACACCAGCCCAAACAAACCATACAATCGGAGTTTGTTTTAAGCGAACCAAACAGGTTAGGTGTGAAAGAACGCTCTGACTCATTCACAATCTGCGGTCAGACAGAAGCATTCACTACGTAGCACACGGTAGTTAAAGTGGCATTCATGCTTTTTCTTTCAGACAGCTCAACCGCTCACTAAAACTGTCAAAGAAATACGCACCATGATGACAAACGTTGACAGCTACAGTATGATCATTGTTGAGTTACACTGAAGTTTACCTGATGAAGCTGAGATGCACACCCAGGGAGCGGTGGATGCCAGAGCAGTCAATGCATAAGAACACACCATATGGAATACTTGCCCAGCTGGGATTTTTAGCTGCACAATCAAAACAAATCTGTAAAGAAACAGCACATACATTTCATGAGCTATTATTACTGGAACGACTTTAATTAGATCTATACGTACCCGACATATGAATGATAATAACACTGTAGTGACCTGTTTTCCTCACTCCACGACAATGATATGACTTCACATATGACTTCACAGTGCAGTATGTTTTTCCATTACATGCTGTTGTTAACAGCTCAGTTTATTGTGGTTACAGTAAAGGAGGGCTGATGTATGTATCTGATATTAACCCACTTTCCAAAAGGTACTGGCAGGTATTTTGCCTTTTTCTCAACCCATAGAGGAACACTTCATTCTTGAGTTTATCACAAATATTCAAATTCAAAATCAACACATCTGGATGTGGAGCCTTTTCAGTTGCAGCTCCAAAGCTCTGGACCGCTCTGCCTCCACATGTTCGGCTGTCCCCCACACTGCCTGTTTTTAAATCAAACCTCAAAACACACTTTTATTCCTCGGCTTTTGGCTCGGCATGAGAGTTGACTATTTTAATCCTTTTTCATTTCCTATTGGTCTTAACGCTTTCATTATTTAATGTGCTGTTGCTTTTAAGTTGGTCTTCGTGTTTTATTGTGTTGTTTTTATGTATAATTGTACAGCACTTTGGTCAACTATTGTTTTTTTTAAATGTGCTTTATAAATAAATTTGGATTGCTCAGTATATTGTGGTTACAGTAAAGGAGGGCTGATGTATGTATCTGATATTAACCCACTTTCAAAAAGGTACTGGCAGGAATTTTTCCTTTTTCTCAACCCATAGAGGAACACTTCATTCTTCATTCTTTTAAACTTAAATTGTAATTGTACATATACATCTATTTATTGCACACTACACTTTTTTTATTGACGGACGATAAATACCATGCTCACTCACCATGTATATTCTGTACCTCTATTTATTTATTTATTTTTTATAATTCTTGTACACCTGTACCTGTTTTTGCTTTGCTGCTTTGACACCTGAATTTCCCCAAGGGGATTAATAAAGGTTCATCTTATCTTATCTTCAGTTTATCACAAATATTCAAATTGAAAATCAACACATCTGGATGCATTCACTGGACAGGATCTTAGCAGTGACTGAAGCTGTCTGACAAATGTAGTGGAGTAAAAGTACAGTATGTCCCTCTGAGATGTAGTACAGTTGAAGTATAAAGTCACTTAAAAAGGGAAATACTCAAGTAAAGTACAAGTACTTTCACCTTAGTTACATTCCACCACTACATTTAACACACACTTTCAGTTAAAACACATCAAATCAAAAACAATATACTGTAAATGCATATTAAACTGAACATATGGCAGCCTACCAATCATCATGTAGTTCCTGTAACTGTTACATCACACACTGCTAGCATCGGATAGCATCTGGTTCAATACTGTCAAGCGTTACAAATGTAACGTTATAACGTTACTAGACAGCGAGCCGTATTTTGTATATATATCTAGAGTTTAGTCTGATCAGTTAGCTATGTGTAGCTTAAGTGGTTAGCTTCCTCTCAACGTATACGTGGCCTTTATGTTTGACTGCTTCAGGCTAGCATCCCGTTAGCTCCCGTTAGCATCCCGTTAGCATCCTGTTAGCATCCCGTTAGCATCCCGTTAGCTCCCGTTAGCCGGGCCTAGCTCGGTGTTAGCACACAGTTAGCCCAGCTCAGCTCGGACCGGATGAAGCTAACCGACACTCTGCCAACACGAGCCCACACACACACAGAATGATACACGCACAGCGGGCGGCGGCGGCTTGTTTCAGGTTACCTTGTTTGTTGGAACGGATCTCAATCTTTTGAAGATGGTGAGGATCACAGTCTTATTTGGTTCCGTAGCCATCTTGCCACTCTGACAAATTCCATATGCTGACGTCACTACGGATCCCCGTTGGTTCCAAATTTAAACAAAAAGCGAAAGTTGTTACACACAAACGGAAAACCCATAGGTAGATAGATACAGTAGATATATATATAGATATATATATATATAGATATATATATATCAGTAGATAGATAGATAGATAGATAGATAGATAGATAGATAGATAGATAGCTGGATAGATAGATATATAGATAGATAGATAGATAGATAGATAGATAGATAGCTGGATAGATAGATATATAGATAGATAGGTAGATAGGTAGATAGATAGATAGATAGATAGGTAGATAGATAGATAGATAGATAGATAGATAGATAGATAGATAGAAATGTACATATCAACACTAGAGAAATATATCCATAGAATACAAAAAATAAAACTATTGGAATACATATGCCTGACTAGCACAACTAGCATAAAAAATAAATAAGCTAATAAAGCTGTTATTTCTATTCTGTGTAAGTACGTTGAGAGAGCTGCATAAAATCGAGGTGTATGTATATGATTGGCAAAATAAACCTGATTCTGATTCTGAAAAAGAGCCTCATCACCTCCATCTGCAACATCATCCCTCTCTATCTAACTTCCGTGGTAAAATCCCACTAAAGTTGTTTTCATTATCAAGCATTATTTCTCACATTGGACACATTGGATAAGGATATTGTAAGAACAATCTATTGTTTTGTTTTTTCATTATACTGGCAGACAATTATTTAACAGGGAGAGTAATTTAAGCATATCACTGAATATCACTGTTAAATAAACAATCAAAAAAGAGGTCAAAACTCCAGCAACCCCTGAAGTAGGCCGAGGATATAAAGAACAACTTTATTGTGAGACCGAACTCTTCAAACTATTTCCCTTAGAAGTAGTGCCAGAAATCCCTAAGCATCAATTAAAGATAAAGAGCAGAGGAAAACATTGTTAGGTATTATTTATTAACAGCGTGACACTGAAAAAGTCAGGTAATCTCCGTCGTCAGGACTGTGTGGGTGCGGTTCAATCAGATATGATTGACAGTAACATCTCCCCCGTAGGCAACAGTTGAGCACACAGCACTAAAGTGTCATCACACTGCACCAAGTGTGTCATGTTGAAATGACAATTGTTCTAACTTTGACAGAAAATAGTGTGTTTTTGTAGGACCTCATCTTACCATAAGAAGAAGCTGACTGAAAAAAACAGATGTTCAAGGCCTTAATGATAAATCAGAGAAATCAATACATTTTAGTGATAAAAATAATAATAAAAGGGAAACTTTTTCATACAGCACCTTTCAAAACAAAGTGCTTTACATGGATGGAACAGAAATAAAAAGCAGGACTGCAATGAGATAAAATCAGTCAACAATACAAGATAAAATGGAAATACAATACCCAAAAGTAATATGATGGAAATAAAATGAGTTGCTTGCATTCATATTTTTAATAAAAAGAAATAAAGATAAGTTTTGAGAAGTGATTTAAAAGATGTTACTGATCCTGCAAGTCTCTGAAGTCTTATAACAGTTCATATATATTATTTTTGTCCCCTCTTCACCAACCAGTGGTGGCATAAAGTTAATTTACTCAAGTACAATTTTCACTTTACTTGTACGTGAGTGTTTCAATTTTACGGTACGTCTTCTTCCCTAAATTTAAGAGGCAAATATTACTTTTCACTCCACTACATTTATTTCGCAGCTATAGTTAGTTATTTAAGATTTCACATAAAAGAAGCTGTAGCTTCATCTCCATGCTGTTTGTACATTAATACATCAGTAATATTATACTAAATGTATAATATTTTAAATCCTAACACTGACATGGGTCTCTCTGCCTGTATAATACATTCTTCAACTCATTTTGCTTATAATACTTCCATGCTTTTTGTAAAGTAACATTTTAAATGCAGGACTTTTACTTGTAAAGAGCATTTTTTAAATTAGGTTTCGGTACTTTTACTTTGTAGTAGTCTGTCATTCTTTGGTACTTGCTGTCATTTCCCTTTTTTTCATTTTAGATAAACGTCACAATCACCCTGAGTTGATTGGAGGGTTATTCAGATCACCTGCTGGCTCCTAACGAAGAACGGAGAGCAGCTTGGTGCATTTCCCCTCTTGGCCAATCAGGGTGTGATGATGTCCTTTCTTTAAAGCTGCAGTGAGTAGAGATGGAGCAAATATCAATATCAAATACAAATATCAGCTGTGATAACAATTAGACAAACCAGAGGTATGAATCGACTGTTAAGTAGTTTGTCATGTGGAAATCTCTTCTGTAACTTTGTCTTGTTATGTGATGTCTCAGCTAACATTACATAAAGTGAAACATGCTGTTGCTAGCTTAATGTTAGCTGACCAGTGATGAAAAAATGATTCAGATACAGTACTAATGTCACAACGTGAAAATACTCATCTCAATTACTAGTTAAAGTCCTACATTCAAACCTTACTTGAGTAAAAGTATGTAAGTATTATCAGTAAAATGTGCTTAAAGTATCCAAAGTTTAAAAAGTATTCATTCAGCAGTAAAATGTTCCCTGTCAGTGTTTTACTATTATATCTGATGTTTCTGGATTAATATCACTGCTGCATTAATGTGTACGTTGCATTTTACTGCTGTAGATGTTTAAGGTCAGGCTAATTTTAACTACTTTAATACTGCTGGATAGTTTAATCTACAGCAATGCATCATATATCTCTAAAAAGTCAACTTTTCATCAGGAAAAACAGCCTGTTTTCAGCTTTGTTACAATGCGTTTTCCAGCTGATCTAAAAGGGTTTGAAATAGTTAATTTAATTTAAGGAGGAGAAATTTCTCAACAAGGTTATCACTGGACAGGAAGATGATGAAAAACTGTAATCTGTAAAGTAACTAAAGCCGTCAGACAAATGTAGTGGAGTAGAAAGTACAATATTTACCTCTGAGATGTAGTGGAGTGGAGTAGAAGTATAAAGTTGCATAAATTGGAAATACTAAAGTAAAGTACAAATACTTTGAATTAGTAGTATAGTATAACGTTACATTCCACCACTGTAGCAGACCAATGTTTGCTACTTGATAGTATGTGCTGGTGTAAGCGTTAACCAATCCAATCCAAATTTATTTATAAAGCACATTTAAAAACAACAATAGTTGACCAAAGTGCTGTACAATTATACATAAAAACATAAAAACAACACAATAAAACACTAAGACCAACTTAAAACCAACAGCACATTAAAATAATAAAAGCGTTAAGACCAATAGGAAAGGAAAAATGATTAAAATAGTCAACTCTCATGCCGAGCCAAAAGCCGAGGAATAAAAGTGTGTTTAGAGGTTTGATTTAAAAACAGGCAGTGTTGGGGACAGCCGAACATGTGGAGGCAGAGCGCTCCAGAGCTTTGGAGCTGCAACTGAAAAGGCTCCACATCCAGATGTGTTGATTTTGAATTTGAATATTTGTGATAAACTCAAGAATGAAGTGTTCCTCTATGGGTTGAGAAAAAGGCAAAATACCTGCCAGTACCTTCTGGAAAGTGGGTTAATATCAGATACATACATCAGCCCTCCTTTACTGTAACCACAATAAACTGAGCTGTTAACAACAACATGTAATGGAAAAACATACTGCACTGTGAAGTCATATGTGAAGTCATATCATTGTCGCGGAGTGAGTAAAACAGGTCACTACAGTGTAATTATCATTCATATGTCGGGTACGTATAGATCTAATTAAAGTCGTTCCAGTAATAATAGCTCTTGGAATGTATGTGCTGTTTCTTTACAGATCACACCCCTTGTATAAACATTTTGTCCTCCTGCCATCAGGCAAAAGATTACAGAGTATCAGAGTGAGAACAACTAGACTGCTAAACAGCTTCATCCCCCAAGCTGTCAGGATGCTTAACAGCTAGTCACCTGTACCCGAAGGCATTTTTGCACATGTGCTGGACACTTTTAACTGGATCTTAACAGTCTTATTCTTAATTTATATTTTAACCATTACTCTGAGCTCGAGAGTGTGCTGTGGCTAATGTTCATTTAATTTGTTGTGATAAGTGTACTATTTTATTTTATTGTTTTGTACTATATATAGTACTGTGTGTCAGCTATTTATTATTTATATTGCACTTTGTATTTATTATTGTATTGCACTGATCCTGGGAAACGCACTTTCTTTCTGCCTGGCAGAATGACAATAAATGGAATTGAATTTAATTGAATTGAATTGATATGGCCTAGATCCATTCGACCTCTCAGCTGTTGATTATGCCTCAAAGGGCTTCTTATGATGTTATTTATTTATTGGTGTATTGTAAATACTGTGTTTTTGTTGTTTGTCTTGGTGGCAATCGAATTTCCCCACGGGGGTTAAAATAAAGCTGTCTATCTATCTATCTATATTGTTGACATTGTTCAATACAATATTTCCATTGTTCTTTTTGTTGTACAAGATACGAGGAAAACGCATAAGAGGAAAAGGCAGAAGACGATTGACTCCTTTTTCAAGTCAAGTAGTCATGTAAGTGGAGTTAAAGTAACACGGGCTTTCTAGGTCTTTGCTTTGGAAAGAAACAGAAAGGAAGCTTAAAATCTATGATACCAATCATTTAATTGTATATAGTTCTTGCATTATTGCTATGTAGGTGAGCATTTATGTAATTAAAAGCTGTTTGTTTGAGCTTAGAAATCTGTATCAACTCTTCCTCGTTACTGCTGTGTTCTGCTTGTCTTGGATAGGCAATAACATCAGGCATCAGCCTCAATGAGAGGGGGCGACGTTAATGTTGCACAGGTGAACAGTCAAATTAAATTAGTTTTTAAGTTTTGTCCAACCAGGAAGAGACTCAAAATGACCACAAAGAAACATAAAATGACTACAAAGAGACACAAAAAGACTACAAATAGACGTCTGTGGATACAGCCTCTTGACTTGATACCTGGAACCCAAACCAGTGGATGGAAGTTCATAGCAAACAAATGTCCTCCAACACAGAATCAGTTTTCATTGCTGACTACTTAAAGATGGCGACCTCTTTTTTCCAAAAGCATCGTGAATAGTTAACAGTTCAGCACAGATCTGGTTAGTCCTGTTGGGTGAATTCCAAGGGAGCCGCCTCTCACATCTCTGAGATTGAACTGACTGAACAAGCTTTTGCGCAGATTCAGATTCTGTAAGACATCATGGAGGCAGGTGCTGTCCTCCTGCTGCTCTTCGCCTTGTTGGGGATTTCTACGACTCTCAGCTTTTACGGAGATAGCATTAGTTTCATGCCTCCACATAAGAAGAAGGATGGGACATTTAAGGTATTTTTTTTAACAATATCTTCTTTAAATTTTCATCATATTTTATTAAACAGAACAGCAAAATGAATCATAACATTGGAGGTATGCCAGAAGATTGATTCTTTTATCTGCTCACCTGTAAAGCACTTTGAATTACTGATTCTGTTATCTAAATAAAACTTGCCTTACTTTACCAATAAGGATTTTACTCATTTTTAGTTCATAATCAAGTCATGCTGTTTGAAAAAAAAACCTTTCTGTCTGAGTAAACTTTGTAAGAATAAAGCGTCAGTATTATTACTGACTTAAGGAACCAAACAGCCACGTAGAACAGACCTAAAAACTTATGTTTAGAACAAAAGTATCTTAAAATGTGACTGTAGAGGAAGGTTTCCTCGGCTGGTGAAACGCCTGCGTGTCATTCATATCTCTGGACTTTACAAAACTTTGTGGAATTTTTACAACCTGCCAAGACAAAAAAAAAAAAATCAGATAAACGAACATGGACGTCCTTTTTCATCCTGTTTTCTGTCTTTCACTGAGGAAACTTTAAGTGCTTTTATACTATTTATGGTATCAATACTGTTTTTTCCCTCTCCCAAACCTTGTAGGTGATCTTTCATCACAGACAGAATGGCAAAAGCAACTGTCAAGATCAGTCATCCTACACGTGTGAGGGTGAGGTGTGCACGAGCTTCGTTGAGTCGAGTGTCCTGCAAACGGACGGGGATAACACGGGACAGAACAGGTGGTGCCAGTCTGAAGGGCACACAACAGCAACCATCGTAACTAATAAAACCTCCTTTGCTCTGAGGTAAGCCCAGCTCACAGGAATGCAACTGATTTATTCTGCTCTAATTAGGCATCAGGCCTCTGGACATTTTGGGATTGTAGCCTAAATACAGTTGTGGAACGAAAGGGGGAGCATTAATCGTCAGTGTGTTTTATAGTAAACCAAACCTCAGTTATAACATGTAAAGACATTTAAAGAGAATTATGAGGGCTCAGTATTTTCTTAATCAGAGTTAAAAACATCAGGCCGTAGTTTTTTTTTCAATAGTTAGGGGGACACATAAGTGGTTGGTTTGGGGGTGATCCTTCCCCAAGACATTTTGAACGTCAAACACTTCATTTCCTGCATTCTGGTGAATTTCTAAGCACCAATTTATGGTGGAAATATCATGGTACTTCCTGCTACAACTGTGCATAGTTTTCATCTTCATCTTCTTTCTGTTTTAATTAGATTAGATTAGATTCAACTTTATTGTCATTGCACATAGTACAAGTACAGCAAAATGCAGTTTTGCATCTAACCAGAGTGCAAACTAGTAAAGTGCTGATTAAGACAATATATATACAAATGAGGAGATGTGTGGTGTATATAAATAGACATATACATATATACAGATTGCAGTTAAGGTGCAAAGGATAGACATATGTTATATTCTGATGAATAAGAGTTAAGTATAAGTTGCATACTGATGAAATATTGTATAAAAATGTTGTATAAGAGTATTATAAAGAATAGATTATATATACAGGTGGAGTTATATTTATATCCATACACAGAGACGTTATGTACATAGAGCTATATGCATAGGGACTAAGTGAATATATATAAGATGAATTTTAGAGAATAGATTTGATATATAGGTTGTTGCTGCTGTAAATGTTGCTTTTGTGGTTGCATGTTGCGTCTATGAGTCGCGTTCTAGCAGTCCGTCGATATAAAAGTCGTCTGCTAATTCCATGTTTTTGTTGGAGGGGACAAAAGCATGTGTTCTAAATATTGAGGGTGACGTGTCCCTTATGTCCCCTATACATAATGAGAAAAACATAACGTGACCCACTTATGGAAAGCAAGTACAACACTGGTATATGGCATTTGATAATAATAACAATAATAATAATAAGCTTTATTTGTACAGAACTTTTCAAATATAAAATTACAAATTACTTCACAGTCAGAAAAAAAACAAGAATATATGCCAGAACAATAAAATACCATACAATACTTTAGACAATAGAAAGAAAAGGAGCTTGATTCATGAAGACGGACCAAAATAATTTAAAACAGACAAGAAACAAGAAACAAGAAAACCACTTTGAAGGAAGTCAGAACAAGTGATACAGTCAGGATCGCAGCTAACATTGACGACACTAATATTTTAATATTTTAGTGACATGAAGTGGAGTTTGAATTCTACACTGATGTGTTTTCTCAGGGTAATTCCTATATTTTTAAAACACATCTTAAAATGTGACTGTTTCTAGGCAAACACCTGAATTACACACCTGACAGTGTGGAGAAGACAGCATGTAGAACATAAAGTACCTCTCCTCTCTCCCTCACATTGTGCTGCTCATTTCCTGTCAGCTAGTTCAGACTGTTGTAGACAATTTTGATGTGTGCCATATGTTGTGTGCGGTAAATTGTAAGCATTGCTGTTGCTACGTCCAGCGGCGGATTAAGGTGGTCAGGGGCCCCTAGGCTACTCTTTGTGTGGGGCCTCCTTCTCATCATGCCAAGGTGTGCTAGGAATATTACACGGCCCACAGGTACACACTCGGAGAGCATACACACACACACACACACACACACACACACACACACACACACACACACACACACACACATTGAGACAGCCGTTACTCTAAGCCTTGAAATATCCAGCAATTTAGGGATTTTCTTTAGTAGATCTTGGTCACGGTGTTCTTTCAGCCGTTGTGCTTTTTGTTTTTGTGCTCCGCGATCATATTTTCTTTCTGACATATTGCCGCTATTCTGTCGAGTAGCAGTGACGAATGTTTCTTATGGGCCAATAGGGGTCAAGATTCTTTTTTTCTCTGAAGTACATTTAAATTATTAAAAATAATCTGGTCAATCCAGGGCCCTTGCAAACATGGGGCCCCTAGGCTGCAGCCTAGGCCAGCCTGTGTATTAATCCACCCAAGGCTTCGTCACACACGTATTACATTAGTCACGTAGCCGACATACTGTAGGGGAGTCACAGGTGAACAGCTGGGGGAATTATTTCATTTCATTTATTTATTCATTTGATAGAGTCAAAGCAAGTTAATGAACATCAGTATAAAGTACAGGATGTAAACATGCAGGAGTTAGCAAGAATGCTAATTTTCATCTTGAAATTAGGAGCTGAGGAAGCAACACAACCAACCAACCATGCGTGCGTCTGTAGTTAGTATTTTTTTGTTTTGTTTAAGTTTCACATTTACTAGCTCATTCTTTATTATTCATTTAGTGCACCCGGCTTCTGCAGGTGTTTTTTGATCTATACATAAATTGTCAAATGCATACAGTATGTAATGTAAGACCTCCTTTTCTGCACCATCACGTGTTGGAAATGCCTTGCCAAACTACCGCTTATCCTTGGGCGAAGGCTGGGTACACCCTGTACAGGTCTCCAGACTGTCACAGGGCTGACACATAGAGACAGACAACCATTCACCCTCACATTCACGCCTACGGGACATTTAGAGTCACTCACGCCGTTCAAAATTGTCAATGTGTTGTTATTTTAGAAATCCTGAGACCAAATTCCTCCCGCAGCAGAACCACTCCCATCTAAGACATTTTTGAGAACCATCAACCAAACTCTTAAACTCTTTCTTAAAGAGGAAGAGAAACAATAAAACTGCTATTTTATTGCAAATCCACAAAACAGTTACAAGAATGGTATATAATATAAAGATTATTGCGATCAAATAAAAAAAAGGTTTTTGAAATGAAAAATAAAAACAAGTATTGCAAAAAGCAAGAAAAATAAATATAGAAGAAAATTACAATAAAAAATATGAAAAAATACTTCAAAGATATGAATAATATATCTGAATTAAAATGAAATGAAATTATTCCAACAATGCTTTTGAACCTTTTCTACTGAAAACATTTTGACATGTCCCAATTGGAAAGCAGGTGTAAATGACAACATGAAAGATGACTGAATTCCAGCTGCTTCAGAGCTGCTTCACTGTCACACTGCCAGGCATAGTTAATGTTATTAATAAGACCTGTGGAGGTTATCTACCGCTTCACCTTATTCTTGTCAGTTTTAGGAAGACATGGGGACACTAACTCTATATTTTTAGTTAACTATTATCAAATGTATCTATTAAGTATTTGTACTGCTGTGTCCTCTTCTACATATGTCAATAATATAAACACTTTTGTTTTCACTACTATTTTTCATGAGTTGAATTTTTCTTCACTTCTTCTTTGCCACGAAAATCCATCCGCCTGACAGGTGTGGCGTGTCAAGATACTGATTGAACAGCATGATTATTACACAGGTGTGCCTTGGGCGGGTCACAAGAAAAGGACGCTAAAATGTGCAGTTTTATTACACGACACAATGCCACATGCAGTGACTATAAGTCCAATACATTTAGCCGCTACAGGCTGCTAATTGGAAAGTGTTGTTTAGACATGTGCTCCGAACAAATTTACCAGTCATGTCCATCCGTGTCCGTCATGTTTAATAAGTTTTAATCTCAAAGTTAGGACGTAAAAACAACCCACAATGTCCTTCGAGCACAGACAAAAACTGTTTGCTGATTCTCAACCAGTAGCACCTGTGGTAACTGGCATGTGGCGTATATTAGCTACCTGAGACCAGCCTCTGCTTACACCATGCACTCCTCTAGTGCTTGGAGGCATATTACACCTAACACAAATAAAATACCACAAATAAAATGCATGAGTCCTACACCGCAGATTTGAGGGAGTGTGCCATTAGCATGCTGACTGCAGGATTGTCCACCAGAGCTGTTGCCCATGAATTGAATGTTCATTTCACTATAAGCGGTCTCCAAAGTCGTTTCCAAGAATTTGGCAGTAGGCTTACATCCAACCGGTGTAACCACGGCAGCCCAGGACCGCCACATCCAGCTTTTTCACCTGCAAGATGATCTGAGAGCAGCCACCTGGACAGCTGATGCAACAGCTGGTTTACACAACCAAAGAATTTCTGCACAAACTGTCAGAAACTTTATCTTGGAAGCTCATTTGTGTGCATGTCGTCCTCAGCAGGGTCTTGACCTGACTGTAGTCCGTCGCTGTAAATGCTCATCTTCGATGGCGTCTGGCACTTTGGCGAGGTGTTCTCTTCACGGATGAATCCTATTCTCCTATTTTCAAGACAAAACTGCATATTTATAGAGTGGCCTTTTATTGTGACCAGTCCGAGGCACACCTGTGTAATAATCCTGCTGTTCAATCAGCATCTTGATACGCCACACCTGTCAGGTGGATGGATTTTCTTGGCAAAGGAGAAGAGCTCACTAACACGGTTTTTAAACAAATTTGTGCACAAAATTTGAGAGAAATTAGTCTTTTATGTGCATAGAAAAAGTCTCAGATCTTTTATTTCAACTCATGAAAAATGGGAGCAAAAACAAAAATATTATATTTTTTATTTTATTATATTATATATATTTTTTTCAGTGTAAATACATACCTACATATGCAGATGTATTTTTTTATTTACCATGTAACTTTTTATATCTCATCAGAGGCGACTCCCTTTTTATGCATATTTTGCATTTTGAGATTGAATTTCATTATTATAATTAATAATATATTATTATTATTGTCCACTTAGAATTGTTTAATTTGAAGGATTTTTTATAGGTCTGAAATGGTGAAAGCGTCCAGTATTTCGCAAGTAAAAAGTAGGCTAAAAAGAGAAAAAAATAAACAATTTTTGACTACATATACATATTTCTTTCTTAACGCTTTATTTTCTGGTGATCCCTTTGGAGTCTTGACCCCCAGGTAGGGAACCAGTGGCATAAAAGAACAGAATATATTACATATGTAGGTGTAATGAATAAGAGAAGGGTAGTATAGGTACATTAAGTGTGTGTGCAGGGATCAGGTAAATGATGATTCAACTGTTCTTGAAACATGAGTTCCCAGATGGCATCATTGTAATAATGAGTGATTCTTCCTCTCAGGGACTCGGGCTGCTGCTGGGTGTCTAACGCTGACGGTAAAACAAACTGGACGGCTCACGCAGAGTTGGACCTGGGCAGTCGGTCTGACTCACACGCCCTCAACGGCTGTCCCATAACGACAACAGTGTCTTCTTTACGGTACAAACCTTTTCTTTTGTCTATAATGCATTATAAACATTCTTATAATGCACTATAATCTGCTTACAGATCCGTATAACTATCGCTGTATAACTATATCATAACACATTATAAATCATTTTATAGTGACTTATGAGGTCAAGTATCATAATACTTCATAATTGCTGGACACTCACTGACATTTTTTGTTGTTGCAAGAATCAGTGTATTATAATTCCCATAGTTGTAAAACATTATAATGCTCTTATATTGCATGATAATAAAAGTGTAAAGTGAAGTTAATATCATTTAATTTATACAAGAACAACACACAAAATGTTGTAAAATATTTTTACTTCACGGTCAGCCTTTCCAACACAGTCTCACGGCAGTTCATGACATAGTCACAAAATTTTATCTATTTGATTCGTGTACATAGACACAAATTTCCCTCTTTTTTTGTGATGCTCATCATAACTTTCAACAACGTATTTTTTGTGCATTTTCCTACGAATGTCCAGCAACACGGGACGCACTTGTCAATTTTCGCTCCAGTCTTTTCAAAATAAAACTACTTAGTTAGGTTTAGGAAAAGACGACGTAGTTAGGATAAGGCAACAAAACTACTTAGTTAGCTTTAGGAAAAGATCGCGGTTTGTGTTTAAATAACACCGGAAGTGCCGTAACTTAAGTACGGAAGTTACATGACAAATAAATCAACTTTGACTTCTGGTTTCACACGGGACACAAACACCGATCTCCTGGGTGAAAGTCCGGTGTTTTTTGATTCACCCCGACCTCCCTACGCGGCGTTCGCCACTCTCTATACCTCCCGGTTCACAATTACGTGGATTACATACGAAATGATTTTGTGCTGACCATCACAAAAAAAATGTGACATTTGTGTCTATGTACACAAATCAATACATTCAATTTTGTGGCTATTTCATAAACTGCTGTGCGACTGGGCTGGCCTTTCAGAGCTCTTCTAGTATTTGAGGACATAATTCAACCATTCTGGCTGAGGTCTGTCACATAACAAGTTCCCTGGAGACTGTCTCCACGCAGAATTACAGTGTTTGTGATTCTCCTTCTGTAAATCTCTTCAAGCCAAGATGCCAGGAGTTGTCCATATTTTTCCAAAACTGCTTCTATGAAAACTGCCATGTTTTAAATGCATGAACCTGAAAACTGGTTTTTAAATTATGGTTATCTGTACGAACGTGTTTAGAATATATTTAATCCACAATTTGTTTTCATGCAGGGTGCCTCAGAACTGCTTTTCAAAGTTTGTTCTTCTGGCACACGATCCAGACGGAGATCATGTGAGATGCAGCTTTGCTAACACTAGTCCTGCAAACATCACTCTGGATGAGGTAATTAACAGGAGCTGTATGATGAGCCACGCTAAGCAGCGAAATCAGCCCGTTCTCATCACCCAGGGCGTCAAATACCTAATGATTTCACTTTTATTACGGATGTTGACATTACAGTAGGCGTGATGCACATTTAGAGTATAAATTGATTAAATATAGTTAAAAAAGTTATTCTTCTAACTCATGCAGATGTTTTCCAATGCTTTTTAATTGATTGATTGATTGATTGATGTTAAGAAATAGTTCTCTTTTTTACGTAGATCAACACGCAAAGAGACAAAAGCATTTTAATCATCTTCATTTCATGTCCTCCCAGACCACGTGCACGCTGACGACTACAGGTCCAGTCGACGTTGGTGTCCACGTGTTTGAGCTGATGCTGGAGGACTTTTCCAGGAAAAACATCACTTTGACCTACGCAGATGGAACACAATTATTCCGGGAGGCCTCCGACATGAACTCCCCACCTCTCTGCAAAGTGAAGCTGCAGTTCTCCGTGGAGAGTAAGTGCATGTACATTAGAGTGATTGGCTGACCCTGAAGAGGTTTGCAGGTTCAAACACGGCTTGGTGTTGATGGTCAATTTGGTAATTTTTGCCAAAAATGATGCCAAAAACCTTCTGCCTACTGAAGCTTTAAGTCACAGTTTGTCCTCCATATTCAACAAGCCTAATATAACCCCGCTGCCTGTGTGCAGAAACAAGCAAGCAAGCAAGAACAGCTAAAGCTAGGCTAACTCAAGGCACTCATTCCAATTTAGGATATTAAGACAAATTCCTGTGTCTTATAATATCCTTAATTGGCATGACTACCTTTAAAATAGGCTGAGATGTTGTTTTTCTAGGTGACAGAGCACTGACCAACCAAATCTAACACAAAGGAGCTACATAAAGTACTAGAAACCACTACAGGGCAAAAGGAAATGTATTTCCTGTTTTCCTGTCTTGATAACATCTTTTGTTTTCAGTCCTTCCTCCGATACCAAACTGTGAACCTGGTCATGTGCTGCCCATGTTCTTGTCTGGGACTCCTATTCATGGTGATGTTCTTTTTGCCACTGTGGGTCAGATTTTCCAGCTTCATGCCCGAGCACAGGCTCAACATACCAGGTATTCACTTCTTAAATCTGTTCATATACATAGACGCCGCAATGACTCCTGGACCGTACGTCAACGCGGGCGCCATATTGGACCGGGCAAGACTGGCCTGTAAACACATACAAGTGAACGGGGGAGCTGTCGTTTCTCTGGATACAAACGTCTACATTTCTCAACTGATTTCAACGAGTCGTTTAATATTCAAACGTTTATTATCTACGAGGAGAAACGTTAAGTTAACGCTACGATTTTTTTTTCTTTTCCGAAAGATTTTGGTGAAAAACTTTTAAATACGTTAACGTCACTGCTTCCGGTTCATGGATCAGCGATCTGTCCTTCGATATGGTGGGATTAAATCAATTTTTAGGTCATTATTAAAAACTAGTGCTATCATATCATATTTTCCTTTAAGTATTTTTCACATTATCAACTGTTCAAGTTAACGTTACGTCTTTACAAAACGTTTGCTTCCGTAACATCAGATAAGAGCTAGATAACGTTCCTTATTGTTAGCTAATCGATATAAGTTAATGTTAGCTTATATGATGTTCATATCTAACATGATATCGTGTTTAAGACATGAAATATACGATACGTCTTAAAAACGAAATGTCACTAATATTGCAAACAATAAAACTGATGGAATGTCTTGGTTAACAATTACGCTATTAGATTATTTAGTTTCAATAAATTCAGATCATAACTAATATTATCATACTAATATTTATTGTTACCATTATTTATTTATGTACTACTATTTGCATGTTATTCTGATTGCTCTTATTAGTAAGTACATAATAGTAATATCAGTAGCAGTGTAAGGGGAAGCCTGTAGATTGAAGCATGATCGCTAAAACGGAGGAAGACGTTTCATTATACATTATATTATTTTACATTACATTACATTACATTATATTATATTATATTATATTATACAGGGACCTCTCTACAAGTATTAACCTTAAACAAGGACAATAAGCCAAAGCCATAATTGACAAACATGAGTTTGACCAATTCCTTATGATAAATGATTTATTTTCTATCACGTAAGTAAATCAGTTCATGTAAACCTACGGTACACACTCGTCTCCTGAGCGTCTAGCAGCGATTAGAGCTCAACTATCGTGGATTCTAAGTAACTGGAGACTAAACTTTATTTTTCTACTCCACGTAGATCATAAACCCTTTAATATAATAACGACTCGTTGAAATCAGTTGAGAAATGTAGACGTTATAGTGCTTTTTATCCAGAAAACTGGCAGCTCCCCCATTCACTTGTATAGGGTTACAGGCCAGTCTCGCCAGGTCCAATATGGCGCCCACGTTGATGTATCGCCTATCGTCTATGTACTGTATATATGTCTATGTGTTCACCCCGATGCCACTAGCTTGGTTAAAGAAAGACCCTGTAATATGGACATGCAACTGAGAACAAATCATTTCTGGTTGCCTAAAAGAAGATAATAACACCTTCCGTGCCAAATAAGGATAATTATTTCATACGTATCTCCATTTTCTTGAAGCATAAACGACTTCCAGGTGAGCGGCCCCCCGAACATGACCAAAGTGTTCAACGATGATCAGCATGGGAAAGCTGAAGTGACTCTGAGCTGGACACCACAGCACAGCGACCTGTACAGATTTGTCCCAGTCTGCTACACTGCAGAGACAAATGAAACGTGAGTCTACGTTTACTGGAAAAGTAAAGTATTTCCTGCTTACTGCTTTGTGCCGTGCTAGCGGAGCGGAGATCTATTGTTTCTCTGAATATGTCGGAGGAGTGACCGGCGAGGACTAACAAAGAAAAAACACCTATTGATTTAGGAGATTAAATGTTTCAGGTTTCTGGTTGTCTCATGATCTAACAGTAAACATGTCTTCTCCATTAAATCTAAATAAGCATATGAAACAGTTATTATTCTATACTTTATTACTGCATCAGATGTTATCAGTGACATTATTATAATTATTACTATTAATGATGTTCTTCTCCTTTTTGCATGAAACTTATTTTCTTTGTTTTATCATTCAGCCAATCAGATATGAGGTGTGTCGTTGTCATGGTGACCCAAGCGGCTCTCACTCAAGGTTTGTTGATCATCAGTTATTATCTCTGTTAAAGCTGCTCCATAAAACCTCTTAAAGGATCTCTTTAGGAAAAGATTGTGGTCATAGTTCTGTAAAATACACAAACCATTTAAAACGGTGAAATCAATTCATTTCACGCCGTTGAGCAGCAGCAAACCGTCTCGACAGAGCTGACCTCTGAGGGAACGGATAGTCCAAAATGAAGGAAGCTATCACAGGTTGTTAGCTTTGTTGCACCATCCACTTTTATCTACCCTCATGTGTCTGAATATAAACTGCTCCACAACAGAGACAGAGGTCAATAAGAAAAAGAAAGTACGTAGAGAAACCGTATCTGGGATTTAATTTCCCAGTCTGTCAGTACTTCAGTTTCCACCAACTCTCTGGAGATGCTAATAATTTCACTGTTACTCCGTGTAGCTATCAGCGCTGATCTTTGTGTGTTTTTGCAATGAGGCTCATTTGTATAGAAAGGGGCCGATTTAGCACCAAATGTCTGTGTATTAGGATACCTAATTTAAATATGTGCAAATAGCACAGGAGCACTGATACGCTATTTGCTTGGCAGCTCAGTTAGGGATGCATTTCACCCTTTACAGGTGCTTTGAGAATTACTCGGTTTCTTTTTGTCTTATTTGTGCAGGTTTAGTGGCCGCAAAGGCCATGCAATACTTTTGTGAATTTGCCCCTGAACGTACTAAGTTCCTGAACTGAAGACAGTCTGAATAAACGCTTAACGTGTGGCTGTGTGAACTGCGATGTGTTCACTTTCTGACGTACGTACTGAAGCTTAGCTCAGGAAAAAAAGTGATCAAACAACATAGTCAGTGACTTCAAATCTTTGAACAACGTGCCTCGAAAAGTGATTTCCACCTTCAGTCGTCACTATATGTCACCAAGCCTAACGCCACCTGTTTCAGGAAAACGCATGGATCATTTGACAGGCAATGACAAATGACCTTTTGTGTCCGGTATAGACCACATTTACAACTGGTATTAATATGTGAGCTGTGTCTTTATAACAAAAAAAACATGTTAATGTAGGTGTAAATGCACGCAGAACACACTGCAGTCAGCTAATTTCTCTAATTTAGCAATGATTACAACCTTACATCTCACTCAAAGTTGTTTTACTTATTCCTCGGTGTTTAATATTTGTATTGGGGGATAGTAAAGAAAACATAATTTGTGGGCCACATTACAGTCTGTATGAGTTACAGTCTGAAGCTATGAAGAAGAAAGGCACTTTTTATTAATCCCCGAGGAGAAATTCAATTCTATGTTTTCCTTATTGATGAAGAAGTTAAAGGTTAACTTCGGTATTTTTCAACCTTTCAACCGATTTTCCCATGTTTTTGTGTCTAAGTGACTAATAGGGACAACAATTTCTGAAATTGGTCCAATATTGCGTGATAACGTTGTAACCGGCAGCCGCTAAACGAGCTGCGAGGGCAAGTGAGCAGCGTCAATGTAACGTTACGTCCGGTTAAAGTTCTTGTTTTTGCCACTGACAGGCTCAGATTGTTATTATAAGTGTCTCATTATGGAAAGGATCCTACAGAGAAATAAAACCTTTTTCTTACCTTTCGCTTTCTGTTTGTGATTGTTTTCAAGTCCCGCTCAAGGAGAAGTCTCTTATATCTTGTATCCGTATACTTATATGTTTCCACTATGGATGTATTCCACTATTCCACCGTTTTAATGGACATAAATGACGGTGCCAGCTTGCCCCGATAGCACCATATTGCAGCCCGTGAGCAGCTGCCGTCTGCAGCGCTCTCCCTCAACACTGGACCAGTTTCAGAAATTGTTGTCGCTATTAGTCAGTTAGACACAAAAACATGGGAAAATAGGGTCCAGGTTAGAAAATACCAAAGTTAACCTTTAAGTTGACACAAAATTTGATTTACAGGCAAGGCCAGTGTCACATGCTCACCCAACAAGATGGTGGTGGCTCTGGAGAAAGCTTCCATGCCCGGCATCGACGAGAACTACCTCAAGCTGAGAGACTCGTCGTGCTCTCTCACCTTCAACGGCACTTACATCATAGGCAGCATGTCATTCAGCACCTGCGGCACAAGACTTGAGGTGTGGAAAAACATTTACATTATAATCCAAATCAACTAATCAAATTGCAGTTGGTTATAGACAGGAAATTAGGGCGTTTACGTGACAGTGAGAAGAATAGTCTCACTGTAAAACACATTGAAAAGGAGATACAAAATTCTGTTGCGTGAACTCAAAATTCCTGTTCATTTCCCTCTCAGGCACTAACGGGTTGTATACCACTTTTATTTGTCTTAAACACAGGATCAAGGCGACTTTCTCGTTTTCACGAATGAGATCAACTCCTTCGACCTGCCCACCGATGTTATAACCCGAAGGAGGAAAGTTAAGATCGATATCTATTGCCAGTTTCCCAAAACCATCAGCATCTCCAGCTACTTCAATCTCCACAAGTCTGACTACATTTTCACTGAGTCCAGCTTCGGCAGCTTCGGCTACACTTTTGAAATATACACCGACAGCAACTTTACGAGTAAGGTGGCTACCAGCGCCTATCCAGTGGAGATCCAGCTGTTGGACATGATCTATATGGGCATTCAGGCTGAATCGGATCTACCAAATGTGAATATGTTTGTGGAGTCGTGCAAAGCCACTCCTGATGACAACCCTGACAACGCCCTCACCTACGACCTCATCAAGAACGGGTGAGTGCTGACGCTTTCAGGGATCAAAGACAGAAATGATTTTGGCTTTTAATTTGGAAAGTTTAGATCTGTGAACATAATAACAATCATCTTTCATATGCAGGTCCTTGAACATGTGTTTGTGACGTGTTACAATTCATTTTTCTCACAGGTGTCAAAAGGATGAGACATTTAGAGTCTACACATCTAGTCAAACGTCATTCAACTTTGAGGTTCAGGCCTTCAAATTTACTGGAAACTACGACCAGGTAATAATAATGAATACTAAATCATACCACACTTATACCGACATATTATTCACATAGTTGGCCAGGCTGTGGTATGGATGAGACAGTGCACAACAAGTTCATGCTGCCAAAAGAGTCTCGTTTTCCACCTGCGGTATTTGACGGCCTGGGAATGAGAACGCTGAAAAAGCTGAGGAGGATATCTTCCTGTTGCCTTTAATTAGCTTCACCAGTTACTGTTGCTATGTGAGCTGTGAAGCGGTCTGCGTGGCGTGAGCACACATGCACGCAATTGATGGCTGACAGAGATCCGATCCCTCACTGTGTGTACGCCCAGTTTAATTTAGTGGGAAACATGATTTGAGCCTTGATTTATTACCTCAGTAAACATTTTAAACATGAGTTTATGGTCTCAATGATGGAGAATCATTAGTGGCCATGGTATAACTAGTCAAAACAGCACAGAAGTACAGATGTTGAAATGCAAATAGATGCACTACATGAACTACAGTTTCCTCTTATGAAAGCATCACTTGGTTTCCTTCTGAACTAAAACCTCTTACCTTCCTCCCTAAAGGTGTACATCACCTGCTCCGTCATCCTGTGCGAGCCTGGGAATGCCTTTTCCAGATGTGCCCAGGGTTGTCTGGCGGATTCGTCCCGGCGAAGACGCAGGCGATCGCTGAGCAAGGAGACAGCCGGCCACTCCATTACCCAGGGTCCTTTGCGGTTTGTCGGGCAGGCTGTTCCCAATGCAGCCGTGGATGATCGTTCCCTGGGGAATGATCGTGTGGTGGAAAAAAGTGTGGTGGAAAAGAGTGACCCGCCTGCTGCAGGTTAATATGTTGTCTACCTACCTACCTACCTACCTACCTACATACATATCTACTTACCTACTTACCTACCTACCTACATACATATCTACTTCTCTACTTACCTACTTACCTACCTACATACATACACATCTACTTATCTACTTACCTACTTACCTACCTACATACATACACATCTACTTATCTACTTACCTACTTACCTACCTACCTACATACATATCTACTTCTCTACTTACCTACTTACCTACCTACATACAAACACATCTACTTATCTACTTACCTACTTACCTACCTACCTACATACATATCTACTTATCTACTTACCTACCTACCTACATACATATCTACTTACCTACTTACCTACCTACCTACATACATATCTACTTACCTACTTACCTACTTACCTACCTACCTACATACATATCTACTACCTACATACATATCTACTTACCTACTTACCTACTTACCTACCTACCTACATACATATCTACTTATCTACTTACCTACTTACCTACCTACCTACATACATATCTACTTATCTACTTACCTACCTACCTACATACATATCTACTTACCTACTTACCTACCTACATACATACATATCTACTTACCTACTTACCTACTTACCTACATACATATCTACTTATCTACTTACCTACCTACCTACATACATATCTACTTACCTACTTACCTACCTACATACATACATATCTACTTACCTACTTACCTACTTACCTACATATATATCTACTTATCTACTTACCTACCTACCTACATACATATCTACTTATCTACTTACCTACTTACCTACCTACCTACATACATATCTACTTATCTACTTACCTACCTACCTACATACATATCTACTTACCTACTTACCTACCTACATACATACATATCTACTTACCTACTTACCTACTTACCTACATACATATCTACTTATCTACTTACCTACCTACCTACATACATATCTACTTACCTACTTACCTACCTACCTACATACATATCTACTTACCTACCTACCTACCTACCTATACCTACCTCCCCACCTACCTCCCTCTTGTGTTTCAGTGATGGTTCCTCCACCAGTTGGTGCTCCAGACTCCGGCTCCAGCGGAGGAGGTCGGGGAGTGGAGGAGATCCTCAGCACCAACCTCAGCACCGTGCTGTTTGCCAGCGCCTTCTTAATATCGCTGCTGTTGATGGCGGTTTCTGTTCGTTACTTCACCAGGAAGAGAAAAGCAGAAGACCGCAAATCTCTTTTAGATTCAGGCAGGGAGAACTAATCCCAACTAATCTCTTTTGTTTTATTTAGTTGAAGGATAGGTTCACGTTCTTTAAAGGTCTGTCTTACTAAAACGAAACTCACCTGCCCAAACAACAGAACGAAGCTAATTTTTTTACATTATGGTTTTGGTTTACTGTTTATGGTTGTTTGCCCCCATTGTTAAGAACCGATCACACCCCCACCTGCAGCTCAAAGTTCACTTAACCAGTTTCAGATAGTTGAACTTAAAAACAGACGCACATGTCTACTGTTGAAAAAACAAAACTCCACTCTGTCTGGTTTTGCAGGATTTTTTCCATGCCACTGTTCTGTTGTCAACTTCTTGCAAAGCAATCAACTTCAGGTGTTGAAAAGTAAGTACAGAAATAGTAACTGTGTAGTGCAGCTGGTACAGTAATAATTCACTGTATGTGAATTTTGGATTTTTATATCTGGGCCCAATAATATGTCATTTTAGTATTCACATATACAGTAAAATTGAAAAAGAATTTGATTTTATTATATTTTGTCCACCAGACATAATTTAAAATACAGTATAGAGGCGTTTAACCTGTGTATTTACAACCACTACTGATGTAAGCAAACATTTAAAGAGTAGTTAGTTGTTGTTTAGAGTCCATTTATTGAAAGACCTAATATGAGCTTCCAGTCTTGTGTTTTGCTCGACCCTTTGGTCTATATTTGGATCTTGGATTGCCTTTAAAATTACAAAATATTTACCTGAATGTGTTTCATCTGTAGCTTGACAATATGTTGCAGTTAGACATGCAGTTCAGTTTGTATAACAATAAAACTTTCCACAGACAGTTTGAAACTCGGTGAACTATTCCAACAGGTGGACAACAATAGAGATATATATATAATGGTGAAATAATATATTTGTGTATATTTAAATGGGATTTTATGTGCAATAAAAGGGGAGAATCAGCATTATATCGACATTCTATATGAAGTCTTAATCACATGTGATGATTGTTTTGAAATTGTAATGTAAATGTTGCATGCTAACATGCTCACAATGCTAAGATGTTGACGTTTAGCAGGTATAATGTTAACCATTTTCAACATGCTAACATTTGCTAATAGTTCCTTTTCACAGCAGCCATTTTGACACGTCATGGGGTTGTGTCTAGAAGGTAACCCACAAGTTGCAAAACTCTCACGAGATGGTTAAGGTTAGGCATTGACCTCAAATGGTAAAAGTTAGGAGAGGTCGTAAGGACAGCGAGAATCGCGAGAGTTTTTGCAAGTTTTTGCAATTTACCTTCTAGACACAACCTAAACACAGGTGTAGTTAATAACATTTATGGCCCTGGTATTGTGCATGCTGGCTCACTGAAATGTCTGTGACACATGATATAGAATTTACCAAGGTCAAGGGTCAAGGTCAAGGAAAACTTTATTATCCCCTAGGGGCAATTTGTTGTACAGCATATAACCTGGAAGACCATTTAACTAGAAACACACACGCTGTCCTCCCACCTTACCCTTCAATCATGGATGTGCTGTGAGAGCGGAGTGTAAAGTGGTTCATAATTGTATAGATGTTCTAAAAATGACCCACAAAATAAACGGTGAAGTGTTGAACAGACATCTTCATGAATCATTTGACAATATGCATATTCTAGGACCAAGTTTTTGGAGTCCAGATGCAGACCCCGCTGCCTCCCTGTGTTGTCTCACGTTAAGTGATCTGATGCATGATACTGTTGCACAACTCGTACCATAAAAGAAAACTTTCCTCTTTACTTGTAATCAATAATGGGGGCATTTATTATTGCACTGTGCAGGATTTCTCCAAACCTGTGGAAGAAGTAATGTAGTACCACAGTACCACACAGCAGTACCACACAGCAGTACCACACAGCCATCAACACAACGTAGAGCTTATGCTGAAGGGAATGTCATTAGTTTTGCAGGTATAGAGCAGTCCAGGAATGAGTCCTAAAACCAGGAAATTAGTTAACATTTTAGCACTTCCGGTTCCCTCATATGGAAGTCAATGGGTTTATTAAATGGGTTTTTAGTTAGATGCCTGAAATCAGGTCTGTGGTTAAGACAAGCTGAAGAAATTTTAATGTTTTGTTCTACGATATATAAAAAAAGTCAGTAAATATCCCATTCGTGAATTTTGAAGCTTTTATATGTCTTAAAAAAGGTGGTTGCTAACAAGTGACTAAATGAGACTACTAAACATCATCACGCCGACTCGTCCTCCTTTACAGCCTCGTTGTGTTTATACTCACGCTCATACGACCGTGTTGTAGTTCGTCTATAGCCTATAACGTTAGCTTTTTACTTATGGAGATTGCATTCACACTTCAAAAATCATAGAAGTGGTGTTCATTTGTGGAGATTATTTTATGGAACAAAACGCGTAAGTATCATAAACGTTTGTTTGTCACAGATCTTATTTTCTGCAATAATTTAAAACCCAATGGAACAATCCCATTGGCTTTTTGCTGAGGGAAACAGGGCGATGCTAACTTCCAGGATTTTGACCAGAAGATAGTGCTACATGAAAAGTTGAAGGATCAGGATTATTTGGACGTACTATGAGAAGGGGAATCCTAGCTCACACTGGGACTGATGATCTGCACAGATTATCATTCACTGAAGTGATTACAGGTTCAGTCAGACTCACAATCTTCAGACATCCGGAGGAATCAGGAAACTCAAACTGCCAACAGCGGATCAGAGCTTAGTTTTGGGCAGTATCAATATGTTATCTGTATGATAATGATCATTTCCTCTAACAAAGACGTTACGTCATGTTTGTCTGTCTATTCGGTAGTAGTAAACCCTTCACACATTTCAGTGAACTGATTATTAACTGATTATTTTTTGGTACAGATTAGCGCCACCATGTGGCCATTTACAAAACACACTTTAAAGGAACAATATGTAGCATTGACAGCTAGTGTTTAAAATGGGTAACAGCAGTCCAAATTCAAAACATTGGAGTCCTCCAGTGTGACTGATAGCAGTTAGCGCAGATTTTCGCAATTTGAGGGTTACCTTCTAGGCACGACCAGTCGGAATCACTTCACCTGCTGTGTGTCTCAAATACTCGCTGCCTTGATAACCAGCTGCACACGGACCACAGAGAGATGTGCCGAGGCTTTTCAGGTCGGGTAGAAATATCTAAGGAGAAAATACTGGCTAGGATTGTTGTCAGAGATGCCAGTATTTCAGCACGTTTCCTTAATCTCTGATGACATGTAATGGTCATTTTATGATTTATTACAGTGAATATATTACATATTGGTCCTTTAAGTTTTGGGCTTTTATTGTACAGTCTATGGTAAAAAGATGGAGAAGCGGCACTATAGCCTGGAGACCCCGTACAGATTCAGGAGTCAGCATCACCATCCCGAAAACATCCCAAAGAGTGCAGAGCAATCCTTGTTACAACAAACGGTTTAATTTATATTCCCGCCTGGCAGCGGGTGCTCATAAATATCAATTCCATGTCATTTCAACACAAACATCATTTCCATGTTTATGTTTTGGTAATTTCTGCAAATCCTCGCCCCTTTTCTCGTTCAGGAGAGCACCCACAATTAAAAACATTGTCATGTACAAAAATATGACTCCAAAAAAAGACCACATGGCTGACGACAACTGACATGTATCGCCGTGGTAACTGTGCCTGCTGCAACAATACAACAAACACAAAATAGTTCAATCATCCCCACACTGGGAGGAAAGTTCCCGGAATTCATAAACTGTTAATCAGCACATGTGTGATTTACATGTTACTATGAAAAGTGATTGGTTCCCAATTAATTGGATCCAACTCCCAGCTGTGTGTTAACTCTGTCCTTGTGTTTATTACTGAACTGAATCTGTATACTTTTAAATCTGGGATGTGCTACCCTCACATTTGTATGATCCTTTCCACGTTGTTTCAGCAAAGATTTAACATATTTTAGAGAGTAACCTGGATGTAAAAAAAGATAGAAAACATAACATAATATATTACAGCACTGGGATCATGTTTTATCTGGGTATAGACACCAGGGAATGAAGTCAGCTGTTTTATAGGAAAGGTTAGTATCTCCTGATGGAGAAGCAGCACCATCTGCTGGTGGCAAAAGTCACAGTTGTTTTGGAGGTGCAGCCAAAAGCAACAGCATCGGTTTCCTTGTGATGCTTCCGTTGATCCCTTGATCAGACTCCACAAGAGTGTGTGTCTAGAATATAGATGATATAATAACTAAGTGAAGTCCAAGGATCTTCAAGTCCACTGTCCAGTTTTTGAAGAGTCATGGCCGCTTCTTCCATTGAGACAAAGTCTGGATATTCCTTAAACCAGTTTCCTCACTTTCCAGGAGTGTTGTCCTCTTCACCGAGAGACAATCTAGTCCAATCAGACGTTGCATCCAATGAGAACTGCTTCCCTCTAACTGACTGCCCAGTAAACACACTGCTGGGCATACTGGAATATTTACACATAAAATAAAATTTAAGAAATTTATAACATCAACCCAAAATCTTTTTACTGCTGGGCAGTGCCACAATTAGTGTACCTGCCGACATAAATACAAAATATTTTCATTTTGAAGACCTAAATAATATTTTTAACTGGATAACTTTGTACCTCACATACCTCATAGATCTTTCTCCCACTGTGACTTAGTCATATAATTCTTTAATATGATTTTAAGCTGTATACGTTGAAAGCAGATATGCTTGCTTTATGCACTATAAATTGCCTCATTTCTCAAGGAGGTGCGTTTGGACAGAAATGGTGACACAGATGTGCCATGGGAATTTCAAAATAAAGGCGTGTCTCAAAGATCACGATATGTATTGATGTTTTCACTTTGCATCGATGATATTGGATAATTTTAATACTTTAACTATATTTTGCTTAAAATATAGAAATATAATTAACAATTATAATAACAATTAGGGCTGTCTGTCGATAAAATATTTAATCGCGATTAATCGCTAATTAATCACACATTTTTTATCTGTTCAAAATTAACCTTAAAGGGAGATTTGTCAAGTATTTAATACTCTTATCAACGTGGGAGTGGACAAATATGCTGCTATCCTGGTGCTGATGTATATATTTATTATTGTAAATCAGTTAACAACACAAAACAATGACAGATATTGTCCAGAAACCCTCACAGGTTCTGCATTTAGCATAAAACAATATGCTCAAATCATAACATGGCAAACTGCAGCCCAACAGGCAACAACAGCTGTCAGTGTGTCAGTGTGCTGACTTCACTATGACTTGCCCCAAACTGCATGTGATTATCATAAAGTGGGCATGTCTGTAAAGGGGAGACTCGTGGGTACCCATAGAACCCATTTACATTCACATATCTGGAGGTCAGAGGTCAAGGGACCCCTTTGAAAATGACCATGCAAGCTTTTCATCGCCAAAATTTAGCGCAAGTTTGGAGCGTTATTTAGCCTCCTTCGCTACAAGCTAGTATAACATGGTTGGTAACAATGGATTCCTTTTTAATATGATACCAGTATCTTCACTCTAGCTTTAAAACTGAGCCGCTACAACCTAAATGATGTTGGCAGGTTCCGTCCTCCGTAGTACTATGCTATGGAGCTCGGGAGGATAAAACTTCAGGTCTCCCAAAATAAATTGATCAAATAAATACAGAAAACACAAAATTAAACAGTAGAGTAATTAAAAAGGGAATTACAAAGATAAATAAATAAAGAAGCAAATTAAAACAGAAATATCAGTTAATGTCACATTTTATCAATTCATTAATGGCAACATTGATTTTTAATATTATTTTTTACTATATTTAATGACATTTATTTATTTATCAAGTCATTTATTTATTTATTCATTTATGGAATGTTCCCACACAGATAGAAAAATGAATTTCTAAGTTGTTGAACCAGAATATCATAGTAAATGAAAGTAAGACGTCTGGAGAAGCTGCTAGCTGTGTTATTAAGCTTTCATCAGAGGCCAAACCTCATCAGTCATTCAGGAGCTTTGTTTGTTTTAAGATGTCTATCAGACTTGGCAAGAGAACGCTGAGTTAAGAAAACACAAAGCAAAGATAACTATCACTTCAGGATCTCATTCTCCTCTATCGTGCCTCCGATTCCAGTATGAGAAGTCATTCTGGTTATGTGTTCTTCTTCCTGTAGTTTCGCTGTGCTCAGTGATACGACATTTCTAAATCGATGGGAGAAGGCCGAGATGAGGAGGAGAACATTTCTTCTGCTGTACTACCTCCTTCGTTCACCCTTCTATGACAAATACTCTGAGTAAGTGTGTCTGGTCAGTAATCAAGAGGAGAGAATCTACACAATCAGGGATGCAGCTATTAGCTATAAAATATGACGTCTTCAGTTGCTTGTTTTGTCCAATTAACATCCAAGATATTTAATTTACACTAATATAAAACAGAGAAAATCATCAAACCCTAGAAGCTGGAACCAGAGGATGTTAATAAATGACCTAAATGATTAATTGATTATC
This sequence comes from Sebastolobus alascanus, assembly GCA_916701645.2. Taxonomy (NCBI): domain Eukaryota; kingdom Metazoa; phylum Chordata; class Actinopteri; order Perciformes; family Sebastidae; genus Sebastolobus; species Sebastolobus alascanus. The sequence continues at coordinate 670,939 of CAKAOJ020000093.1, forward strand.
ATAAATGTCTGTGATTCATTTTCTTTCAACGGAATAATCAATTAATCCTTTACACATGAAATACACTGTTTTGCAAGAATGAATGCAGTTTTAAATGTTTGTAAAATAGCAGAATTATTGGTATTTTGTTGGCACTTAAATTGTGTTTAATAGTTGTGACTGTTTGTTGATCTGCAGGGAAAAGATTCTCTTCCTGCTCAGACTGCTGTCGGATCACGTTCCAGGAATCGGCCTTGTGGCACGTAAGTACTGCAGTCATGTCGGCTCCTTGATGCTATTCCTCTACAATATTAGACATTCATGACTTATGGAAACAATAAAGTTATCCTCATTATTTATGAACTGTTTAACCCTTAGAAACTCGTGATCTGCTCCATCAGCACTGTGTGGGTGTGGTTTGCCAAGCCATGCCAGTTTTTCCTTGCCAAAATTTAGCGACAAGCTAGTATAACATGGTTGGTATCAATGGATTCTTTAGGTTTTTTAGTTTCATATGATGTCAGTATCTTCACTCTAGCTTTAAAACAAGCTGTGTTAATGTGTAAAAGAAATTAGTGGCGTTAAAAGAATTTGCATTAGTTATTATTGCATTAACTTTGATAGCCCTACTTAGTAGTAAAAGATATGAGTACTTTTTGCACCACTGAGTGAAACCCACTGTTACAGTTAATGAAATACTTTCAGATTTGTCTTCCCGTAAGTCTGAGGCTATCAGTGCATTCTGGGACATTCTTGCTTGTTTGCTTGTATAGACGGTGCAGCTCTGATCTGATGTTGATCTGTAGATGAAAGATAAGACATGTCAATGAGGAGATGTATCTCTCCTTTAAACTGTACATTTACTGATAGATGGGGAATTCAGATTGCAGTCGTGCACTGAAAAACAGATATTGTAGATCTCTATCACCTGCAGCTGTTGTGCAGATATTTGTCTCACTGTAATTGTTTGTCCGATTCTTCTACAGCATGGTGCTGATAGGTGCTACTTGAGATGCAGTGAGTCCACAACCAGTGACACTGTGGGAGCAGGCTGCACGTAAACATCATATAGTGAGGCCTTATACATGCATGCAGTCATATTGCAGGAAAACGATGCTCATGGGATGCCTGTTCATTTTGAATAAAGAAATATAGACAACGTGCCTGTTAATACAGTTTCTGTTCTGTTAAATTAACTGTATCACGTCAATCAATCAAAGAAAATGCAGTGTATATTTCATGGAGGGTGGTAGAAGACGGGAAAGAAAACAACTCGCTCAAAATCTTCATTGTGGTTTTTTTTTTTTTGTAATTTGGTATTTTGTCACATATGAGTAAATGAAACGAAAGAGGCAACATTCACAGTGAAAAACAACAATTTTTTACAATTAATTATTTTGATGCTAAATTCTCAGTGAAACATACTGTGATCGACTGAAAATTAACATATTAAGGGACATTAAAAAGCAGTGATGTAGGTTACCACAGTAAGCTAATCAATAAGGTTATGAATAATGTGAACGCTACCACTAGCTGAGTTAACGTTAGCTGTGCTGAGTTTGGAAATAACTGAAAGGGTTAGTTTGGATTTTTTGATGTGGGGTTGTACAGTATGTATACTACTGCGTTCTGCAAAGTAAAATTACAGTTCTTGTGAATGTAGTCTGGTGGCTTTGAAGAGAGCGATATAACAGCTTCAGTTCCCCGTCGGAGAGGGTTGTCTGACGTATTTTAGCCACCTAAAAAAAAAAAATGTACGCTATATTTAGAATATTTTCACAACTTTACCTCGCCGTCAGACAGCCCTTTCTGACGGGGAACTGTTATACAGTTTAACAGCGCAGGAGACAGGGCCCGTCGTATAGTTGACAACTTATTGCAAAACTGTGACATTCTATGTTTACAACTCTTTTAGTGACAATTTCCACGGGGCTGGTGAATCCACAACTGATCTTACTATGGGAATAGTGAGAGGAAGGATAGCAGGAGGTGTGGCTATCCTATGGCACAAAAAACTGGACTCAGTGATAAGTGTCATCAGGTCTGAAGCTGTCTGGTGTATCGCTGTACAGTTAAAGATCAATAACAAAGAGTGCATTATCCTTAATGTATATACACCCGATGAGTGTCAACAGAATGAGGATGTATATTTGAATAGACTTGCTTTTATAAGTTCCTTTATTCATGATAATCATTCCACAAGCGTTTATGTGGTAGGTGATATGAATGCTGACATTTCAGAAAAGTGTTCATTGTTTGCTATACACATGTTGCAGTTTTGTGATGATAACAATCTTATATTATCCAGTCAGCTGCTCTTACCTGCAGATAGCTCTTGGTACATAAGTGAAGCCTGGCACTCAACATCATGGCTTGACCATTGCATTTGCACTGCTGATGCCCATGCTACTCTGCGATCAATGGAAATACTATATGACACTGCCACGTCTCATCATGTACCATTTATTATGAGTCTTGATATTGATAATCTTCCTGAGATGACTCACGAGGTCAATAGTGCCTGTAAGGCTAAGCTAGACTGGGCTAAGCTCACTAATGAGGATGTGTTGTCATACTATCAGAGAACTGATGACCTCTTGAGTGATGTACATCTAAGGTGCAGTTATGTGTTCTGATGTAAACTGTAAGGATGTTTCTCATCATAAAGCCCTCTGTGCTATGTATGATGGTATTGTGGGAGCTGTGTATGAGGCTAGCAGATCATACTTTACTTACTCTAATAAGGCACACAACATCAAGCCAGGTTGGAATAAGCATGTGGCGGCACATCATGCAGAAGCTAAGGAGGCTTTTAAGGGTTCTGGCAGGTAGACCCAGGCAGGGGCCGGTCCTGGACTGCAAAAAGCTCACTAATGCTTGGTGCAAATATGCGGTTCGTTATGATTCCAAACACGAACAAGTTATGAGAGCGGATTCTATGGCTGAAAAGCTACTTTGTAACGATCTCACTGACTTCTGGAAGGAGGTGAGAGCTCTGAACAGGGGCAATACATCGCTACCATGCACTATAGAGGGAGTTTCTGGAGCCGATAACATAGCTGAGCTGTGGAGGAAGCATTACTCTGCTTTGTTTAATTGTGTTAAAAGTGACCCCTACAAAGTGGTTAATATTGCTAACAGTGACACATTGGGAATCACAACCAATGCAGTTTATCAAGCAATAGCACAGCTATCTGACAATAAAGCAAGTGGTTCTGATCATATCACTGCAGAACATCTTAAGTTTGCAAGCCCTAAGGTTGCAGCTCTTCTTGCCATTTGTTTTACGGGGTTTATGACTCACGGACTGTTGCCAGACTCTATGATGTCTGTTACTCTTGTGCCTGTCATCAAGGACAAAGCTGGCAAGGTTGGGAGCCTGGATAATAATAGGCCAATTGCACTAGCCAGTATGGTATCTAAAGTCCTCGAGAGGATTTTATTAGATTGTTTATGTAAATATCTTGGTACCACAGACAACCAGTTTGGCTTCAAGGCTAAGCATGGCACTGATTTGTGTATATATACTTGAAAGAAGTAGCTATAGAAGGCAAAACTCCTCTGTTGTAATCGGTTTTATTGATGCATCTAAGGCTTTTGACCGAGTAAATCACCAAAAGTTGTTTCTGAAATTGAGTCAAAGGGGTGTGCCTGAAAGCATTATAAGAATCTTGGCATATTGGTATGCGAATCAGAATATGCAGGTCAAATGGGGCAATAGAGTCTCCGATCCCTTTGGTGTTGGTAATGGAGTAAGACAAGGGGGGGTTACTTTCACCAGCCCTCTTTAATGTGTACATGAATGAGTTATCTGACCAACTAAGAGGCTGTAAAACAGGCTGTATGATTGGTAACACCCTGGTAAAGCATTTTATGTATGCTGACGATCTGGTTATTGTCTCTCCTAGCAGTGCTGGGTTTCAACAGCTGCTGAATATATGCTCCGAGTATGGGGTCAGATATGATGTGCAATACAATGCAAAAAAGAGTGTTGTCATGATCTGTAGAACGAAAGAAGATAGGGACCTCAACTTTCCAGCTTTTTATCTATCAGGACAACTGCTATGTGTTTGTAATAAAACAAAATATCTGGGGCACTTTATTACAGATCAAATGTCTGATGATGACGACATGTACAGGCAGTGCCGTATATTATATGCTCAAGCTAACATGCTGGCAAGAAAATTCTACATGTGTTCAGACCATGTCAAGGTAGGTCTCTTTAGAGCATATTGCACTCCCTCTTTACTGCCTCCCTGTGGGCCAAGTTTAAAAAGCATGCATAAGCTTCAGGTTGCCTACAATGACTGCATGCGGATATGACTTCAAAAACTCAGGTGGTGTAGTGCAAGCGAGCTGTTCTGTAATGCAGGTGTCAACACTTTCCAGGCTCTGTGGAGAAACCTGATGTATAAATTTATATGTCGGCTAAACGATTGTCAGAACGCCATCATCATGCTACTGTCAAATCCTTGTTTTAGTGTTATAAGATACCAGTCATCCCTGTGGAAATATTGGTATAACTGTCTTTTATATAAAGTGGCAATTCCTATTTTAATGTATGTATTGTTGTATGTGTTGTGTGTTTTTTAATGGACTTCGAGTCTGTCAATAAAGATGAATTGAATTGAATTATCTTTGTCATGGAGGTTAAAGCCTCAGTAGGCAGTATATTTTTGGCATCATTGGGCAAAAATTCCATAATAATCTTTCAGCATGTTGTAATTCAAGTGTTCTGAGAGATAACTAGACTTCTGCTCCTCATCATGTCTCTGTTTTCAGGCTTTAGAACAAATCTAGCCCGTGACGGGAGACTTTGACCAATCACAGGTCATTGCAGAGAGAGCGAGCGTTCCTATTGGCTGTGCTCCGGTCATGTGACCGGAACTTGGCGTTCCTTCACCAGATTTCACAAAAACTTCTAATTTTACAGCTAAACAGTACACTACAAGATGATTCTGAAAACATTTGAGGTGAGAAATAGGCATTACAGTAACATAATATTGATTCATATTTGATCAGCGCTGCCCTGTGGTGCAATCATTGTGGTGCAAACTGGAAGCATGTGGAAGAGCAAGAATCTCCTATCACTGTTAGACAAAGAATCATTGTTCTGGCTGTTACTGTAAACAAATGATTGGCTTGTATCATGTAACATATATGATCGCATTGCTTGCAGATAAAGCTTAAGTTCAGGGAAATTGTGTGCAAATCTGCAGCCAAAGGAAAGTGAGGCTTTGTGTGCAAAGATATGAAATTTAATAGGTTGATGAAATTTACATTTAAACAATATTGCTTTTTATTAACATTTATTCTGCTATGAATGAGTGTGGCAGGTTCAGTATTACTAGCTAGTCACGCTAGTGGTGATAGGAAGGAAATGTCAGTCAGTCGGTAGTCCACCACTTTGGTCCACTGTTGGGACACATACATTCATGTTCTCCTTCACTGTAATCACTTTGGTGACCCCGCAATCTTTCATCTTGCGCCATCATCATGTCAAAAGTATTATTTAAAACAGAGGTTTTATTGGTTGTTCCACACTGCAGGACTGAAGTGCTTAAACACCAGCTGGGTTCCTTGGCTCCCTATGCCACACACTCTGCCAGAAACGTAGGAGTCATATTTGACTCCAATCTTACTTTTGAAAAGCAGGCCAAGACAATTGTTCAAGCTTGTTATTATGACATAACTTTGCATTATAACTAGGGCAACACACCCTTCAGCTGAGCTGGCAAAACTTCCGACTCCTGGCATGTGCCAATTTGGCATCAACTCAGTCTGGTGGAGGAAATGAAAGAACAACAACGTCACAGATTGCATACATGGAAAATATACAAAATACGATGTATTGTTATACAGCCAATTAAACTATCCAAAAGTCAAAAATAGCTGCACCACAAAGTACAGAGAGATAATATAATGCATAATAATAATAATAGCTTTAGGGCTGTCAATCGATTAAAATATTTAATCGTGATTAATCGCATTATTGTCCAATCGTGATTAATCACAAACTAATTTCACATTTTTCTGTTTTTCTGTTCAAAATATACCTTAAAGGGAGATTTGTTAAGTAATTAATACTCTTATCAACATGGGAGTGGGCAAATATGCTGCATTATGCAAATGTATGTATATATTTATTATTGGAAATCAATTAACAACACAAAACAATGACAGATATTGTCCAGAAACCCTCACAGGTACTGCATTTAGCATAAAACAATATGCTCAAATCATAACATGGCAAACTGCAGCCCAACAGGCAACAACAGCTGTCAGTGTGTCAGTGTGCTGACTTGACTATGACTTGCCCCAAACTGCATGTGATTATCATTATCACCTCTGAGCACCATTGTACTGAGTGGTTTCTATTATCCTGCTAACGACACCACAGAGTTTAAATTCCTGGGTTTCCCTACCATTCAGCCAGAACTGAAGAAGCTTCTTGGATGAGAAGTGAAACGTCTTCAAGAATCTAAACCAAGTCCAGTTGCTGCTGATTTAACCCTTACTCGGATACCATGACCTGGATGACTGAGAACCTTCACAAAAGTAATATAAAAAGGCGATGGGTCCAACAAACACAGGGCTTTCAACCAGGAGACCAGTGTTCGTGTCCTAAAGAGTTATTGAGTTATTTTGAAGTTAGTGACGGTTGTGGCGTGTTTTCCGTACTTCTGTTACGTTGTTTACGTACGTATTTTACTTAGTTTACATTTCACGTTAACAATGTGACGTTAAATGACACCCGAAAAAGCCTAAAATCACGACATATGGAATTTCCTTAAAATGGTGTGCTACTTATAGGCCTTCCTATGAGATCAGGTTGAAATACTACAATACCCATGAGCATCAATGATTCCAGTATTATTTACACTGCTCACTGTAGTAGGTAACATCCAGGTTCAGGCCAAAAGACAGATGGGTGGGTGTGACCTGAACTCCCTGCAGGGGTTCGATTCTGTTCCTCTTGAGTTTGCAGGCCTGTGTCTGCTTGTCTTTTCTGCATTTGCAGTCCACATGTTGTCAAATTGATTAATGGAAATGTTTCATTAGTTGTTTAATGTACAATAACAGTAATTAGTTGTCACATAATACAGAGTACTAACATTTTTTGTATTCTGTTCTACAAATGTAAGGGTAACTCTCTAAATACTATGAACAAACGTCTCCTGCATCACATGCAAGCAGCAGGCGTTCTCATGGAGAGGGTTGTGGCTGAGCTTAAACCTTCACTTGGCATTGGGTTTGGTAACTACATCAAACAATAATAATAATAATATATCAATCGACCTGTGCACAATTATGTCTGACCGCACTCGAGCATCAATTGTTCCAGTATTATCTACGTAACACTGCTCGCTGTAGTAAACCACAACCCAAGTCCTTCTACTCACCTGATTAAAATTGCTTTCCAACTAATCATACAGTCACATTGTTTTGCTCATTCATTACATAACACATTTGATGGCACGTGCCAAAACCTGCACTGTTGTAATGGAGACGCCTCTACACTACAACTATTACGTTACTAAACTTATGTAACTAAAAAATAAAAGTCGACCTTGGGCCTTGTCCCCTCTGACACGGGTATTTTTGTAAACGTAGCTGTTTCTATGTGTTTAGGCCTTTCGTCCACATGTAAACGGCATTTTAGGTCCCTGAAAAAGGAGCTTTTATAAAACTCCGACCAGGGAGAAGATTTTCAGAAACTCTATTTTCAGTATTGTGTAGACGGGGAAAACTGTGGAAAGTTTCTGGCTCGTGACATCCGAGTGTGCACTGTTGTGAGGCGTCACTAATGAGGCAACCAGCCCACTGACCTTGACAACGCTTCAATTGTGTTTTTAGGTTTTCATCTGGACAGAGATCTTTTTAAACAGTGCTTGTGTGGACGGGATTTACTTTTTTTGAGAATGAAATACCCGCGTACAGTATGTGCGGACTAGGCCTCACACTATTCTAGCTAATTTAGATATTCTAGCTAACAAGCTGTGGTAGGACGACGTGCAACACAGGGTCGGGAGGATGTTATGTTAGCTGGGGGGCGTGCAAGGATGTGCAAAATACGTCTCAGGTGCGCTCCTCCTGAAAAAAAAAGTAGGTCAGAAGGGAGGGGAGAGAGAGAAACAAAAACACGCCCACAATAGTGTGCCCTGTGGCACATTAAGGCCCACACGTTACACTTGGACACATCTTTCCTCTGATGCTTCCACTCCTTAGTCACGCCATGCTCACGCTGTGAGAACTATGAATCAACATAGCACAAAATATATCAGTAAAATACACTTTACGTAGCATGAAAAAAAAAGAAAATACAAATTGGCGCGAACATGAATTAAAATGCATTTTACAGGTAGAACAAGATACCTCGTTGGCCACTTGTCATGAAAAGAGGTTCTTGAGTCCATGAAAGTCCTTCAGAATTCTCTTTGACTGTCTGCTTTAGCTTCTGATCAGAATCAGAATCAGAATCAGAAACTTGTTTATTGCCAGGTGTATCAGGTTTACACTAGGAATTTGCTTTGGTGGGTTGGTGCAAATAAGCAGTAAAAAAAATAACAGTGGGATAATTAAAGATGTCGATAGTTATAACTTTAAACACATTACAGAGCCCCGCGAAAGGCATCCGCTCCTTCCGTCATGTTGGATTGTTTACAGTGCCTCAACAAATTCCGTCATAGGGGTACTACACAGAGAACATTAGTTCCCGGAGGTATGTAAAACACAATGGACTAATGTACTGTTGGCTACAACACTTCTACCTGTTACACATTTTTGTAGTGTATGAAACAAATCATTTTAATCACATCATATTTAAATTTCTTCCTTCACATTAAATGAATGAATTATTTATTTATTTATTGTATGAACTTGGAATCAATTACCAATTATGTATCATGAACACATTTATGCAACAGCACTTACACTCCCACCAAATCACTCATTAACTCTGAATGTGGGATTGTCTTTAAAACAGAGATTATGAAAGGAATCAATAAAATGTATTAAGTCTGAATGACTGATCTTATGTATGTGACTTAGTTGGCCTCTGGTAAGGTAACTACTTTGTGAATAGGCCTTTCAAGGTAAACTGATCTAGTATATGGTTTTCCTTTATCAAGTGTAGTGTCACTGACTAGCAACTTAAGCTTTCGCACCATGCCGTCTGCACTAAGGTGAGCTTCTACAACCATGGCGAGCTTCCATTAGTTTCTTGGTGAGCTGTCATCTTGTAGAATCACAATGTCATCTACTCATGAATTCCGTGATGTTCTTTGCCACTTCTGTCGTTGTTGAAGGTTGAGCAGGTATTCCTGTTTCCATCTTTGCCAAAATTCGTTGGCTAGGAACTGCACTCTTCTCCACCTTTTGCACAGATAGAGGTCTTCTTTGCAGAACTGTCCAGGAGGGGGCAGAATAACTGATGATTTCATGGTTAGTATATGGTTGGGTGTTAGAGGTTCTGGGCCGGTAGGATCGTGAACATGTTCGACACTTAGTGGCCTGCTGTTGATTACAACCATTGTTTCGTAAAGAAACATCCTCAGAGTTGTAGTGTCGAGTCTGCTTGCTGACTTGTCAAGCATGACAGTCAGACAGTTGTCGAATTTGGCGCTCCCAGACTCCACCCATATGGCTTGCCGATGGGACGTTCATCACAAATTCACAACCGATAGCTCTTTGACGTTCTCGATCCATTCCCTTGAGCAACTCAGAAAACACTCTCTTGGCGCCCATGAAATTTGTTCCCTGGTCGCATCTTAATTGACGTACAGATCCTCTGATGGCTACAAACATGCGTAGCGCATTCATGAAGGCATCTGTTGTCAATTGTTTCTATATGCACTGCTCTGGAGCATAAGCAGGTAAACAACAATCCATATCGTTTTAACTCCTTTCTTCCTTCCTTTACGATGAAAGGGCCGAAACAATCGAGACCGCAGTGGGTAAAGGGAGGGGATGTCTCAGTTCTCTCTTCCGGCAGATCTGCCATTTGTTGAACCTCTGTAGTTCTTCTGTATCTTCTACATTTTACACACCTGTAAATGTGTGAGACCACATTTCTACATCCTAAGATCCATATTCCGTTTGCATGCAACTCATTCATAGTCATGCCTCTTCCTTGGTGGTGTACACGTTCATGATGATGTTTGACGAGCAGGGCTGACACATGAGATTTCTTCGGAAGTATTGCGGGATGCTTTACGTCATGGTGTAAGGCTGATCGGGATGGCCGTCCTCCCACCCTGAGGACATTGTTCTTGTCCAAGAAGGCATTCAACTGGTGTAACTTCTTGTGCTTGCTCAGGGTGTTTTCTTTCTGGAGTTTGATTTTCTGAATGTCTTCAGCAAAGGCTTCTTCTTGCACCAGCTTGATAATGAAGATTTCTGCTTCTCTTCTTTCTTCAAGGCTGGTTGCTTTGTTCGTTCTTGGCTGAAGTGCCTTGAATTCTCTGACAAATCTCTTGAGCCCAGCGATAGCTCTCACTGCTCTGGACCTGTCAGTGAAGTGGTTCGCCATTGAATTCACTTTTTTCATCTTAACTGCGTGAACATGTGCTTTGCGAAGCTCAGGGTCGGTCGTTTCTACTTCTCCCACCATTTCCTCTACACATGGAAGATTCTGCTGCCAAAGAAAGTCTGGACCTCACAGCCAGTTGGACTCTTTCAGCTGAACCGCACTCAGCCCTCTTGAGGCGCAGTCAGCTGGGTTATTTTCTGCAGAGTGATCTGTGAAGTTGAATTTGAGAGCCTTGATGATGTCTGTTGGATTGATCTCTTTGACTTGAGTTTTGCACACAAAGTGCTTGTCTCTCTTTAGCTCAATTGATGGCTGCACAGCAGGTGTCACTTGTCGCACTATGACTCTGCTACTGGTTCCTATTACATCACCGTAGTCAGTTGCTGGATTTCAGCAGCCAACAATGCTCCAGCCAAGATCAGTCCGCTGTGCATACGGATGATTTTCTTCACCGGACAGGATCTCTCTTGGAAGAAGGGCTTGTTGACAGTTATAGCCGATGAGAAGGCTTACTTCGCAATCCAATGGTGGCGGAATCTTGTCTGCCAATTGTTCCAGATGAGGCCATTTTAGAGCTGTTTCAGAAGTCGGAATGTGCGACCTGTCTGCTGGAATGAACTCTCGTGTGAAAAGTGATGGCAATTGGATCCTTTTCTCCAAGTTGTATCCTCTTACTTGTAGGTTTGATAGTTTTTGACAGGGTATGACGGTTGACTTTGTAGACATTGTGGACAGCCGCAAACTAACGTTCTCCTTGTTTGTGTTAAGGTCTTGGGCCACTTCGTCCAGGATAAAAGTTGCATCGCTCTGCGTGTCTAAGAGCGCGTAGACGAGAACTTCTTGATCTGGCTGTTTTGTGGATGAAACCAAAAACTGGTATGATTGAAGACATTTGTGTGCTTTGGCCTTCTTGCATGACTCTGTTGGTAGTTGTGTTTGCAGCCATTTCTTTGGTGTCTACGTTGTACTTTGAGTTGTCGTCTCCTTTTGGAGGTGTCGACCCTTGATGTTCATTGAACTTGTCATCATGCAAAGTCTAGAGACCAGTCTTCATACATCCAAAACAAAGCTTCTCTGCATACACAAACTTGACACAATCTTGAACTGTCTTTTCAGTGAACCTTCTGCAGTTGGTGAGGACATGTCCTGTTCTTTTGCAGAAGATGCATGTCAGGATGCTGCTCTGTGTGGTGTTTGTGGACAGTGTCTTTGCTTGAATGGTTTGGCTTCGTGAATGTTTTGGTTTCTCGCTTTCCACGCTCTTGAGCGCCCGTATCGAGGTTATGGGATTACAAGCGAGATCTGCTTCCTTCGATACAAAGTCTACAAACTCTTTGAATGGTGGGTACTCAGCGTTTGCTTGTCTGACTTCCATCGCTTTGTGGTTCCATCTGGATGCCAACCAATCTGGTAATTTCAGCAGAATTTTTTGACTCTCATTGCAGTCATTGAGAACTTCCAATGTCTTTATGTGGGGCATTGCTGCCTCGCAGCTTTTGAGGAAGTCTGCAAATTCTCTTAGCTCACAACCATCTTTAGAGCTTATTTTTGGCCATCTGAGCAGCTTGTCTCTGAAGGACTTCCTTATTATGAATGGATCTCCAAAACGTTTTTCCAACAGCTGCCAGGCTGAGTCGTATGCTGCTTCGGTGCCCATTAGGAAAAATCCTTCAACAGTTTTCTTTGTGGTGCCACCTAAGTACTTGCTTAGGTAATACAGTTTTTCATTCTTTGGAATGTTTTTCTTGTCTATTAATATTTCAAATGATAGTCGACGGTCTTTGAATTTCAAAGGATCTCCAGTGAATAATGTCGGCTCTGGTGTTGGAAGACGATTGGCGCTTATAGCTTCTGCTAGCATGCCGACCAAATCAGAACTGTTCTGCACTTGAGACATGGATGTTAAAGTTGGTGGAGCTTGACTTGTAACTGGTAGAGGTCGAGGAACGAATGGGGGACTTGAGGCATTGAGGGTTTGCGTTGCAACTGGCAGAGATTGAGGAATGACTGTAGGAATCATGAGGTTTAGAACTTGGCTTTCTTCTGCTGGTTCAACATCTTGCATCTTTTATTTTTTAGTTACATAATAAGTTTAGAATCGTAACAATTGTAATGTAGAGGCGTCTCCATTACAACAGTGCTTGTTTTGGCACACGCCATCAAATGTGTTATGTAATGAATGAACAAAACAATGTGACTGTATGACTAGTTGGAAAACAATTTTAGTCAGATGAATAGACAGAGTGGGGTTGTGGTTTACTACAGCGAGCAGTGTTACGTAGATAATACTGGAACAATTGATGCTCGAGTGCAGTCGGACATAATTGTTCTCAGTTCGATTAATTTATTTATTATTACATTTGATGACAGACTGGGGGAATTACCAAACCCAATGCCAAGTGAAGGTTTAAGCTCAGCCACAACCCTCTCCACGAGAACGCCTGCTGCTTGCATGTGATGCAGGAGACGTTTGTTCATAGTCTTTAGAGAGAGTTACCCTTACATTTGAAGAAAAGAATAAAAAAAACGTTTGTACCCTTTATTTTGTGAAATCTAATTACTGTTATTGTTCAGTAAACAACTAATGCAACATTTCCATTAATCAATTTGACAACATATAGACTGCAAATACAGAAAAGACAAGCAGACACAGGCCTGCAAACCCAAGAGGAACAGAATCGAACCCCTGCAGCGAGTTCAGGGGCACACCCACCCATCTGTCTTTTGACCTGAACCTGGATTTTCCTTCTTAACACTTCTTTTCCTTCTCTCTGCTGCACTTTAACATGGCCGGCAGTGATAGTCCATTCTGCATGCAAAACATACTGACTGAATCTGTCATCTGATGTGTCTCAATTAACGCCGGTAGCACACGATGGACACACCTTACAGATAGAAGAAGTAGACAAGGTAGCCGGGATTTGCCAATCCCGGGAGTGAATGTGATAAAATTGCAGCTTTTCTGGATGCAGCTTGTTTTTTGGGGCGCTCAAGATAAAAAGCAGGACTGGAGGTTATTGCTATATGCCAATACAGTTTTTCTTCATTGTTCAGATGCATTGGTTGCTCAAAAAGTGTGTTCTCTTCATATGATCAAAAAAGAAAAATGGAAGGATGTCAGAAGTTGTGTCAGAAGAAAAAACTCCCCACTCGAGACACCAAAAAGAAAAACAAAACACATTTCATAAAAACCACAAGATTAACAAAATCTTTTAGGCTTTCATTAAGGAATGGTGAGTATGGTGGACCAATGACACTGTATTCTTGTATTTATGGGATTAGAGCGTCACCTGAACCTCTGCACTGTAAAATGTTTAAACCTCACATTGTTCAATATAACACTGTAATGTTGGATGTGATGTCATTCTGATTTGGGGGTAAAAATAAAATTGTACCTCTGCACATTCTCACACAGTGAATGAGCCTACACGGTAAAAACAGATTACTCTTCTGTGGTAAATTTTGCTTTCTGTGTTGTGTGAAGTTTTAATTGTCACTGTAAAAACAACTCCTCCTATTCTCAGAAGTTGGGACTGTGTTTCAAGAACAACAGAGAAAGGCAGGTGAAACTAGTTCTACTTCATGCTTTATACTTACAGTAAATTATGTAGATGATGAAACAATATTGTCTTCATTTCCTTGTAGTAGAGTATTTAAGATGCAGATCCTGTTGGAGATGGTACACTCAGGAAGATGGCTTCTCCCACAGTGATTCTGCTGCATCTGCTGCATCTGCTGCATCTGCTGCTCATGGTCTCAGCTGCACCTGCAGCGAATAGATACAATAACACGTACTTCGGCGGATCACTGACCTTCACCCCTAAAGGACGGAATTCAGATGGGACGTATATGGTAAGTTAAACTTTGGGTGCCGAGCAAATCTCATTAGAGTGTATTCTGCCACATCCTGACTGATATTATTGTAATTATTTCCATTGTCGGAGAAAAAGTACTAAAAAGGCTGTGTAATGTTCTCTTTCATCAATAAAAGTTGGCTTGACTGTGCCATAAGAAGAAGGTATAGCTTTCCTCTTGAATCTAATATAACGAATGGTGATATTCCGATCACTATTAGATGAATTTAAAGTTTGGTTGTAGAATGAGATATCCAACACACACTATTCCACATTTTTTCCGGCTTGAAAGTTCAAGAAATTGTGCAGGGATAATCTTTGCATAATTCTTTACAGGTGGAATTTCGAAACAAGCAAACTACAACCCACTGCAATGTGAATCCCTACCGGTGTTTCTATGGTCACTGCGGGTCCCCGACCCAGAGGACCAGCACAGTTATTTCCAGAAATTCCTATCGTGCCAGTTGGTGCCAATACCAGGAGGTGGAAAAAATAAAACTCAACGGCAACCTACCCTTTCGGTAAGATTTCTTGAGCAAAATCCAGCTCAATTTAAATTAAACATTTTATGAATTTATGTATAAATATTTACATTGTTATGAAGAAAAACTGACTACAGTTTAGAGCTCATATCTGATTGTGACACCTTGTTACTTCCCACTGTGCCATCATGTCCCTTCACAGCTTATCCTGATTTCAGTTCATCAATCTGCTTGGATATGTCCTTAGCATCACTCTGTTGGGCTTTTTGGTCTTTCTTAAGATCATCAATGTCATTTTGAGAGTAATTCAGACTCACCTTGAGTTCCTGTAACTCACCCAACACCGAGTCCACTCTTTTGTTGGCTGAGTCCAGGATCATTTGAGTAAAAAAGCTAAATGCAGTCTGCTGCCTCTTCAACAGATCCTCATAAAAGCTCTTCCGCTGGTCCAGTAATTCCTTAAGAGTGTCCATTGTCACATACTCAGGATCATCATTAAGAGTTGCTTTGTTTGCATTTCTGTTGCGACCTGCCATGATGTAGCAATTCCAACTCTTTCCAAACCTCCAGCCCTTAGTGGGAATTAATGCAGCAGATTTTGCTTCCAAGATGTATAAGTGTGGTGGTTGTTTGCCGAGCACACCCAGCTATTGCTGTGGAGTAGGCCGAAATCAATCCTTCAAATATCTCTGATGATAGACATCATCCACAATGTTTGACTAAATGGTAGTAGATCTATTCAAACACACTACCAATGTCGTGCAAAATGTTCATTAATTCCTTGCCAGAAATAAAAGAAATATTCATTTCACATATGCCAAACAAACAGAGTCACAGCTTCATCAACCTTAGCGGGAACAATCTTTGCGGCTCCCTGGAGAATGATGGCACATGTGGACCTGGGAACCCGATCTGATACTGGTGAATCTAACAGGTCTCCCATCACTACCATGCTGCCTTTTCTCAGGTAATGACCATCATTCCCTTTTTTGTTTTTGATGGTTGCTGATTTTGTTGTGTCGCACTAATGCGTACAATGCACACGCATGCACTGTCTTTAACTTTATGTATTCTGCAAAGGTAAAGACAAACTTCCACTACGGAGGAGAATAAAGTTGTATTATAACAGATATTCTTTTAGACACAAACTTTTACTGATTCAGTTGATTCTTATGTTACAGAGTAACCAGGAACTGCCCACGATCATTCAACTTGACCATGTTTGACCCTGATGCTGACCGTGTCAGATGCAGAATACCAACAAGCTCAAATACATCTGAGTGTGGACAGTGTAATCTGGTCGGAGGTTTCTCTTTGGATCAGGTAAGGGATTTGAGTCAGCCAAATCTCTCTCTCTCTCTGTCTTTCTCTCTATTTATCCGTCCGTCTGTCCATCTGTAATACCTCCAAACACAATAATAAGGAAAGACAATTTAGTATAAGAGAATCCATGTTTCAATATTATATCACATTATAAATTCCTTAAAATTTAGGCAATTTAGCAAATAATTAGGGTATGAACTTCCAATATAAAACGTTTGTAACGTTGTAAATATTAGAGGGGCAGTTATCTTGGTAGAAAAATATGTTTTTTGTTTATGTGAACTGTAGCCATGATGAAATGTTCAATAAAAATATTTGTTTAAAAAAAAACTTATTGTACCCCAAGTAGCTTTCATTAAACATACCGTAAAAGGTGACAAGTCATATCCTGAAATTGATTTAAAAGTACATTTTAGAGAAAATTTATATTAATGGGGGTAAAAACGTGACTAAACAGGGATGCTAATATACAACTTGTGAAGTATTGCAGCCGTTGAAATGTATATTGTGTAATGAAAGTATCTCTCCTTTTTGTCAGAATTCCTGCTCCCTAAAGTATAAATACAATAATCGAGATGGAGACCATCGGATTGAGCTTGTGGTGGAGGACTTTCCCAACAAACCCATTACGCTGTCCTACTCTGATGGATCCTACACAGTAAAGCGCCCCCTTTCATTGAGGAGGCATAAACGTCAGAGCATATACTCAGCTTATCCAACCACAACTTATCCAACCACAACTTATCCAACCACAACTTATCCAACCACAACTTATCCAACCACAACTTATCCAGCCACAACTTATCCAGCCACAACTACAGCATACACTACAACCACCGCTGCACCGACCACTACAACCACCGCTGCACCGACCACTACAACCACCGCTGCACCAACCACTACATCCACCGCTGCACCGACCACTACAACCACCGCTGCACCGACCACTACAACCACCGCTGCACCAACAACTACAACCACCGCTGCACCGACCACTACAACCACCGCTGCACCAACCACTACATCCACCGCTGCACCGACCACTACAACCACCGCTGCACCAACAACTACAACCACCGCTGCACCAACAACTACAACCACCGCTGCACCGACCACTACAACCACCGCTGCACCGACCACTACAACCACCGCTGCACCGACCACTACAACCACCGCTGCACCGACCACTACAACCACCGCTGCACCAACCACTACAACCACCGCTGCACCAACAACTACAACCACCGCTGCACCAACCACTACAACCACCGCTGCACCGACCACTACAACCACCGCTGCACCGACCACTACAACCACCGCTGCACCAACCACTACAACCACCGCTGCACCGACCACTACAACCACCGCTGCACCGACCACTACAACCACCGCTGCACCAACCACTACAACCACCGCTGCACCGACCACTACAACCACCGCTGCACCAACCACTACAACCACCGCTGCACCAACCACTACAACCACCGCTGCACCGACCACTACAACCACCGCTGCACCGACCACTACAACCACCGCTGCACCAACAACTACAACCACCGCTGCACCAACCACTACAACCACCGCTGCACCAACCACATCGCATTACCGAAGCACAATTGCTCCTTTAAGCAAGCTTCCTCTGCAGTTTACTGTTCATGGTATGGTAATATTATATACTATACGATACTGTATATATACTGTATATATAAAACAACACTGATTTGAATATTACCATTTTATCAAAGTCTGTCTCCCCTCTCCTCTGATTATCAGTGGACGGATACGATGCTCCTTCATGCCTTGATGGAGATTACTTTCCCACTTTCTTGTCACCAACTCCGAATAATGGAGTGAATCTGCCTGCCTTTGTCAACCACACCCTCAAAATCAGAGTCAGATGCAGAGCTTACTACACCACGTAAGGAAATGTTAACTTTAATTACTTAAATTATTATTATTACTTAAAGTTAATTTACACTTCTAACAAGGTTTTGGGTCTTATTTTGCAATAATAATAACTGGCTTATTATGCTGTGTATGAATAACGTTTCCCATTTCATAGTCATGAAAACATTGTTTCTCTTGTAGGATTGTTGGCCTGGTTGTCACTGGACCAACGGGCATTTCAAAGCAGCAAATCTCCACAGAAGAATATGTCATAGAATGGACACCAACAGAAAATGAATTGAATGATCATTTTCCTATTTGCTTTCTTTCGGAAGCAAAAGACAGGTTAGTTTTAAATATATCATCTGGTTGGACTATATGGGCTAAAGGTTAAATGAGAAAACTGTACTTGAAAATGTATACACAAATCAGATTTTTATTACATTTCTTCATGCATCTTTATGTATTATTTACATTAGAAATTTCCTGGTGAAACAGATCATATTATTTAAACTATCTATTCTGTCCTATCTTATGTTATATTCCAGATATAACCGAGTCTTTCAGTCAGAAGTACGCTGTGTGATTGCTGACGTTGGACGCCGTGGTAAGTTGACTACATTTTAACTCAAAATATATAGTTGATATTTATAAATAATGCAGACCATGAATATGTTAAATAAGTTTGACATAAAGTGCATATTTGTCAAGTTCAAAGCCTTGACATTTACCCTGATCACATCATCACAACTTTTACATATCTCACATTACTTTTAGAGACCATTGTGACATGCAATGAAACAACAATGACGGTGGTAGTGGAGAAGACCCACCTCATCAGACGCAACGAGCACATCTTGCATCTGAACGACTTCAGGGATGCTTCCTGCAGCCTGAAAACACACTCCAACAATACCCACCTGGTGGCTGTCATGTCACTGAACAAGTGCGGAACCATCGTAGAGGTACAGCATGCAAAACTGTAATACAGAGCACTACGTGACTCTGAACTAACCCTGTAAAACACCAAAGTCACACAATAACACAAACAAACGAACCGATCGAAGCAGCGGTAGAGCAGCAACTTCTGTGTTCTGCAACGTGACAAAATGTCAACTCAGTCCGGTTATCTGGCTAGCATCATTAGCTGGCATCGTATGCTTGTTTTAGCTAGTATTCCTACTCTGCTTGCCACTAAAGTGCTAATAAGAAAAGAAAGTAAAAAGTTCTTTCTCAATTAGCACAGCTAACTACGTTTTGGCTAGTCAGATTGTTGTTTTTGCGATTGAGCACTAGAGTCAAGAGCAATGGCAAAAATAGGCAAACCATAAAACAAACAAAATCAAACACTCTTCTTAACCCAGCAAAGAAACCTCCTACCTACAGCCAACAAAAAGAAACGAAAACAAAAGCCTACCTGACTGCACTATATCTTACCTGTATGAAACTAAATACATTTAGGCAGCCACCATAACTATTGTGGAAATAGACATTTAAAACACTACATGTGGTGCACACTGATTGTAAGGAATGTATTTCTAAATAAATGATGCTACTGCCCAAATTCCTACTAGCTGGAGCTAACTGTCAGCTCCAGTCTGTCCACGTCTGTAACAAAAACTAGCCAAATCATAAATGGACCATTATGGTCACGTGGTGTCGGTCATAGCTGAGAGCATGAACCTAAACTAGCTACTTTTTCGGTTTAAGGTGCAATAACAGATTTTGAATGCATTGTATTTTAGATATCAATATCAATATGTTTTAGTTACTAGAATATTTGTTGAATATAAGATATATATATATTTTCTTGATTCTAATAAGACCGTCTGAATTTAACATGTATTTAACAATTGCCTTGTAGTTACAACTGTTGCTTCCTTTCCA
This sequence comes from Sebastolobus alascanus, assembly GCA_916701645.2. Classification (NCBI taxonomy): domain Eukaryota; kingdom Metazoa; phylum Chordata; class Actinopteri; order Perciformes; family Sebastidae; genus Sebastolobus; species Sebastolobus alascanus. Next base: position 690,882 of record CAKAOJ020000093.1, read on the forward strand.
AATCCAATTCTCTTTCATTTGTAGGAGGATGAAGACAATATCATCTTCAAGAATGAGATCTCATCCGCAGACCGGAATCAAGTAATTTCCAGACATCATGATGTCGAGATCGCCTTTTGCTGCGTCTATCCAAAGCGTGCCAACCTGACGCTGGGATTCACGCACAAGAACCCGTACGCCTTCAAAGACAAGGGCTTCGGTACTTTCACCTTCCAGTTTGAATTCTTCGAGAGCCAGCGGTTCAGAAAACAAATTAATGCTAGCACTTACCCAGTGGATGTGAACCTCAAGCAGATGATGTTCATGCAGATCGAGTCAACCACATCCATCCCCAACACAGAGCTGTTTGTGGAGTCCTGCAGGGCGACTCCATATGACAGCCCCAACTCTCGTATCAGCTACACCATCATGGAACATGGGTAGGTGTACGCAATGAAAATGCGTTTGTGTGGTACTTGATAATTATGAGAGAAATGCCTCTGTTTCTAGTTATAAACCGTATCTGCATAATTTCACAGGTGTGTGAGGGACAAGACGGTGCAAATCTACCCCAGCTCCAAGTCTCAATTCAGATTTGGAATGGAGGCTTTTGAGTTCATCGGTGCTCATGAACAGGTAAGGTTACTTTTTTAAAACAGAAATGCAAAAATGTTATATCTTTAAATCTTCCATACCTTTCACCACCTGAAAATTAAAACAAATCATTGGTAGAAACATGATTATAAACATAAAAGAACTATTAAAAAAAAAAAGCATGAAACCACAACAGACTTTTGAAAATTGTACCCCTCTGCTTTTCCAACAAGTAAAACTGCTTATCTTTCCCTAAATGCCATCTCTTTGGGGTGAATGCATCATATCTCACAGATGTTTAAAATGGGAAATACCTAACATTAAAACCCTCATGTATGGGATTTAAAAATATCTGAACTTCCAGTTAATTAAGCAGTAGCATGTTTAGTAAATGGCTGGTGCCACAACAGATCTGTAATTATCAGTGGTGGAATTTAAAGCACATTTACTCAAATACCACTTAAGTACAATTTTGAGGTGCTTGTACTTTGCTTTCCATTTGCTAGTTTATACTTCCCTTTCAGCCCTCCAAATGAACTCAGAGCGATTAGTCAGCATTTTTTGGATGGATTGCACTGTAGTCTGTATTACGTACGAACTTTGTTTAGAATGTACAAACAACTTTTTACAACTTTTGTCTGACTTTACCTCCATGTGTCTGCAGGTGTACATCACTTGCTCGGTCCTCCTGTGTGAGACTGGCGTTCAGGGGACCAGGTGCTCTCAGGGATGCATCGCATCCAACAAAGGGATCCGTCGTGACAAAAGGGAAGCCGTGGCCGAGTCTTCCAGCCACTCCATTTCCCAGGGACCTTTGCAACTGGTTAAAACTTCTGACAGCCAAGGTGAGTGCGCACAATTCGAAATCATAGAAACACCTGTCAGTATAATATAATACAATCCAACAGCACCGCAAACCTCCAAAATGATCACACAGTTGAATTAAAACTGAACATTATAATGAAGGGAGGATGTATTGCAAATTTTCTGTTCACCATATACGACTTTATATGAAACATCAGAGGTGAATTTTCTATTTATAATACAGTAACACATTGCTACACAGATACATTTACTGTACAAACACACATGTACATATTCTGTTTCTTTGTATACAGTATTGTGCAGTATTGACTTTTCCCAGTAAACTTTTACTTACTGTTGAAATGGGACTCTAAAAAGCTCAGCGTGAGACTCAACAGCATTTTGGTATCGTACAGTAAGCAGTCAGTGTCAACAAAAAAGTAGAACAAAACAGAGATTTGTATATAAGAAACATTTCCTGGGTTGATGGTGAAAAAACATGTAAACATTTTGATCAGTACGGCTCACACGATGACAAAACAACTTTTCATGTAGGGTGCCAAATTACTGACACAATAACTGGTTTTGAAGCATGAATGAAGTGTTTATGGTGAGTTACTAACTTCTGCAGACATGCAACAGAGATGTGATGTCCCATCGAACAGTTGAGACAATTGCACTCACAGTTTAGAGAAAGTGTCAGAAAATGAGCCACAGCGATTGATTAAAACTGTAATCCAAACACTGAAATCTCATATTTAGTTTTAATGTGTTTTATGATTTGACAGATTAATCAGTAGAGTTGGTAACTATTCACACACTGGCCTGATATATAAATATATATTATAATATATGTTATTGTATCTTAATTTTAGTTTGTTTTTTTCCATTTCAGCGTCTGGCCCGAGCCTGACTCTGGGCTTGAACCTTGTCTTCATTGTTGGCGTCCTCCTGGTGTGCGGAGTGGTGATCTACCTATCGAGGAGGTCCAAAGCTGTTAAATACCAACTCCTGCCAACCTCGGAGACAGAATGAAGACAGAGACGCCATTTTGAGCCCCTCTGACGATGAGAAAGATTCTCAGCTACTGTACCGTGTAACGTAACACTTTATAATAACCATCATTAATAAATGGTAAATTGATAGGTACTATTGCATTAGTACCTGCCAACAGTGACTCGGCCAAGCAGCTCTGTATCAGAACCTGCATATTATCATGTAAAGGTGAACACGCCTTGACTTTCATATTCACAGACAGTCAATCACATCTTTTACTTCCAATGTTTGAAACACAGATTTACTGTAAATGCCAAATTGATGAACTCATTTATATGTTTTGTATCGTGAAAATTAATGTGTTAAAAAGTTTATGTCATCAGTCAAATATGTGACGAATAAAACTTTTACATTTTTTTAAATTCCTGTCTTGTCTGAGTCATTCAGCACCCATAGAAGCTGCAGTGGGTAGAAATGCAGCAAATATGATTAAAAAAACGGTCACTATATCCTGACAGTAGTGCCCTCAATCATGTGTCTCTGTGTCCTCTGGTGTCCTCTGGTGTTCCTAATGGCAACTACAAGATTTCACAGACCGGAGGAAAACAACCAATCAGAGCTGATCTGGAGTCTGCCGTCTCTGAGCAGCTGTCAATCACTCGCGAACTCTGACCAAACGGTCAAGCTATGCAGCGCTGATCAAATATGAATCAATATTCTGTTACTGTAATACCTATTTCTCTCCTCAGATGTTTTCAGAAACATCTTGTAGTGTACTGTTTAGCTGTAAAATGAGAAAGTTTGTGACCCGGCAGCCATGTTGAGATCAGTTGATGAAATACCAAGCACCGCCCACCAGCTGGAGCACAGCCAATAGGAATGCTCCCTCTCTTTGAAATGACCTGTGATTGGTCAAAGTCTCCCGTCACAGGCTAGATTTATTAAAGCCTGAAAACAGAGACATGAGGAGGAGCAGAAGTCTAGTTTTCTCTCAGAACACTTGAATTACAATATGCTGAAAGGTTATTATGGAATGTTTGCCCAATGAGGCCAAAAACTTGTTGCCTACTGAAGCTTTAATTTTGTAAACTTTGTCTGGCTTTTGATGAGTAACTCACTCTTTTGAAATTAATTTGTGACATGAATACGAATTTGTTAATCGAGGGAACTGCTTCTAGTCATTACACATGTTCGACCTACATAAATCTGCAGGTGAAATGAAAGTGGGACCGCGATCTATCATCACCTCAGTGTTTATTTAAAGAACATAGGGGAGGTTACCCAGTCACTAACACGCAACCAAATCACTGGATTTGTTATGTTTAGCTGTGGCCAAAGCTAACTGTGCACAGTCCTTGCAAAGCAAACATTAAGCAAGACATCTCTTAGCTAAACATTTTAAGGACATTCCAGGTGTCATGACAACGCTATTTAGGCTTTTTGCATGTCAACAAAACCACTTAGTTAGGTTTAGGAAAAACATTGTGGTTGGGTACAGAAAACATATCACAAACGTCACTAACGTAACTTCACAATAACTCAACAACACTTTTGGACATCAACACCGATCTCTTGGTTGAAAGTCCTGTGTTTGTTGGACCCGTCCACCTCCCCATGAGCGTGCAACACATTCTCACTCAAGTGAGAAGTGTAGAAAACGTCTTAGCATCAAATATACTGTACTTAAAGGGACAGTAGGATTTGGTGACATCTAGTGGTGTGGTTGCAGATTGTAACCAACTGAGTTCCCCTCCGCTCACTCCTCCATTTCCAAGACTGCGCCATCCTTACCATAATAACATTACTTTAGGAGAAACGAAAGTCAGACGACGGCTGGCGCAACACATTCTCACTCCCAACTCATCAAATACCGCCGCTTGGTCAGTGCTCCTCGCCATCGGAGACCGACGCACGGGGCACCCCTCTTGCGTTACTTTTGGACAGACCAGAGAGTGTGTGAATATACGATTGTTATATGCATAGTGTCCATTCAAAATAAACGTCTGTTTTCACAGGAAGTTGGGTTTAGGCAAGTTAGTTGAAAGCCCGGTTCGTTCCATACGGTCGCTAAAGGTTGCCTCCGTGCGTCGGTTTCCGATGCCGAGGGGCGCTGCCCAATCGGCGGTATTTGACGAGTTGTCAGACTACATGGTGTGAAATTAAACGCCAAAAGCAAGAACGGCGTTGTTATTGCACATGACATGAATTACAAATGGCCGTGTCATTCATACGCTAAGCCTCAGCTCTGCTCTCTCACACAATGTTAAATTTCAAGTGATATGACTTAAGTATTTTTTGTCCCATCTCTGTAACTTACGCTTTAAATGAAATTTCCCTTACCTTACCCTTTCACTGACATTTCAACTGCTTTCACCAGTTAAATGTGAATTGACACTTAAAGGCAGAATGAGTAGGATTTTCCTAAAAACATGCAAACTAAAATAAGCCCTCTCAATTGAAGTGGAAAAAAATATGTGCCAGTTCTCCCCTTATTCCCTTGTTGGCATGAGTATCGGCCGGTATCAGCAATCATTATTACGTTCTGAATTTCTACAGTGAATAAAAGATACGAGTAGCTACTGGGTTTGGGGGACGTCCTCCTTCCCCAAGAAAATTTGACGGATTTTTTTCGTATGTCTTGTCTTAATGTCTGGATATTCCGTGTTACACCTTTGTCTGTATAATCTGCCACCTGTTTGTACTATTTCTTTTTGTATTGTCAGGACATCAGTAAAGATAACAAAATAAATGTTTTTAGATGTGCATTGGGGTTTCCCGTTCATAGTGTGAACGTAGTCTTAAATATTCCGGTAAACTGGATTAACTGGCCTCTCCCTACTTACAGTATATCCAGATTAAGGCGTGTGTTCAGGTTTCTTGCAGCTTTCATTGCACGCAAAACGACACTTGATCAGCGATAAGCCTGTTGAGCTCAGTGGTATTTACTTCCTTGTATATTTATTTTGATGAACATTAGACTGGCAATGTGTGTTTAGCACAGGTGTGTTACCTGAAACCTTCCATTTGAAGAATAACCATTGGACTGCAAATATCTGTACTTGATAAAAAGACAAACAAAAAAAGGTGTTTGAGTTCAAGTTCTTTTATTGTCATGTACACAACAATTACAGTTGAGCAACTCTTAAATCTCAGGCTCCTTCCAACCTAGCTCTTACTGATATATATACAGTACATATATATATATATAGTATATAGTATATATATATGTATATAGTATATATACATATATATATATATATATATACATATATATATATATATATATATATATACTGTATATATATCAGTAAGAGCTAGGTTTTATGTATATATATATATACATAATTATGTATAAAGAAAAAAATGGAACACAATCTAATTAGAATCTAAGACATACTGTAAAACTGTACAGCAGTTAAAATATAGGAATATAATACAATTAGGGCTGTTAATCGATTAAAATATTTAATCGCGATTAATTGCAAATTAATCACACATTTTTTTATCTGTTCAAAATGTATCTTAAAGGGAGATTTGTCAAGTATTTAATACTCTTATCAACATGGCAGTGGACAAATATGCTGCTTTATGCAAATGTATGTATATATTTATTAATGGAAATCATTAACAACACAAAACGATGACAGATATTGTCCAGAAACCCTCACAGGTACTGCATTTAGCATAAAACAATATGCTCAAATCACAACATGGAAAACTGCAGCCCAACAGGCAACAACAGCTGTCAGTGTGTCAGTGTGCTGACTTGACTATGACTTGCCCCAAACTGCAAAGGGAAATAAATAAATAATTGCATAGATACATAAATAAATACATACATTTAAAACTAAATGTAAAATAAATAAAAAAATAAGTGCAAAAATAAATAAATAAATGCAAAAATAAATAAATCAATTTGAAAATTAATAAAAATAAATACAGAAAACACAAAATTATACAGAAGAGTAACTGAATAGAGGAATTAATACAAAGATAAATAAATAAAGAAGCAAACAATGTCTACATTTATTTTTAATATTATTTTGGTATTTAGTTATTCATTCAGCACGGTCTTGGGTCACAGTGGTGCAGTGGTTAGCACTGTCGCCTCACAGCAAGAGGGTCGCAGGTTCGAATCCAGCCCCCCGTGACCCTGAATAGGAAAGCGGTTACAGATAATGGATGGATGGTCTAAGGTATCGGTCCACGACGGCACAGGAAGTCCACTTGGAGTCAAGGATGAACTGATTAGATTTTGGTTGTCAAAGGTCAAGGTCACTGTGACCTCACAAAATAGTTTTTTGGCCATAACTCATGAATTCATTTGCTAATTATGACAATTTCACACAATTGTCTAACAGGATAAAGTGATGATATTTTGGACAGACATGGATGTAAACTGACACTTGACTGGTTGTCGGAGGCATACAACTGCGAGGCAGTAATTCTAATTTTAAAATGAATTGTCAAATAATCAAAACAAAACAAAATCAGATACACAATACAGGGGGTATAAAGAAATTATACAATAAATTCAAATAAGAATGTTATATGCAATACAATACCCTTGGCCAGAGCGTTTTGTGCAGAGATGTACTGCAGTATGATGTACACTACATGTGCATAAAAATAAAACCCTTCAGCCAATAGTGCAGTTCCCTCATATTACTGAGCAACAGCATATTTAAAGCACAATAAGACAAAGATGGTATTTATGTTCAGTGGTAGAGTCGAATGAAAATAAAGAGTACTGACTTTTGTTGAAAGCTAAAAAGACACACCTGAGCTATTTAAACCAATATGACTTGACAGATTCATTAATAAACACTAGTCACACAGTTGTGTACTGAAAACCCTTTGCTCTTGAAGATGCTGCACAATTAGTGAGAAATTCAATACAATAAATCACTCTCAAGGTTACACAGAAACAGAAACCAAGTGTGTTGATCAGATATGAGATAAACTAAAAGACAAGACACGCGATACCTTATCTACCTTATATCTTAAGAATGCAGAGTACAACAGTTATGGTGACGGGAAAGATCAGCGTGAGCGGTAAAAGCTGTGTATCGATGTTCAAAGTAAGCAACACACCCAGTTACTGCCAGTAGACGCTACATCAACACAGTCCTGACCTTCTGATCTGAGCTGACTATTTTGAGATTGGCCTTAAATATAAAGACATTAAGACATCAGTGGCATGGTTTAGACACAAGTGAGAAACATCTGGATATACTGTAGCAGCATGGTGTAGTTTTAAGTCGATTTGATGAAGGTAAACACAGTGAACGGCCGTGTGTAATGGCACAGAAAGTCACCAAGTTGGCAACACTGACAGTCCATCAGTTCAGGCCTCCGTCCAAAGCCACTCCCACACTATTATCATTATGAACATAAACACCGAACATGGCTTTTGTTATTACTTACAGCTGTCACGCTAACAGCTTGTGAAAGACTCCGGTGACACGCAATGAGTGCACGGGCAGAATGTGCGTAGGTGGATACTCTTACCAAAAAGAAGTTTATTCAAGTGTTCTATTAGTATACTTCTTTTAAACTTCATATGAGAGAGTATGCTTTCAGTTTACTTTTCAGTCTAGAAAAGTGTTACCATACTTGGTGACACGTATACTGAAAAGTATATTTTGCTTATATTGTTGTGCTTACTTTTGATAGAGTAACCTGTTTAAATGTGTGAGAGTTTGTAATGCGAGAAAAACTAATATCATTAATTTTTTTAATCTCATCACAAAATATCAAGTCAAATAGCAAAAGTCTCTTTATGTAATACATAAATCATTGGCTAAGTACTATAAGTTAAAGAAAACTTACAAGTATACTTACAGTTAAAACTATTAAACTAGTAGTTTACTGAGAGTATACTTTAAAATGTACTTTCATAAACTAAAAAGTGGTTTACAAGTATATAACTAGTAAACTAACAGTATACCTAGAAGTTCACTTGTAGTATAGTTCACTTCATAGTATAGCTGTAGTACAAAAAACAACTTAGAGGTAAACTAGTTTTGTAATCAAAGTTTACTATTCTTACACTTAAAGTACACTTAAAAGTATACTAGTACATTGATATTAGTATATTTACTACATAAAGTATACTTCGGAATATACTTGAACTTTACTTAAGTTTACCTCATAAAATAAACTTGAAGTATACTACTTTTTCGTAAAGGTAACCCGTCCAATCATTTCGCTGAAACGGTTTATTACAGTCCTGCAACGGCAACAGATATCGGATTTAGGAAGTTTGTTTAGCAAACAAAGAGTCATCTATTTACATGGAGGTTTGCGTTTTCACCAATGACCAAATAAAACACTAAAAAATGTAGGATTAGAGTGTAATGAACATTACACTATTACTGTATTGTCTTAATACCATTTGAATGATGTCGTTGCTTGGCAAAACTAATTTGAGCATTTTTATAACCACAAACATCTAAGGTTTCACTTCCCTAACATCAATGAGAACAATATGTCCCCATGCCATACATGTTTCATTATCGCCCCATGATGTTGAAGGTATTTTAAACAAGGCGTTTACAGTATAACATGTTGTGAAACCAGTTTTGCAGCCTATTCTATAACATAGCGTGCATGCCATTAAACGTGACAGGACTGCCACCAGCACCACTGGCCAGCCGTTAAGTGCATATAAAGATCCTGCAGGTTGATGTGAGCGGCAGAGAATCTCAAGACAGAAGTGAGTTTTTGGGCATCATGGCTTCCACACTGCTGCTCCTGCTTCAGCTGCTCCTGGTCTCACTGGCGTCGGCATCACATTACTTTGGGGGAACCGCGACCTTCTCCTACAAAGGAAGAAACCCTGATGGAACATTTCGGGTGAGAGATGCAACTTTTAATGATATGCAACATGCATTATAGATGATGTGTGAATATGTTTTGTTATTTAATCCCTTTATTATTATCTATATTGCTGTTGTTATTTTAAATGAGTTTGATTACTCTGATTATTCTGATAGAATATAGAAAGTTTTACATTCATTTCAGTTGCAGTTTTTGGTGTTTATTAAATATATCTTTTTATCTTATTATCTTGCAAATCATCTTTGAGGAAAGACCTACATAAAAGGTATTATTATTTTTATTGTTATTACTTAGCCAGGGCTTTATTGATAATTCCTTTCTGGAACATTGATCTGATTTTATTTTATTTTATTATTATTGTGTCATGCATAAATGATTTGCCCAGCCCAAACAGGCTTACAAGACACCATTATTTAGAAAATAAAGAAAAGACAAAGGCAGAAACCAGAGTAGCAGCATACTGTAGATTACAAATAATACTAAACAAATAAACCATCCTAACATTTTTTCCAAGCTTCAGAAACAAAAGCAGCCAACTTATAACCACTAAAATTAATGTTTAGCTTTGCTTTAACAAAGATGAATAATTCGGCAAAAAAAAGAAAAAGAAAAAAAGCATTGATAAGGATAATGATTTACTTAATCTAGACATTGTATCTGACATTGTAGAGGAACTGGATGATATCTTGATTACTTCTTATGGAAATGATCTTTTGACTGTAATTTAGGCTGTGCTGCTTTTTCCCCTCTACCTTTTTTTGTTGTATCTTATATTCTTTTAATATTATTATTATTATTATCATTATGGGTTTCATTCTTGTTTTCTTTACTGTTATTCACCTCAAGATCCAAGGAGTGACTTCACTGAAATATAACAATATTGTTGGATTCATAATTTAAAAAAAACCCTAATCTTGACTAAGATATGGCCTTTAGATACATTGGTTGATGTTGATTAAATGATCTTAACGGATAAACACCCTTCTGAAAATGGGTAGCATTATAGAGTGATATAACTGGTGTGTTTACAAACAACTCATCTCACGGCGGTTCCTGAAATAGTCACAAAATTAAAACAATTTGATTCGTGTACATAGACATGAATTACCCTTTTTTTCGTGATGCTCATCACGACTTTCAAAAACATCTTTTTCATGCTTTTTCCTACGAAGTGTCCAGCAACACGTGAAGCATGTGTCAATTTCTGCTCCAGTCTTTTCAAAATTAAACTACTCAGTTAGGAGTAGGAAGAAATCGACTTGGTTAGGCTTACGCAAAAAAACTACTGAGTTAGGTTTAGGAAAAGATAGTAGTTTGGGTTAAAATAACACCAGAAGTGCCGTTACTTAAGTACCGAAGTTACGTGACAAATAAATCAACTTTGACTTCTGGTTTTAAACGGGACATGAATGGCGGTCTCCTGGGCAGAAGTCCTGTGTTTTTTGATCCACCCATCCACGCCGACCTCCTCCTTGTGTGGCGTTTGCTGCTCTTTATACTTCCTGGTTCACAATTACGTGGATTACATACAAATTGATTTCGTGCTGACCATCAAGAAATATTTTTTTAATTTGTGTCTATGTACACGAATCAATACATTAAATTCCGTGACTATTTCACAAACTGCTGTGTGACTGGCCTGTTACAAAATACACAGAAATGTTATTTATAAGAATGTCCGTAGCTTCAGTAGAGCAACCATCTTTAACTGCATGATCTTTTTCCACAGGTGGACATTCGCAACAGGGACACCTTTGATGGGTGTCAGTACTCCCACTACTGGTATTGTTACAACGGCAACTGTGGCACGAGCTCCAGAAATCAGAGAGGCGTACTTGACAGGAGCACTAATGCACCACGATATAACAGCCAATGGTGTGAAACGGAAACAGTCAGTACAAGAAATGTCCCGAATGACAAACCTTTCCAATTGTGGTGAGCTTTTCTTTTCTTTTCACTTAAATCATATTAATGTTGTTGCTGCTGTTCTTAACATGTATGCGAATGTATTTGTCATCGTTCTGCTTATCATGAAACGTAGCTGTTAGATGCAGTCAAGAGTGTTGTTTTTCCACACATTCCAGGGCATATAGCTGTTGTTGGATCCCAACACGTAACCTGAATAATTATTGGAGACTACTGACTTCAGTGGATTTGGGATCAAGATCTGACACTGGAAAACCAAACAGATCACCAGACATTGCCATTCTACCGTTCCTACGGTAAGTCCCCAACAGTTAGCATGAAACAGCTAGGCTAACCTCAAATCATTTTGTTAAAGAATCTGTGAAAAATGTTCTACTTTGCCGCCCCCCAGTGGTAGTACAAAAGAAGTACGCTGTGGCCACCCGATTCTACTGTTATCAGGCCATTAAATAGGCGTTATCAGTCGCTATAAGCACCATAGATGTGGGTCATTAGGGGCCTACTACGTTGTGAAAGTGAAAGTGAAATTTAAAAGCAACACATTCTAACATGTTGTAAAACTGAATGAAACGTCACGTTTTGAACACAAACAAAAAGGCTTCTTTAGGTTTAGGCAACAAAACTACAACTTCTTTAGGTTTAGGCAATAAAACTACAATTTCTTTAGGTTTAGGCAACAAAAGTACAATTTTTTAGGTTCAGGCAACAAAAAAATACTTGGTTAAGTCTAGGGAAAAACATTGTGTTTTGGGTTAAAATAACTACAAAACACAACTACACATAGTTACACGTGCGCTGCAAACCCAGTCTCCTGGGTGTAAGTCATGTGTGTTGTGTCCTATCCATCATCCCTGACCTCCACCCTATATGGAGTTTCACACTGTCTATACTACTGCGCCTGACTTCCGATGGTGCTCCTGTCATAATTACTACGGTCGCTAGAGGTCGCTGTCGTGTTCTTTTGTACCTTCTTTTGGTGATCTACCATGTGAATAGATGATAAAACCTACTAGTGGGTGTAGAAGGCCCCTACTGGCCCCTATGGGGCTTATAGCGACTGATAACGCCTATTTAATAGCCTGACAATAATCTAATCGCCTGCTGTGGCAGCCAGATGGACACATAGATTGAAATTACAGTAATGGGCTGAAAGCAAAACATGGACTGTCAACAAACAAAAATATATGCCATCAGACTAAATTTGGAAAATGCTATAATCACATAAAAATGAGTGGCTTTAAATTAATGTTTTCATCTGATAATAAGGGTGTTCACTTACTTTGACTACCTGTAGCGATGTATGTAACATGTTATGAACTCTACTACATCTCTACCAGCATGTCACTGGCTTTGTACTACTTACTTGCATTTTCTTTAGCTATCCAGACGTGCATGTTTGTTGCACTGCTTTCCTGTAAAGGATCCTTGGCTGAAGACTGTTTCTAACTCAAGTTAATGTGTCTATTCAAGAGTTCCCCAGAACTGCCCACGGACATACAAACTGATGTCTTTTGATCCTGATGGTGACCATGTTCGATGCAGATATGGAAATCTCAGACATGTAGAGTGCTACACTTGTAACCAACCTTCAGGCTTTGTCTTAGATCAGGTTAGTTGAAAAATCAATTTCCTAATGCATTGTACAATACCTGACTGATGGTTTGCCTCACCTAACTAATGCATGTTCACATTGTTAGGGCTCTTGCACATTACACTACCGCTACTCCAATGCCGACCCCAGAGTTTATGGATTTGAGTTGGTGGTGGAGGACTTCCCGCAGAGGCACATCACTCTGGCCTACACTGATGGATCCCAATCCTCCAGGGCTCCACCGATTGTGAGGAGAAAGAGGCAATCATGGCAATCACCAATTACAACCACGGGACCAACCACCATACCCACATGGGGGTGGTCGCATTGGGGGTGGTCGCCATGGGGGTCCACAACTGCAACACCAACTACAACCACGGGACCAACCACCATACCCACATGGGGGTGGTCGCATTGGGGGTGGTCGCCATGGGGGTCCACAACTGCAGCAGCAACTACAACCACGGGACCAACCACCATACCCACATGGGTGTGGTCGCATTGGGGGTGGTCGCCATGGGGGTCCACAACTGCAACACCAACTACAACCGCAGCAACAACCACAACTGCAGCACCAACTACAACCACGGGACCAACGACCATACCCACATGGGTGTGGTCGCATTGGGGGTGGTCGCCATGGGGCTCCACAACTGCAACACCAACTACAACCGCAGCAACAACCACAACTGCAGCACCAACTACAACCGCAGCAACAACCACAACTGCAGCACCAACTACAACCACAGCAACAACCACAACTGCAGCATCAACTACAACCGCAGCAACAACCACAACTGCAGCACCAACTACAACCACAGCAACAACCACAACTGCACCGCCAACTACAACTGCAGCAACAACCACAACTGCAGCGCCAACTACAACCACAGCAACAACCACAACTGCACCGCCAACTACAACCACAGCAACAACCACAACTGCACCGCCAACTACAACTGCAGCAACAACCACAACTGCAGCGCCAACTACAACCACAGCAACAACCACACCCATAACCACCACACATTGGCATACTACAACTACACTTACTGCAACCACTCTATCGTACAACACTTCTCCTCTCAGTAAACTACCTTTGCAGTTCTCCTTTCTTGGTGAGTCAGGTTTTACTTGTCCTCATTATTATCCTCATTATCCACATTTCCAATGAGTCAATCCACAAAAACAAAAGACTTCATTGGGTTAACTTTCATGTATGTTGCAGCTCTCACACCTTATTGTGTGACGTTACATGTGGCAGTAGCCATTATTTTTTAAATATTAAGGTCAGGAGTCCAAGTCCCCCAGAAAAGTTTGACCAGAAACTAACTTTATATTTTAAACATTTTATTTATCCATTTAACTACTGTCTGTAAATTATGTTTCCCAAATGAAGGTGTCTGTATAAAACATCAACTTTTAATGAACTGTCCTATTTTCACCTTTGTGGCTTTACACTTTTCATAGAATACAATTTGATTGTTAAAGGGCTTATTTAGCTTAAGAAGTAGGAATATTTTCTCAACCTGTGAAGGAACACTTTAGTTCATCTGAAATATTTTAATCGTTACATTTGGAGATACCTGATTTTTACTGGCCAATGACCTAAGAGTGGTCAACTCCCCCTAATTTCAGGAGAAAATACAGAGAACAAGACCTCAGTGTAAGCTACAGCCTGATGAAAAACACTTGCTTTGACAGCTTTGAAGTTTTGATCCACAAACAGCAGCAAAGTGGCAGTTTTCTCAGGTATTAATTACTCATTGCACTTTGGAATTTAAATTATTATCATTTGTTTTAACTCCAGTGGACCCACCTGCTCCCTCATGTCAGGAGGGACTTTACTTGCCAAAGTTTGTGCACCCAACACCTCAAAATGGAGAACGTGTCCGAGCAGAGGTCGACAAAGAAATGGAGATCAGAGTCAAAGCACAAGCTACATTCGCAACGTAAGTGAGAACCAACGTGATCAGTGTTGCCTTGTGGAGAGTAAGATAACATCAGCAATAAACCTCTGGTTTCTTTGTTTTGTTTTCACACAGAATACATGATATCATCATCAGTGGGCCACTGAATATCAGCAAGCACAAGACCACACATGATGAGTTTGTCATTAGGTGGACGCCTATCGCAGATGACCTGGGAGATCATTACCCGATCTGCTTTGCTGTAGAATCAGTGACCGGGTGAGCCTTGGGTTCCTTTTTTATATCATTAGTATGTGTGTGTATATGTGTGAAACCATGATTTCATTTTTTAAACACATTTTGCAGGTCTGCTGGAACCACCAACTCACACCACCATAACAGTCATCACCACCCAACCCCATCTTCACAGTAAGTAACATTTCTCTGTGTTTGGTGTTTCTCTGAGCGACAAGGTAGAGTACACTGCTCATGTTGTAGCTGAGCCCGAGAGATGAAAGTTAAGAAAGCTCTGAACAAATATGGAACCTCACGACTTTAAATAATTCACAATTATGCAATGAGGAATTACTCATTATTGATTAGGAAAATAGGTTTCACTTATGAACACAAGTGACAGGAACATCATGTCAAACATAGGCATAACATTTGTTGGGGAACGCAGGTCTAGTTATTAGACAATATTAAAGAAAATTATCAATATTAATAAAATTAATATTACTTAATTTTCAATATATATTAATAATAACAGGGCACCAAATTACATTGGTATAAGCTCAAAAGACATTAAAATGGCTATCAAAAGTAAATAATAATTATCAAAATAATTATTAATTATAATGAATAATATGATTTAATGTGTATTAAATCATCCTCGGGGCACCACTCTTTGAAACAAAGAGAAAACGATAGCAAATTAATGTAGTCTCATAGCTAAGTCTCATTAAATATACTAAACTATCAATTTAGAACTCTGATTAATAATTAAATTAATAACTATAACCAAAAATCACTATATCAATAGATAGTAAAGGTTGAAGGATTTTGGAGTTCTTGACACAGCAGCGGTTGGCATTATTCACTCTTGTACAACATTAAACAGAC
This sequence comes from Sebastolobus alascanus, assembly GCA_916701645.2. Taxonomy (NCBI): domain Eukaryota; kingdom Metazoa; phylum Chordata; class Actinopteri; order Perciformes; family Sebastidae; genus Sebastolobus; species Sebastolobus alascanus. Next base: position 706,647 of record CAKAOJ020000093.1, read on the forward strand.
CAGCATGTATGATCCACAAATATTTATTTATAAGATAATAAATGTTAAAACACAATATTAATCTAACTAAATAACTAAACTAAACAAACCAAACACAGTGTGTGAGCATGTGTGTGTGTGTGAGAGAGAGAGAGAGAGGGAGAGAGAGAGAGGGGGACAAAGACAAGATGGCTACTTGTCTTTGATGTCTGCATGGCCTACAAAACAAAATGGCGAGCACTGTAAAACTACAAAGATGGCCGGATCAAAGATGGCCGCCAGGGTGTCACCACATGACCTCTTTGTCCTTTGGAGCACATGGGCTCAGGGAGAACAAAGAGGTGTGATGTGGGGGTTGGGGTTATCTGATGGTGTATGTTTGTGTATAAAACCAATTCACAGTTCATGTAAGTGATGTTAATGTGTGTCAGATGATAAAGATGGTTAGTTTGCATGCAAGACCCTATGTCTGTGTGGAGCATAAACTAAACACATCAGATGTGGCGAAGCCAGCTAACCAAATATCCTGACTACAACACTATCACAACAGTAAAACTTAATGAATTACATCAAACCATACAATACATGTACATTTACAGAAGTTAAGTTGAACAGTCTTGCTCAGCCGTGTGCAATTACTAATGCTAAGGTAAAGCCCAGTACGTTACCACTACATGGAAGAAAGGGGTTGTAATTCCAAGGAGGGATTGGAGAAAGCCGACTGGAGAAGGTTGTGGTTCCAGGGTCGAAGTTGTGTTTGTCCTTGCTGTGTGAGATCCAGTTGTGCAGCTGGAAGGAAACTGGTCCAGTCCTGTTTCTGCAGCTTGGTGGCTTGGTGCTAACTTCCTTGGTTGAAGTTAGTGGATCAAAAGGCAGGCACTCGCGTCTTCTGCCTTTAGAAGTTCCTTGTGTTTCTATGTCTGTCTGCTAACAAGACATAGATCAGATAAGAGCTGCTTCTTCATGCAGTCTCTGGCTGGAGAGTTTAGGTGAGAAGAGCCGCAGCTGACCTCCTGCGGGGCAGGGGTGTTGACAGGCCAGGGACCAAAGAGCAAAGAGAGCAAAGAGCAAAAAAAAAAAAAGAAGGAGACCTTCCTATTTATCCCGCGTAAAATTCACATGTACTTGTGAATGAGTCATCATGTTAAAGTAGCCAATGGAAATGGTTACTGAGTCCATGGGTGGAGCTACTCAATGAGTGACCCAAAGGAATCCTGGGAAGTGCAGTTCATGTCTTTGCCACCATCTTGGATGGTCAGGTCCAACACATTTTACCGTAAATTAGAGTGAAAAATTGTTTAAAGTTACTTAACATACACACTTTTGTCAGTTTAATTGTAGTTAGGAGACAAAAACAGCAGTAATGATTCTAACATGACAAATCAGCCAAACTGAAAGAGAAACAGAAATCAGTGTTAAATCAGTGTTCACTGATGCTTTTCAGGTCTGGCATCTATCAGTCCGAGATGAGGTGTGTTCTGGTGGACATCCGGGAGAAACAAAGTGAGTCTAAGGACTACTTTAATGTCAACATTTTGTAGTGTACCTACAGCTGTAATGGTGTACCTTTTCACCAAATAAATCACATGCTAAATGCTATGTTTAAGTGCCAAATATTGGCTGCATGGTTGATGTGCTGTGTTTGGGTAAACCTTGCTACCAAACAAAATTCAGAATCATAATTGTATGCAAAGTGCATTTCCTTCCTCATTCCTAAAACATTTGCAAAGCCAATTTTTTTTAAAAGTATTTTGAATCCTGCATTGTTTACATCTGTGGTGCCCAAACCTTTTCCCTTGGAGAGCCAAAACTGAAACTTCATGGTGGGTCACGGGCCAAAAGCAAACACCGATTGTCAGTCAGGTGTCAAAGGGCACCAGCTGCAGGCTGTGGGGCACCAGCATGCATTTTTAAATATATATCTCTTGCTCTAGTTATATCCCATGTGATCTGCAATGAGTCGTCAATGACAATAGCGGTTGAGAAATCTTCATTCCCTGGAGGACTCCATGAGGATCATTTGCGACTCAGTGACTCCTCCAACACCGTCTGCAGCCTCCATGAACACTCCAACAGCACTCACATCATCGCTGTCATCCCCCTCAACGCTTGTGGCACTCAGATTGAGGTAACACAGGGTTATTTGTTTCACCACCTGCTGTGCTCTTCTCTCAGTTTTTGGTGTTGCTTTTCATTAGCAGTATGAGAACTGAATACATAACCTTTTACTCCGCAGGAAGATGATGAAAACCTAATTTTCAAGAATGAAATCACCACGGTCGACAACATGACAGACCTGATCACCAGGAAGCACCAGCTGAAGCTACACTTTGACTGCCAGTACCGCAAACGTGGAAACGTGACACGAAGCTTTACAGTACACAGGGAGAATATCACAGTGTGGGAGAAAGGCTTCGGCAGGTTCACCTACCAGTTTGAGTTCTATCCTGACAGAAATTTCCAAACCATGAGTGATCCAAATTCATACCCTCTGGAGTATGACATAGGTAACAAGATTTACATGCAGATAGAGGCCAGCTCCTCAGTCAACAACACCGAGCTGTTTGTGGAGTCCTGCAGAGCTGCACCATATGACAACCCAAACTACCGGCCAACCTACTCCATCATTGATAATGGGTAAGCATGAGCACACCACCTGTTGGCAACAGAGGACATAACAAAGTATTTGTAAAGATTTCTTATTTTCTTTTACAGAGAAGTTTGTAACTAAATTACCCGCAAGTGTGAATGAGAGATGACCCATTTGTAGACAGTGGGTGGATAGATGGAAATTAAATGTGTCTCTATCTTGTGTTTCACTGTGTAGATGATTATCTCCTCATACCTTAGAGGCTCACCTATGCAATATCACCATGTTAGAATGTATAAGTCAATGCTTCACTTACTTCATCTTTGGCGTAACCTATACTTCTTTTCCTTATCATGTAAATACCTACAGTACAATAGAATAATCTGTTCCTATAATAGCATCTATTGTAAGACATAGAGATACAGAGGCAATATTTCTTATCTTTTTGTTTTGTTTTGCTCTGACTAGGTGTAATGTGGACTCGACTGTTGAAATATATTCCACCGCCAACAAGAGACAGTTCAGGTTCAGCATGGAGGCATTCGCGTTCATCGGCTCGCACGACCAGGTGAAGAATGGACTATGTGGTTAGACTGAAGCAAGGGACTGTTAATGTCTCTGTGATATCTCTAAATGTTTCAATGAATAGGTCTGATTCATAATTTCCTTTTGTTTTTCTCTGACTAGTTTTACTAAGTGTTATCTAATACACAGTTGGTGGTGTGGACAGATGCAGAGGCAGTAGCCGATATGAAGGGGGATTGAGAGAGGGGGATAGCATCCCCCTCTCTCAATCCCCTAGTAGCAGAGAGAGAGTCCAGGGGCAGAGGGGTTGTTGTTGAATATGTTAGTCTAGTCTGCCTGACTCATTGATCTGGCTGAGGATTGTGCAGGTTAGAATCTACGGCCCCGACCATGGCTCTGAAATATCAGTAAGTTAGAATCTATGGTCCCGACCACGGCTCTGAAATATCAGTAAGTTAGAATCTATGGCCCCGACCACGGCTCTGAAATATCAGTAAATTAGAATCTATGGTCCCGACCACGGCTCTGAAATATCAGTAAGTTAGAATCTATGGTCCCGACCACGGCTCTGAAATATCAGTAAATTAGAATCTATGGTCCCGACCACGGCTCTGAAATATCAGTAAGTTAGAATCTATGGTCCCGACCACGGCTCTGAAATATCAGTAAATTAGAATCTATGGTCCCGACCACGGCTCTGAAATATCAGTAAGTTAGAATCTATGGTCCTGACCACGGCTCTGACATATCAGTAAGTTAGAATCTATGGCCCCGACCATGACTCTGAAATATCAGTAAGTTAGAATCTATGGTCCTGACCACGGCTCTGACATATCAGTAAGTTAGAATCTATGGCCCCGACCATGACTCTGAAATATCAGTAAGTTAGAATCTATGGTCCCGACCATGGCTCTGAAATATCAGTAAGTTAGAATCTATGGTCCCGACCATGGCTCTGAAATATCAGTAAGTTAGAATCTATGGTCCCGACCACGGCTCTGAAACATCAGCAGCCTAACTGTGCTGTGTGTTGTTGGATCCATGGCGCTGTCCGTGGTGCTGAAGTAGCAGAGTGATTTGTAATTGCAGCTTTTTCTCCCAACCTTCTGTCAGTTTCTTCGTGGATCCATGGGTTGGGGGGGGGAAGAATCGAACCGTCCCTCCTGTTAAAAATAAAAAAATAACAAATCACCTACTGTGCATAGGAATATGCAATCATTTGAAAAAAAAGGTGTTATTCCTGCACACAGTTAGAACTAACTTCTCATGTAGCAGTAACGTGGAGCAGAGGGTTGATCTTGTTTGTGGGATCTGACCACAGCTCTGCTATTGGTCCACTAGAAGAGACGACGGTATGTGTGTTGATATGATGACAGCGTGTTCTGTCGCATTCAGGTGTACATCAGCTGTTCAGTCCTGATGTGTGAAGCAGGGAGCCACGGCACCAGGTGCTCAAAGGGATGCATGAGCTCCACATCATGGCCAAACGGTACGCACCATCACCGCCGAAAGAGAGAGGCTGTCACGCAGAGTTCAAGGCACTTTATTTCCCAGGGTCCGCTGCGTTTAAGGAGATCAGCGGAGAGAACCGGAAGCCCAGGTATGAAAACAGAGAGTGTTTTCTAAACAGCACACATGCCTTATTTGAGTCCCAGTTGGATCAAATTGAAATTGTGCTTCTCTTCTCTCCAGTGATCAACCTGAATCTGAACCTGGTATTCATCGCTGGATGTCTTCTTGCAGCCGTTGTCATGATCAGTGCAGTGGCCATTTACAAAGCCAAAGTGTCAAAGGTCAAATACCAACCTTTGCCCACATATGAAAGTTAAGACAGCGGTGTGTGCAGAATACAAATTCTGTATTAATTTGACTACATAAAGCTTTTTTTATTAATTTTGCTATCAGATATTGAATTTTCATATATCTAATTATGTACCCATTTAAATGAATTTATTTCATATTGTGGCCTTCAGAAATGTCTACTGCTATAGAAGAGGAAATACTTCAGCGAGGAAAAATCTGTGTCTGTGCAAAGAGGAAACTAGAAAGGCAGTTTGATATTAATCGACACTGAAAGGATGATCAGCCAGTACTGCAGCTGCTGTGTGATTGTTCACATGTGGTGTTTACCGTTGTTTACCGTGGAATCCCATGCTATTATATATTACAATGTGATTTAATACAAGTATCTTGATTGATATGTGCAGTCCTACCCAATCATAATCATTCCAAATGTCTTCTTTATATGCCAAAGACCTTTACGGATTGACCAAAGTCGATTATGATACACTTGCTTAATGGATCAATAAAAACATATATTCTCTTCCATATTGCTTTTGTCCACTTTAATTGTCTTTCTCTTACACACAAAACACACTTTTCCCATTGCTTATCCAATACAAATGTTCTATAGTCAGTAAAAAAGCCTTTATTTTTAATATTTTCCTGTTGCTGAACCTCATCATGTTTCATAACTTTTACAGCAACCAATCGAATGATCACAACTACAGTAACCATAAGTAATGGGAGGTTGTAAACTGTAAAATAGTCAACAAAATCGTCACATTTCTAAGTATTGTTGTCTGATGTAGCGAGGAGGCGTCTAAACTTAAAGTGGGTAGAAATGGAGCAAATATGATTAAAAAAAGTTATTTTTATAAAACGGTCGCTATATCCTGACAGTAGTGCATGAGACAGGTAATCTGAAAAAAATCATGTTCCTCTGTGTCCTCCGGTGCTCCCAACGGCATCTACAAGATTTCACAGACTGGAGGAAAACAACCAATCGGAGCTGATCTGGAGTCTGCTGTCCAGCTGCCGTCTATGAGAGCCGGCAAACACTCGCAAACCCCGACCAAACGGTCAAACTAGGCAGCGCTGATCAAATATGAATCAATATTCTGTTACTGTAATGCCTATTTCTCGCCTCAAATGTTCTCAGAATCATCTTGTAGTTACTGTTTAGCTGTAAAATGAGAAAGTTTACCAAGCACCGCCCACCCGCTGGAGCACAGCCAATAGGAACGCTCTCTCTGTCTGAAATGACCTGTGATTGGTCAAAGTCTCCCGTCACGGGCTAGATTTTCTAAACCCTGAAAACAGAGCCATGAGGAGGAGCAGAAGTCTAGTTTTCTCTCAGAACACTTGAATTACAATATGCTGAAAGGTTATTATGGGATTTTAAATATAAAATATACTGCCTTCTGCCACGTTAATGTTGCTGGTATGATGTCAATATACTGTCAAAAGATCATTTTCACTGTCTGCTGTGTCTGTGAACTGCGCGGCTCACGGTAAAAATAGGCGAGACCTTAAATCTCTAGAAGAGACGCAGCTGACACGCAGCCGAGCCGCGCTGCTCACGCGGGCAGTGTGGCTGCTCTAACCTGTTAACATGGACGCCAAAATAAAAAACAACAGGTTCTGCAGCCGCCACGTGCTGCTGACGCTCCCTGTGTGGCCCGGGGAAGTTATGCTCTTCTTACTGCTGATACTAGGAAATCTGATCATTTGGATGCTGTTTTCATTCATATCTTCAACTTGGCCATCTCCACTGGAATCATCCCCTCAGCCTGGAAAACAGTTCATGTACTTCCTTTCTGGGGTGGCTGAGGTAAAGCGGGTTGCCCACTAATCGGAAAGTCCACTAATATCTTTAACGCATTAACGCAACTTGCAATTTTTAGGTTGTAACGAGCTCAGTTTTAATGCTAGAGTGAAGATACTGGTATCATATGAAACTAGTTCACCTAAAGAATCCATTGGTACCAACCATGTTATACTAGCTTATAATGATGCTCAAAACATGCGCTAAATTTTGGGGAGAAAAACTGGCATGGCCATTTTCAAAGGGGTCCCTTGACCTCTGACCTCAATATATGTGAATGTAAAGGGTTCTATGGGTACCCAGGAGTCTCCCCTTTACGGACATGCCCACTTTATAATAATCACATGCAGTTTGGGGCAAGTCATAGTCAAGTCAGCACACTGACACACTGACAGCTGTTGTTGCCTGTTGGGCTGCAGTTTACCATGTTATGATTTGAGCATATTGTTTTATGCTAAATGCAGTACCTGTGAGGGTTTCTGGACAATATCTGTCATTGTTTTGTGTTGTTATTTGATTTCCAGTAATAAATATATACATACATTTGCATAAAGCAGCATATTTGACCACTCCCATGTTGATAAGAGTATTAAATACTTGACAAATCTCCCTTTAAGGTACATTTTGAACAGATAAAAAAATACGACGATCATGCAATTAATCAAAATTAAATATTTTAATCGATTGACAGCTTTACCTCAAATAGGAGAATCTGCTAAAACGTGTATTTTCTCTCTGCAGCAATTACAGCAATTTACATTTAACAAGCATCTTGATAAAATAAATGAAAAAAATAATAAAACAATAATAATATTAATATCAACAATAATATTTTCATTCTTCTTCTTCTTCTTCTTCTTCTTCTTCTTCTTCTTCTCCTTCTTCTTCTTTTTCTTCTTCTTCTTCTTCTTCTTCTTATTCTTATTATTATTATTATTATTATTATTATTATTATTATTATGCTACTGTTGGAATTGTAAATCTATGCCCACTCCCCTGTTATCTCTCTCTCCAGCTCAATGATCAAACTACACCAAGCTTCTCAATTACCTTACGTCAGTCAGTGAGTCAGTTTTATATTGTTTTTATGTCCTACTTTGTTGTGCTGTAGCCTACAGACAGAGTAAACTCACATACAGTGCGCGTCCAGTGCCTACACCTCTGTGTACGATGAAGGTTTTATTTTGAAATGATTTACCGGAAGTACCAGTATGCTATGATATCTACATTGACGCTATTTTGACTAATTTAGCAGTTCCTCGCTGTCACCACTAGAGGGCAGCAAACACTCGTGATTTTAAATACACAGATCAACATCTCCTACAGCAACATAGAGGAAGACTCAGGGACTGATAATGCTTAAAAAATATATAATATTCAGGTTAAACAACTGGTAAATTAAAAAAAATAGTATATATATATATATATATATATGTATATATATATATATATATATATATATATATATATATATATATATATATATATATATATAATACTACAACAATATAAAGTCCAGCATCATGTAATGTGCTAAGAAAGTGTACATTTCCCAGAAGTGTAAGTATGTTAACATGACTGCATTGATGCTAACTTTTCTTTTTAAAAAAGATTTATTTTTTATTAGCGAAAGGCTTATTTTTCAATTCAATTCCAACATGTATCAACATTTCTTTCTTGTTTTTAAAAAAAATACTGAAACCATAAAATAAAATAAAATAACATAACTCGTGAATCACGAGTTTTAATGTCCTCCTGCGGTCACAGGGAGGAACTCTATCATACAATTTGTCAATCTAGCACCATTGCAGACTTTGGTAGGAATAATACAGATTTCAATGCTGATTATATTCTTTAGAGGTATAGAAACAGAGGAAAACACTATTGGGATGTTGTGCTTCTTTTCCTTTATGTGTGCAAAATAATCCCTAAAAATTACTCTGTATCATGTAACCTTTATTATTGAGTGAATTGTTAGTGAAACACTTCAAGTCTTACTTTGTTCATGTTAGCGAATACAAGGGAGTACTGAGCTTTTATTGTGAAGGGAAAGAGGAAGTGTAATGTGTGTATGTGATGCTACTGTGACCAGCAGCATAGAGTCTGGAGATGGGAACGAGTAAAGACGCCAGCATGTTCAATTATTATTATTTCATATAATAAATAAGTATAGGCGCACATAGAAGACCGCTCGGTTACAATAACATTAAATAATTACACAAAATATTGTGTATTTGTCATGTTATTATTGCTTATGGCCAATCATCGCCACGACTATACACTGTCTTCCCGCGGTGACCGCGAGTGACCACAACTCTGTGTACATTGAAAGTTTTATTTTGAAATGATTTACCGGAAGTGTCAGTATGCTATAACGTCTGCGTTGACGCTATTTTGACTAATTTAGCAGTTCCTGTCTGTCACCACTAGAGGGCAGCAAACACTCGTGATTTTAAATACACAGGTCAACATCTACTACATCAACATAGAGGAAGACACAGGGACTGATAATGCTTAAAAAAGTAATATAATAATAAAATAATTATTAATAATATATATATATATATATACATATTTATATATATATATATATAACACAGGGACTGCTAATGCTTAAAAAAGTAATATAATAATAAAATAATTATTAATAATATATATATATATATATACATATTTATATATATATATATATATATATAACACAGGGACTGCTAATGCTTAAAAAAGTAATATAATAATAAAATAATTATTAATAATATATATATATATATATATATATATATATATATATATATATATATATATATATATATATATATATATGTATATATATATATATATATATAATATAAATATTAGAATGTTTATAAATTATAATTGATATTACTTTTATCACATTTTATTGACAAAAGCAATTTATTATTGCTTTTATCATCTTTTTATTGCTTTCATTCTTTTTTTTTGTTTATCTATAATTAATTTGTTTGGCCTTTATTTAGTCTTTCTTTTTCTGTTATATTTTCTCCTGAGTATCCTGTTTTTGTTTCGTCTGTCAAAGCACATTGTAAAATCTGTTTTTAAAGGTGCTCAATCAATTCATTATTATTATTACTACATTCAGCAATATTTTCATGTAAAAAATATTGCTTAATGCAGGTTTTATCACAGAATTTATTTATTTATTTATTTTAAATGGTTTGAAAATATATCTGTTGCTCTAGTTAAATCCCATGTGATCTGCGATGAGTCCACAGAAGGGGTTGAGAAATCTTCATACCCTGCTCTGGCCAGGGAGCCACGGCACCAGGTGCTCGAAGGGATGCATGAGCACCACATCACGGCTAGGCGGTCCGCACCATCACCACCGAAAGAGAGAGGCTGGCACTCAGAGTTCAAGGCACTTTATTTCCCAGGGTCCCCTGCTCTTATTTGGTATAGAAATACAGCATCCTTTATTTATGCATTTTTTGTTTATAAAAATAAAGCACCTATCAAAATGTAACAATATCAATCAATAAATCAATCAGTCAATTTAATTTGTCACATGAAATCATACAAGGTACAGCTCCAGTGAAATGCAGTCCCTTCAGCTCCTTCAACTTGTGCATTATTCATCATACAGTATCTTTCACTACCAATACATGTAATGGGATTACATTAAGTTACCTTTAGACTACCTTTTTTCCAACTCTGGAACAAAAAGTATTATTATGTTTTTCCATCCGTATTGAACATAAAGACATTTTATTAATCAAATTATCGTAGCCTATACTGTAAATGTTATTCTGCATTATAAATACAAGTGTCATTGCGTTGATGCACCACAAGATGGAGCAACTATTCTCTGTATTGTGGGACGTTTTGTTTTATCAGCAATTTCATCTGCAACAGCTGAATGTAGGTCACTCAGCGAAATGGTTAAAATATATGTATTATATGTATGTCTATTGTGATGTGAGCCAATTAAACAAGTGCGATGTTAGTATTTTGTCCTCCTTCATTTTGAAATCTGGGATGTGCTACAGTAGATTAGTTGGGCTGAATTAAGACATGTTTTTTTTCTGTTATTTCAATGTTAATCCAAAGGGGAAAATGTATAATTTTATTTTCAGTTAAACTATACTGTACTTTTGTTGTTGGAAGAAACTTACTGTAGGTGGATATCTACAATGCAAAGAATATTCAAAATGAAATACGAAATCAAACTGACAATATGTACTGGGTATTCGTGTTATGTGTCCTGTATATATTGATTTATATGTTGTTATGGGTAAATAATAGGCGACATTATCCATCTACATAATTGATTATTTGACTGTATAGAGGCAGAGGATGTAGAAGACATTTGTGACATTAAAGACACATCTGATCAGCGCGTTAATAAGTCATGTTTTATATAAAAAATAGTGCTCTCAGTTTATATTGGATTTTATTTTATTTTATTTTATTATTATTGTGTCATGCATAAATAATAAATGTCCAGCCCAAACTGGCTTACAAGACACCATTATTTAGAAAATAATGAAAACACAAAGGCAGAAACCAGAATATAAATTACAAATAATATTAAACAAATAAATCATCCAAGCTTGATAAACAAAAGTAGCCAATTTATAAGCATTCAAATTATTATTATATATAATATATATTTTATTGTCGTTGTGGATTCACCCAATTGAGGACACGGATCCCTGCAGGAACTGAAAGTGCTGCTGCTGTGTTTCCTCCTGTTGTCAGCAGCCGGAGAAGCGCTCCGGACTACCAGGGCTACCAGGGCTACCAGGGCTACCTACCAGGGTTACTAGGGCTACCTACCAGGGCTACCTACCAGGGCTACCAGGGCTACCTACCAGGGCTACCAGGGCTACCAGGGCTACCTACCAGGGCTACCTACCAGGGTTACCAGGGCTACCTACCAGGGCTACCAGGGCTACCTACCAGGGCTACCAGGGCTACCTACCAGGGTTACCAGGGCTACCAGGGCTACCTACCAGGGTTACCAGGGCTACCTACCAGGGTTACCAGGGCTACCAGGGGCTACCAGGGTTACTAGGGCTACCTACCAGGGCTACCTACCAGGGTTACCAGGGCTACCTACCAGGGTTACCAGGGCTACCTACCAGGGCTACCAGGGCTACCTACCAGGGTTACCAGGGCTACCAGGGCTACCAGGGGCTACCAGGGCTACCAGTAGCTACCAGGGCTACCTACCAGGGTTACCAGGGCTACCTACCAGGGTTACTAGGGCTACCTACCAGGGTTACCAGGGCTACCAGGGCTACCAGGGGCTACCAGGGGCTACCAGGGCTACCAGTAGCTACCAGGGTTACCAGGGTTACCAGGGCTACCAGTAGCTACCAGGGCTACTAGGGCTACCAGGGTTACCAGGGCTACCAGGGCCACCAGGGGCTACCAGGGGCTACCAGTAGCTACCAGGGCTACCAGTAGCTACCAGGGCTACCAGGGTTACCAGGGCTACCAGTAGCTACCAGGGTTACCAGGGTTACCAGGGCTACCAGGGCAACCAGGGCTACCAGTAGCTACCAGGGTTACCAGGGCTACCAGGGCTACCAGGGCAACCAGTAGCTACCAGGGTTACCAGGGCTACCATTGGCTACCAGGATTACCAGGGCTACCAGGGCTACCAGTAGCTACCAGTAGCTACCAGGGTTACCAGGGCTACCAGTAGCTACCAGGGGTACCAGGGCTACCAGGACTACCAGGGCTCCCAGGGCTACCATTGGCTACCAGGGCTACTAGTAGCTACCAGGGTTACCAGGGCTACCAGGGCTACTAGTAGCTACCAGTAGCTACCAGGGTTACCAGGGCTACCAGTAGCTACCAGGGTTACCAGGGCTACCAGTAGCTACCAGGGTTACCAGGGCTACCAGTAGCTACCAGGGTTACCAGGGCAACCAGTAGCTACCAGGGTTACCAGGGTTACCAGGGCTACCAGGGCAACCAGTAGCTACCAGGGTTACCAGGGCTACCAGTAGCTACCAGGGTTACCAGGGTTACCAGGGCTACCAGGGCAACCAGTAGCTACCAGGGTTACCAGGGCTACCATTGGCTACCAGGATTACCAGGGCTACCAGTAGCTACCAGGGTTACCAGGGTTACCAGGGCTACCAGGGTTACCAGGGCAACCAGGGCTACCAGGGCTACCAGGGGCTACCAGGACTACCAGGGCTCCCAGGGCTACCATTGGCTACCAGGGCTACTAGTAGCTACCAGGGCTACCAGGGTTACCAGGGCTACCAGGGTTACCAGGGCTTCCAGGGTTACCAGGGTTACCAGGGCTACCAGGGTTACCAGGGCTACCAGGGTTACCAGGGCTACCAGGTTTATCAGGGCGGGTTACCAGGGCTACCAGGGAGGGTTACCAGGGCTATCAGAGAGGGTTACCAGGGTTACTAGGGCTTCCAGGGGCTAACAGGCTAGCAGGCTAACGAGCAGCGCTAGCAGAGAGCCTCCATTGGCTGTCCCGACTGCCGAGGCTGGCAGGCAGTGGCGACGGGGAAGGACCGGACCGGACCAACGGACCCTTTTTGGAGGAAATACCGAGAACACCAGCAACCCGGACGGAACCGACGGGATTATAACGTTTTCTATTCTCGGTTCTGGGTTCTTTCCGACCGGATCAACCCGTCGCTAACGGTCAGTTAGCCTGAAGAGGAGCGGAGCAGCGATGATGGTGACGCGACGCGACGGGGAGCTAACGTTAGCCGAGGAGCTAACGCTATAGATTAATAACTCCAGCGGAGCTCTGCAGAACTATACCAGGATTATAAATCCATAATGTAAGATAAATAGCTGTGAGAGAGTGTGTCATGTTGTCTACTTTTATATGGAATCTCCTCTGACGTTGTTTTAGATAAGTTATATGAAGCTAGCGTTAGCTACCTAGCAGGCTAGCAGCTAACGTTAGCTAACCGTCGACTTTTAAACTGACTTCAAGCCAAAGAGTTCTGCTTCACATGAGCTAATGCTAACGAGGCTACACTGTCTCTCCACGTCAGCTAACTGCAGCATCACATGTCTACCTGTTGCGACATATTATTACCGGCGAGTTGAACTTTATTTTTCCGAGGATGGACGTTTGTTAATGAAAAGCAAAGATAAGATTACTTCCTAATCTAGATATGCAATCATCGAATCACCAGCTTACTTCATGCTAGCTCTGCTAACGTTGGGTTAGCCGGCAGAACTTGGCACACTTCCCCCCCCCCTCTGCTCACTGGATGTGGGTTTCGCTTTGAGGCCTTTAGGAAAGTATCCCCCTTTTTTTTCCACCTATTTTTCACAGCCTTAATGCATCCCATCATCTGGATGGATTTGATATCTTCTGAATGACTCTGGAATATTCGTGAAGTCTGACCAGGTTGAAACACACTATTGGAGGAGCTGGACTTTGTTGACAGTTTTCTCTGCATCATAAAATAACGTGGATTACAAAAACAGCTGGAATAACGATACTCCGCAAAGGTGAGAAAGAGACGCACGGAAACATTAAACAACTTTAAACACGACTTATAGTTTTGTTAGATGTGACCAGTCATATTTTGCATCATAGTGGGATAACAGTGATTGAGCTGTACATGTACTTCAGCTTTTGGGTTTAGGTTGCTCCATGATGGCTGAGGTTATTCTCCATTACAGGAACCTTAATTGCAGAATGTTACAAGGTCAAACTAAAGTTAATTTGATTAGTTTGATACTTCCAAAGTCACTGAAGTGGTGGAGCCTTCAGTCTTCTGTTGTGACAGTTTTGCTTCTCAGTTATCCCTGTATCATCTTTAGGCTCATGTAATTAACCTCTAGGGTGCTGGAAGGTGTGGTTCTCCTAGACGTGACATACCCAAAATAAATCAAGAATAGCTCCACAACTACCAGGTGTATATGCATGATCTTGGTCTCTATGGATATGTAAGACCTCAGAGAATTCATCCCCAACTGTCAGTAACATTGTGACTGTTACTATGTCTGAGTAAACTGTGATGAACCAAAGGAAAAAAAATAACATTTTTATCCTCTCAAAAAATGTTTTCTAGATTAGACAGTGGATAACACCATTATAGCAATGATGCCGTGCACAGAGATGACACTGAATTCATTCAGCAACTCCTTGACAACAACTGTGCCAAAGCAGATATAAATAACACAAAGCACATAGATTCTACAAAGGTTTTAGTAAGGATAGGACCAGGAGGACTCTCCATTTGGCACACTTGGATACCCAAAGTGTGCCAAATGGGTTTTCTACCACTTGAGAGGGAATCTGGCTATAAAATACTACTGATATCCACTACAGGAGGCTATGTGCACACAGTGGAGGCTTTGGCCATGACATTTACCCTGTGCATCATCACATTCTACCATTGTGCACAGTATAAAATCAATAAAAAACAACTGAATTGTATAATTTTGACTCCAAATTGAATACGTTTTATTATCATAATGAAATATGATCAAGTAAAACTTAGATAATAAAAAATAAGATCAATAACAATGTAAATAAGATATTCTAAAATATTGAAATCATTGCCAAACAAACATTGTTTGGATAAAATACACTTGGAGTGTTGTTTTAGTAGCGTGAAGGCCTCGTCTTTCAGGAACAATTCGGGAAAAACACAACCACAGCATTTTATGAAGTTTTTAAAAGCAGTGTTTTAACACACAGCTCAGCCGAACCAGGTACCGGGTCTGTCGGGTGAAAGAGGTTAAACAACTTTAGGCATAAGTTATAGTTTTGTTAGAAGGGATCAGTCATATTTTCAGATGTGTTGACTGCATCATAGTGGATAACACTGATTGAGCCGTACATTTACTTCAGTATTTGGCATAGGTTGCTCCATGGTAATACTTTATTTTCCATTACAGGAACCTTAATTGCAGAACGGTCAAACAAAAGTTAATTTGATTAGATTGATACTTGCGAATGCAATTATAATTGCACAAATTACTCAAGTGGTGGAGCCCTCAGTCTTCTGTTCTGACAGATTTTCTTCTCAGTTATCCCTGTATCATCTTTGTCTCGTGTAAAGAAATACTCCTGGCTTGGCTGAAGAGGTTTTTAAGTTTAAGTATAGAAGTGGCTGCTTCCAGAGGTTGGCTTGTCATCTTTACTTTTTGACGTATGTGATATCTGTGCTAAGTTACACTGGACCCACCATCTGTCACTCCCCTCCATGGATGCTGTGTGACCATCCCCCTCATAAACATTGTTGAGCCAGAGTGGCTTGACCTCGATATGGAGCGTTGGTTTTGTATTTTTGCTTCTGATAAATTAGGTTAAGTTTGCCTCCTTCCACCAGAAATTGTGTCTGAATCATGTAGTTTGAGTTAATTAAGGATGGCAGGTTGATTTTTGTCTGGTTAATTTGTCATGGGTATGGTCCAGCTCTTGAACACTGTTGTTGGAAGATACAGTTGAGTGTTGGTGCACTGAACCGAATACAGTGGTTTCTGAAAGCAAATGGCTTTTGGCATCTCAGGCGATGCAAAGAATGAGATGAAGGGGTAGCTCTGGCTGCCACTAAGTTCCACTTGTTCCAATTTGTAAGTTGTTGTTCCTTGTAGGTATGTTAAATCCAGCTCACATGATTCTTGGCGTTCTGTCTAGCAGTCTGTCTACAGGACCTAAGCTCCTTGGTGTGGAGAGTGGCTCTAATTCTCCAGACCTTCCTGCCCAACTGTTGTTAGATGCAGCCTTCTCAACAAGCTTCAGACAACACAGCTTTCTTAGTTGACTGTAATTGATTTAAAGCTGTCTGTACCAATGTAGGTTAACTTGACTGTAAGTTAACTACTCTGGGAAAGTAACTTTATATTCCAGTAGTAGTTAACCATTAGTAATAATCAGTAAGTTGATTCAGCTTTGGTGTCTGCGAAGTATGCTGATTAAATCACCACAGAGGTGCACTTTTAAATTTGCCCTCTGTCTTCTCTTTTATCTCAAATCTCAAATCAAGAGGGCTCTGCTTTATAACATAAGCCAATTTTAAAACCACTTAAAGCCCCAGTGTTTTATATTGCCTGTTGAGCTATATATTTAACTTTATTGGTAATTTTGAGGAAAGAATGTGTAACTTTGTTCCCACAAGATAAGACCTTTTTGCTGCCACCCACGTAGCACTGTGCAGTAATGCACTGATAAATTACATATGAAAACTGTAATGTTAAAACATCCTTCAGAAAGAAGATCTGTGTTACGCTGGATAATCCGCTGACATCACTGTAAAGACTTTTCAGTATTTTCACTGTCTTAATAATGAAATGTTGCAGTTCACCACCTGTCTGTGCTGACAGCTCTGTACTTTTACATAATCTCTTCCTGCCCTCATAATACTCGCCTTCCTTCTAACTACAAACTGTTTCATCTTCTGCTGTCTCCTTCGGCCCTGGTTGTAGATGATGTGCGAGGTGATGCCCACCATCAGTGAGGCCGAGGGGCCCGGCGGGGGAGGCAGTGGTCGTCGGGGCTCTGGCTCCCCACTGCAGTCGGACTCAGAAGGTCACTTTGAGTCGCTGATGGTGTCCATGCTGGAGGAGAGGGATCGTCTTCTTGAGACTCTGAGAGAGACTCAGGAGAATCTGGGCTTGACTCAGGGCAAACTGCACGAAGTTAGCCATGAAAGGGACTCACTGCAGAGACAACTTAACACTGCTTTGCCACAGGTAAGTGAGAGAGAGCTTTTTCAGCCTGGCATTTCACATCATGAACATTTGTAATGTAAAGATGTTGCACGAGTTTCACACTATCAAAGAAAAAAAGCAATCTAATTTAATTTGAAAGATACCCGTGCCTTGCGGAGCACCCTTCCATAATGCCCCCTGTCAGCCAAAGTGTTAATCTCACTTTTGGATGACAGCTCTAGTCGGCTCTAGTCTGCCCGTAACGGAGGCTTTTCGGACGATTCAGCATGTTGAATCGGCGGCGGAGCTCGTCAGTGAAAGATATCACTTTGGTTGGCTGTTCAGTTTAAGGGAATCCGTGCACGAGAAGAGAAACGGAAGTGAGGAAAGCAAGCAAACGAGTAATGTTGTGAGTGAGAGTGGTGTGAAAATGGTCGGCAAACGCCACTTTGTTTTATATACGTATCATAACAACGGCTTGTTTATCCGCCGCCTTCGGTCTTCCTGTTGCCCTTTTTGAATGATGAATTCAGACTACCGCCACCTGCTGGTGTAGAGGGTGCATCAAACTTAAAATGAGTCAAGAAGATAAAAGAAACTGAAAATGAAGAATACTACATCTGCTATGAAAAACAGTTTTTGTTGTTTTCTTTCTTTCTAAATGGAGCTTTTTGTTTAAGGTGTTACAGTATTGCAATGTATATTGCAAAAAAACACACAACCTTTGCAATGTTGCTTTTTCAAATATCTTTCAGCCCTACTGTGCATATGATTAATAAGCAATAAGCCCCTTATAGTAATTAAATTGTTATAGCTGTGCTTCTATTTCTACTATTTGCATAACATAATGTGGAGGGAATCGTGATCCATCTGCTTGCAGGACTCATGTTTCCACCCTCTGTGGTCTTATATTTAAAACAAAGGCATTAGGTTTCCAGTTTTTAATGATGCATAAGAGGCTGGTAATCAGTTAAGCGTTGTTGTAGTTTTGGTTGAATATGCATCCAGTATATAAAGTAAACACGCTGGTTATTTTCAGTGTTTGTTTGACATGTTATTAAATGAGTGAGGGAACCTGTGAGCGATCACAGCTCAGAATATGGCAGATGATATATCACAGTGCTGAAAGCAGAGAGGTCTGTAGATTGTGAGAGACCACTGCATATAGAAAGCAGAGCAGATTACACAGTGCTCTTACTGATAGTATCCCAACTTTCCTGGAACATCAGATGGTAAGAACTGATGTTTAACACACTTGTGGGATGCCAGGGCCGTTCTTTGCAGCTCTGTGTTGTACAGCCAGGAAAACCACATCCAAAGTCAACATTCAGACGCTGTGTTAGGACTATGATCCATTCAGTTGACACTTAATGTAGTGCAGAATAAATATATGGAGATAAACATGTAAAAGTAAAGCGTTGCCATCACTAGCAGTGACACAAGCTATTGTGTTTATGGATGTTGAATTGATGGCAGCATTTGAGGCGAGCACCGTACGGGACATGTAAGGGACGTAGGTTTGTTAGCGTCTGTTCCCGCCGCCGTTCTAGCAACAACTTTGCATTTAGAAATCCCCAGACATTCGGTTCCTGCAGAGTAGAGTGCGGAGAGTCGTCTTCAGTGTTTGACAAATTTTAGCAAGATAATTGACAAAACACATTAAGAATAGGATTGACTGCACAGACAGGAGACATCCTCATTAGAGAGGCTACTTCAGAAAACACCGGTGGTAAAACATAACATTAACCATCATTGCGGCATGTCTTGATAACCCTTACAGTGAAGGTATCAATAAATAAAGAAAAAATAATTTCTTTTTAATAATTCTTAATAACAAATGTTCTGATCGGTCAGGAATAGGAGTGGTTTTGAATATTGATAGCTGTTTCCAGACTGTGTAGGCTGAAACACACAAAAAGCCTAATTCTCCTTTACAATAATTCACTAACTCACAAACTCATTAAAATATGCAATAATTAAGATCAGTGTATATGATGAACTAGTGGCATCAGAATGTGCCAGTGGTACCAAATTTGGGGTTTTACGGCCCAAACCTTTCCCTGGTGGTGGATGCCCCCGGACCCCCCTGACTAACTGCTTTTCCCCACTGGCTGGTTACTCCATATCCTTGTGGAAAGCTCTATTTACTGAATCTGGCAAATCAATTATTTTATAGACCGTCAAGGATTTATTCAAGCTAAAAATGTAAAGACATAAAGGCTGTAATCCTGTAGACAAACATCTGTGTTTTATTTTATTGCATTGCTTTTAAGCTTTGATGAATAAAAGTGTACACATTTTCTGAAAAAATCATGGACTAGCATGAGTGAACATTTTTTAATCATACATTTTCAGGATTTGAAATCTCAGTCTAGCCAGCGTAATAGGTAATCAGTTACCATAAATCTACTTCAGTCTATATTTCAGCTTCCATTAAATATATTCGTCTTCTCTTCCTTTTGTTAATCATAGAAGTATCTGAGGCCTCCAGTCAAACTAAAGCCACTGAGTTGTTAATGTGCTTATCTCAGTGTGTGTCTGTACAGTACGTGTGCATGCACGCTGCTGCTGTGGTGTTGTCAGCTGATCATCTGGATATCTGCCAAGCTTCCTGGGATTTGTATCTGGAGGGCAAGAAAATCCATCTGTTAAACAATTAGAAGCACTTTATGTGCTGTAAGCTGGTGTTAATACACTATGTAACATTCTTTTGTTTTCAGTGCAGTTTGCCTGCAAATTTCCAATCCCAAACTCCTTTTTCTGTGTTTTCACTTCATTCCACTAATTGATTAATTACATTATGACTTTACATGCCTATTATGATGATTTAAAATGAAAGGATTCTCAGCAAACCTCTTACACAATGCAGATTTAAACATTTGTGATTTGAGGTTGTCATTACTGAAAGCTCTTATACAAAACGCTGTGATGAAAATGTCTCGTATTTGATGTTTTGGCTGTCTATTGTTGGAGTAGCTCTAGCTTTAGCTCTGCCAACCTTGCCCTCTTGTTTTCATCCCTTGTGGACGAAGGGGGGGAGGCACGCTGGTGCAGTGGTTAGCACTGTCACCTCACAGCAAGAGGGTCGCAGGTTCAAACCCGGCTTGGGGCCCTTCTGTTTGCATGTTCTCCCCGTATTAGCATGGGTTTTCTCCGGGTTCTCCGATTTCCTCCCACAGTCCAAAGACATGCAGGTTAGGTTCATTGTTGACTCTAAATGTCCCGTAGGTGTGTGTGAGTGTGAATGGTTGTCTGTCTCCTGTGATAGTCTGGTGACCTGTACAGGGTGTACCCCGCCTTCTGGGATCGGCTCCAGCCCCCCCGCGACCCTGAATAGGATAAGCGGTTACAGATAATGGATGGATGGATTTAATAGAGGTGTGGGAGAAAATCAATACAGCATAGTATCGCAATATTTTGCGTGGCGGTATTGTATCGATATACGGACATCGAGTATTGATCTTTTATTATACAAACTATTAACCTCTTAACACTCCGACTGCCCGCCGGCGAGCCCGGACGCTATTCTGTCTTTCAGAGGTTGTAGCGGGTTCAGTCTCAAAGCCAGAGTGAAGACAGATACTGGTATCATATGAAACTAGAAACCCTAAGGAATCGATTGGTACCATCCCTGTTATGTTAGCTTGTCGGGAAAAATGCCAAATAACGCTCTAAAGTTATGCTAAATGTTGGCGAGGAAAAACTGACATGGCCATTTTCAAAGGGGTCCCTTGACCTCTGACCTTGAGATATGTGAATGAAAACTCTGAGATGAACAGAGTGAAAACTGTGTCTTATTAGATAAAACAGATGTTGACAAACTGCATAATTTGCAGTTGGTGCCATCGTGAACTATTGTGTTGGAGAGACGGAGTAGGTAGGTGAAGGGGAGGTGCCGTTTTCTCTGCTGTTCCCTCCCTCCTGGTGAGAGTACCCTTCCACTGGAATGCACAAACATTCCAGGGCCGCTTGCTCACACGTCAACAGCTTCTTCAAACTCCAGCGGTGCCCCGTTGGATGGTGCTTATTTGTTCTTTTTTTCTGTCTTTGTTATGCTGTATGTGTTCTGTGTGCAGGCCAAATTGGTCTGACGCTCCTACAGTCAAATGTCATCTTGTGGATAGCTCATTGACACCAGTTTGAATGTGTGCACAGATAGATTTCTTTAGTAGTCCAATTTTAGGGCCCAGATGTTGCGGCAAAGTCAATTTCTGTGCTTCTGTGTGAGCCAAGGCTTATATTAGTTTTGTTTGAAGTGGGCTTCACTGGGTGTGTGTTTGTGTCAGCTGGCAGTGAATTTCCAGCTGTTTTCTACAACGGCTGTGAAGATTGTTGAGGCAGTAAAAGAGAAAGAAGTTGTAGTAGCTACACGCTTGGTGTTGCTTCATTCATAGGTTTGCCACACACAAACTCCTCTCCCAACTCTTCGCTTAGTAGACAAAGTAAATGTCAACAAAAGTGCCAACCAAAACCACGACGAGATGGCTTCATCAAACACACCAAAAAGTCCCTTTTTTGTCAGTTAAATAGTAAGTAAATTCAGTGTGAGTGAGATGAAGTAACTGCCTTGAGCATGTGGATAAACAAGCTTTTTTGTTCAGGGGTGTCATCGGCCATTTGTGATGGGCATTGTCGTGTCGATGACTTTTCCACATGGTGATGTTGATGTGTTGTTTTTAGTGTTTTAGTGTGATGTCTGGTGAGGGCTAATTGTCTTAGGGTGCAATTATACTTATAAATACTTAGACAGGACACAACAGCTCCACTAATATCCCATTCTTCGAATTTAAATCATTGATTACTTTTAGATATTTGATTGGGTGATGTGTTAGATAATGGGACATCCTGTGTTGTCGGCTGTGTAGTTTAAAGGGTACCTTTGGTATGTTTCAACCTGGACCCTCTCTTGCCATGTTGTTGTGTCCAAGTGACTAATGGGGACATCACTTTTTGAAACTGGTATTTGAAAAATACCGAAGTGACCCTTTAACTGTCTTTCTGTAGAGAACTGACATATGCTGCTTGTTGTACAACAGTCCAGCAGCTTACCGTGGGCCTGACACTGTAAACTAGGGATGTCATGTCCTAGAGACTAATGTTTGAAAAGGTTGATGTTTAGTGCTAAAAGGGTCGGACATTACCGGACATTCAGACCATGAAAACAGCACTGCCTTGAAAAACGCAAGAGCCTTTTGCCTCAGGTACCGGGGAGACGATGAAATACAATCCAGGAAGGGTGGTTTGAGTAATGGATCCCCCGGCCGCCCTGTCACTGTGAGGACCCCGTGGCCGCTCATCTCGGTCATGGCTCTTCTCTGTACCGATCCCACAGTGGACTGACGGAAGTCAGGACTGCAGGAGGAGGCTGAAAATTGACCTTTTCAGTCTCTAAATTAAACTTGCACCTAATTTCTTAAAAAAGGGATGCACTCTCCGTATTTGAGGACATCCAGCTGTTGTTCTTATGGGGCTCTAAGGCATTCATTGTAAGATGATTTGGAAAAAAGTATCTGCTAAATAAATGTTATGCAATGTAAAGATCCATCAGATACTACACAGCTGTTTATAAGACTACAACACACAATTTAAGGAAAATTATCACAGTGTAATTTATTCTAGTTGTCTGCACAACTGCGAAGTACACAGTATGTAAATTAATCTATCAGGATTGTGTGCTTTCATATATTTGATTGGCCAATGCAGTGCTTTGTCTGCAAATCTTTTTTATCTGAAATGAAAGTAAAGATGGGAAGTACTTCAGTCCTTGAGCCTTCAGCATTACATTTGCTTCGTGAGGAGAACTTAACCTTTCAACTGGCTTAAACTATTGTGCAAGATGAGAAACTGGTTACTTAGTAAGAAGCAAAAGAGGAAGAATACTGAGGTTAAGACCTAAGTATTGGGGGTGTGGTTTGATACATATTTGGTATATTAGGCAAAAAAATGTGACTTTTGTTTGTGTGGCAAAATTCAGTGTTGCTGTTATGTAATTTAAAAACAAAATCATGAGTGTGACTTGTCAGTTTGTGATATTTTTCTCCTTCGACCACCGCCGATCGACCACACTGACCAAATCCTATATTCTGGTCAGTGGCACAATGGCGTGAATTGAGAGTGCACAGTGGTAAGACGGAGAGACAAAGACTGACTTGTTCCACACAGTGACATGAAAGTGACAGAGTGCAAGTGTTGCCTTTTGCCAAATGTGAGCTGAATTAGTAACGTAAAGGGAAGCGACACAAGACCGGGGAGTGAAGGCCATGCTCCCAAACAAGCTTTACAAACTATCCTTAACTCTGCACAGGATTCTCCTTGTGAAGCAGTTGTCTGCAGCAATGCATGATGTTGTGTTTGAGGGAAAAGGTGGTCACTATGTCCAGAGTTTATTGCAGTTTCATTGCATACAGTCACCTCTTGACACATCTAGATCAGTAGATCTAAATGATGTTGTCTGTGGCAAACTAGATTTCATACAGTAGCTGATACATGGCACCTTTTTAATTCCAATTTAATCACTGTGTCTGTACAGCTTCACTCACACTGTTCAACAAAGGTCATTTACCACACAAACAAAGTGTGGATACATTCAATTATGCAAAAAGTTATAGTTTCTAGTTGACTTCTTACTTCTTCACAGAGTATTTTGTTTGTACACCCTCTTGCGTTTCGGAGAATACTGCAACGAACAGGCGCTGAGCATAAACACCTTTGTGTGTGCTCGTAGCTCGCGTGTCATCTGTGGAGGCCCGCGCCACGGTGCCTTGCGTGAGTATAAACAAAACTTAAATGAGGCTGTTTTCCACTAACTCGTGTTGACAGCACTTAGTGAAATAGTTGTAATTTCATGTGCACAATATAACAGACTTCCATTGGGGTGGGTAGCGAGAACCTGTTCAGAATTGAAAATCGTTCAAAATTAATACAAACCAGGAATTTGTTAATAATTGTACTTTTTTATAAAGCTGGACCTGGACCTAACAAGCTACCTTGTTGTTACCCACACATGTTGCACATGTGTCAAGTTATGGTGGTTGTCCAAACTGCAGTGAGGGCCGTTGACATCTCATCAGCTCACTGTGGCTGCAGCTTGTTTTGAAGTTCCCCCCTGAAATATATGTATAACTGATCCACTTAGAAAAAGTGACGAACCTGTAGCTACTTCACAATAAAAGCCTTACAATGATTGCAAAGCAGCAGGTAATAGAGATTTATGGGGGCTGATACATTTTTGGGCACTTGGTCAAGATTCAAAACACTGAAGAATTTCAGAAACCATTTTTTTGTTAAATAACTCTTGAAATCAGCCTACATATGCTATTAATAACTTTATATAACACCTTTAAAAACAGAGTTTACAAAGGTAATGTTTTGGTTTTGTTTGAGAATGTAAATGAATGTAAATGATACCCAACTGAAATACCTCCGTCTCCTGTATGCAGGTATAGGGTTGTTTCTGTTACTATGGCCTGTCATTATGTAATCTGTCTTTGCAGCAGTGACAAGCTGTGTAAGAGAATGGACAGCTTATCATTCTCTTCTTTTGTAATGAAGTCATTAAGCAAACTACTGAAGTAGTGAACGAGTCGTTGCCTCAACCAAATATGCATGATGGTGGATTCGAAGGAACTCAAATTACCTCTCATGTTGTTGACAGTATAAGTGTTATGAGGAAATCGGGAAGACATAGGGTGTATAAACAAGACATTCATGTATGCACATGCCTAGTGATGGAGCACATAGCACAACGTGTGTTGGAGTGCACATGAAGTAAGTCATTTCTGTTAAACATATATCAAGACATCTTATGAACTCGGTATACAATCAATTACACCATTTTTTTTTTACGATTTAGAAATTTATTTTTTAATGCCAGCATCGATATATTTGCTTCATATGAGTCTATGCAGAGGTAGAAGGAAGTTACCGCTTTTATTGTTGTAGTCTGAGGAACGTGACGTCATATCTGTTCCGTACCCTTCAGAGAGGAAGTATAAAACGGTGGAGGGTCTGCGTGGATACGACCTGCACCCTCACATTTCAAATCCAAAGTGGTAAACACTACACATCCAGTAAAGGATGGAAACACTTTGGGTTTCACACATTGTAGGAAAAGCAGAGCTAGACATCACGGCTAAAGCTGCATGCTAACTCTGTCACGGACAGGAAACGTTATCGTAACGCGGTGACGTTGCGGTCAAGCCGGCCGTCGCTCTCATCTCCGTGGTCAAATGGGCCGACGCTACGACTGTAGAGCACCCATATACTGACATTTATGTTAAATGCATTGAAACGGGCCCGATGGAGCTGACCATGGATGGATAAAGAGAACGGAGCTGACGGGAGAGCTAGAGACCACCTTGGAGAAGTTAGAGGAAGTAGACACGTGGGACTACGTCCGCTTTTCAAAATAAGGTGTTAACAAAGGGAACTGTATATGCAAAATACATCAATGGAAATACGATTGATAAGATTATATTCACCAGAAGTATAACACATTACATGTCCAATTCGGGAGATAGGTGTACCGTCCCAGCTCTAATAGTGACACAAGAATCTTAATGAGTCCAGTGATGATGTCTTTTAACTGAAGGAAGCAAAAGATGATACAAACTAGTATTCGGTCAGCTCCATTAGTCTTTTTTTTCCCTGTCTGTGTGTGTTTTGGCAGCATGCTAAGCAGCTGTGAATAGGAGCCATTGTAGTGTCTAATTAGTTTTTGACGGTGAGTCCTCCTCTAGGAGAACAGATGCCCTCTGCACAGTGTCAGATTTCAGCACACGCTATAAGCTTTTAAGAACGGCTAAAGTCATTATGTAGGAGGAGGTAGGTCTATTGGTTCCGATCTCACTTCCAAATACAGCACAGTGTGATGATGGTATGGTGTTGGAAAGAAAAAGAGCCTATTCTCAAGCCTATTCATGAATTGCAGTGTTCTTATATGCTGCCAAATTTTAAGAATCCATCAAATGTGCCGGGACTTTCAGTCAAGACGAAAACAAAATGTTTAATTTTCAAACCTTCATAACACAAATTTAATTTACTGACCATATGAAGTTTAAGAAAACAGTTATGTGGTATACAAATCCAGCAGCAGCCTATAGGGGTGGTAGACATGACATTTATATGCCCTCAAAATGACATTAAGTTTTATCAAGTATGCGGTCACTTGGACTGTGTTTTACATTCTTGTTCCTATTATTGACATAACAGAGAGGAGCCTCACTGTTTCCTGATCTCCTTCCCTTTTGCAGCGTCGCCAGAGCTGCAGTGAAGTCGGTTCCTCTCTTGCAGTGTTTATAACTATTTGTAATGAAAGGCTTTATATAAATGTCAGAAATATGTGATATGATATATAATATATGAGATATATTTTTGCCCATGTTGCGTTCTCTGGCACATATCGGAATTCAAGAGCATGAACACTAATTACTATAGTTTTGGTCCTTTAAGTAGTAAGTTACACTCGTTTTTGTCAAAATTACTAATGTGTTTTATGGTAGAAGCATTGTATTAATATCTTTGAATTTAATTGTGACTACGGGACCAAAATATGTGTATATTTTTAACAGACATACTCTGAGGCAGTTTTACAAAAAAAATTATATTAAATATGAAACAAACAAGATTAGAGCTGCAACGATTAATCGATTAGTTGTCAGCGACAGTGGAAACCGCTTATAGTGATCACGTCTGTCCGGGTCAAATTGATCACTATAAACGGATGATATTACAACTGAGTCTTTGTTGTTGTGCATCATTTCTCATGCAGATTACCATCTAATTGACATTTGTATATTTATTACATGAATACAAAGTAATGAAACGGACCGCTTCGCTTTTTACTGGCTCGCTTCTTCTGCCTTTTCCCTCACTGAGGGTGAGGCATTGCCGTCTTTGGCCGGATCTGCAGCGAGAGTGTGCATGCAGATGAACGGCGCCCCTTTTGCCGGGACTCCTCGTTTGCTCACCCGGTAGCGGCATGGAGAGAGACGGACGCCGGTCTGCATGAGCTGCCGCAGAGCCGTTTGAGGATCGGAAAAAGTTTCACTTTGGGGGCATTACATGACCAGGCTTTAGCAATCCACTTTCCCCTTGTGCATTTGTTTTTCATTCAGAGATGAGTTCCCGTTTCCCGTCATGATATCAATTTGCACACAACATCAGCCTCAGGTATCCAGCTGGACAGCAGAAGGTCCGCGAGGCAAAGTATCAAGGGAGTAAAGTAAAAAATAAAACAATAATTCAACTAACGATAGTCTAAAGTAATTTTAAAATGTTTTTCCAGATGTTGTCATGTATGAAAAGACCCAAAATGAACACTGTAAGCGGACTATGTAATTACTAAAAGCAAATTATTTAAACAGTATTTGTATAGGAATCATTCTGTCCGAAGCTTTTTGATCACTACAAGCGGTTGATCACTGTAACCGTGATCACTATAAGCGGTTTCCACTGTATTTAATTAATTACCAACTATTTTGATAGTCAATTGGTTTGAGTATTTTTTTAAGTAAAAAGTCAAAATTCTCTGACTGCAGCTTCTTAAATGTGAATATTTTCTGGTTTCTTTACTCCTGTATGACAGTAAACCGCATATCTTGGACAAAACAAGACATATGAGGACGTCATCTTGGGCTTTGGGAAACACTGATTGACATTTTTCCACCATTTTCTGACATTTTATAGACCAAACAACTAATTGATTAATCGAGAAAATAGTTGACAGATTAATCAAAGCTGAAATAATCATTAGTTGCAGCCCTAATTAACATAGAATCCAGCTGAAAATCAGTTTAAATTAAACGTGTCCTTTTGAAAAACATTTTGTGGTGAAATTCCTATACTGTATGTTATGTTATAATGTATGCAAGTTGCATTCAGAGGAGGAAAATTGCTGTGTTGAAACATCACTAATTTTGCTATTCCAGTGATCACACATATTTCTTAATTATATTATAATACAGAAATTAGCCTCTGTCTTAATGCCACAAAGGTGCTGGGATATTCTTCTCCCTGAAGCTGAATGCTGAAAATGACATTACAGTTATCCTTGGAAAGCTTTTGTGTGTCCCTCTGTGTTTTGGTACGCTGTTCCTTTAATAGGTTGGCACACATATTCGTGTACCCCCCTTAATCCCCTCCCCTGTTCTAAGGCTTACAGAGCAGCTCAGTCCACTCCGAACCAGCATGTCGCTCATCTACACTCACTGAGCAATACACCAGTTTACGCTGCTGCAGGGAGAAATGGGATCAGGCTTTAATGCCCATGGCTGCAGTCGCATGTATACCAGCTTATGACTCTACTGTATTCAATCTGCATATTTATTTATCTATATATGTGGGGATTAAACGTTTAAATATAATGAACAAATTAACACAGAATTGCAGCTTGATGTCTGCACCCTTCTCAACTACTTAAACATGATTGAGGACCTATTAAGATAATATGATAAGGTGTTCATTGTATTGGGCTATTGTATTGAATTGCTCCGTACTTGTCTACATGTTCTCATGTTCACCATGGTTATGTATTATGTATGTATCATCCCATATATGGAAGTGCCAGCTTCATTTTCAATATTAAAAAAAAAACGACCATGTGACTAATATTATAGTACTTCTATTATAGTACTTTGTTTTGCATGTGACCAGTTTGTGAAGTAGGTGGGCACATGCATATTAAGCAGTGGGTGGGAGTATCTGTGGGTTGGTTTTGATGGATCGGATTTCAAGATTATTATTTTTTAACCATGTAGGCTACCACACTGATGAAGGTTTTCTCTTTTTCTGCTTCCTTTTCTGAAGTTATTACAAATATATAGTATAATGAATAAGATTATTTATTGAGTCTGCAGCACAGGTAGATATATATTTGATAGTTGATAACTTTTATTATTACACGTCTTGGTTGAATACTCAATTCTGATTGGTCACTGCGTTCTACCGTCTGTTATTTCTCTATAACAGACCGTTGCTATGTATAACAGACTGTTGCTATGGGCACAGTTCTGATGTCGGACTCTGGCGAACCGTTTTTGTGTCAAATAACTTGTTGTTTCTTAAGTAAGTAGCCGTGTAATAAGCAGGATAATGTACAGCTAGCGGGTTATTGTTGTGAAATAACCCCCTTCAGGGCGATGTAAGACCCCTCCATCGCCCTGTCGGGGTCCCAACTCATTTCTCTACATCAACATACTGTGATTAATAGCCAGTGAGCATTTTATGGGTGTGTCTCTATGGCTTGATCTTCCCGGACTAAAATCATTAAACTGCATTTCTTCCACCATAAAAGTCTACAAACAAGCACCAAACACTCCTATTTGTTTTTACTCAATGTGATATTTTGTATAAATGATGATTTAAGGAGCATTAAGGGGGAAGAAGAGGGTCATAAACTGCGTTTAGATGCAATCGAAAAATCTCAAGTTTGCTGTACAACTCAGCCTCAGCGTCAGCTCTGGAATGTAGGAAGTAAGCCACTCTGTAATTACCCCTGGGCCTGCCTCTTATGGTCTCTCATTGGCTAGCGGAGAGTGGAGACCTTGGTCCTAGCCAATAGCAAACACCCACTTACTCCTTTTAGTGAAGCAGAATCTGTGCCAGTCGCTGGAAAAGCTCCGAGGCTGCAGTGAAGGGAAGAGAGAATAGCTGTGGTAGTGACTGAAAAGACCGATCAGTTCCAGCAACCCCCCTCCCCCTCCAGCCCCCTGCACACACACACACACACACACACACACACACACACACACACACACACACACACACACACACACACACACAGACACACACACACACACACACACACACACACACACACACACACACACACACATATATCTCCCACCCTCGGAAACGCAGCAAGAAGGCCTCGCCGCTCACTGTGCCTGTGCTAGTTTTTGCAGGGCAAAAAATCAGGATGGCACATTCTTCAGGTCCAACCATGCATGTAATCCCTAAAAGCAAGTGTGTGTGTGTGTGTGTGTGTGCGTGTGTGTGTTTGTGTGTGTGTGTGCGCACAACTGCATTTGTTTGAAGCGAACCTGAGAAAGATGTGAGGTATATTAGAACAAGTGTGCTCAGAGAGTGGCAGTATATTGTATTGTCATTTTTCTGTGTTTCACCATTTTTATTTGCTCTTCTTCCATTCTAACCTCAAACCGTTTTGCTGTATATTTCCTACCAAGGCTCTAAACTAACTTTTTTTTCACCATCGTCCCGGAACCGTCCTGAAATAAATGCGGACCGTCCCAAATTTAAAATCTTTGTTTCTCTACATTATCTTTAGTTAATCATTCAAAGTAACCTTTTTACATAAATCGAACATCGAAAGTGGTTTATTTTTGTTCGTAAATTTATAATTTATCCAAAACTTTTTTTTTTTTTTATCATTTGCATGTTTGTTTTGATTAACAATGCAGCTAAGTTAAATTAAAATATATTTCTATATGTAAAAAGTAGCATTTGGTCCCAAACCCAAAGGGGATGAAGAGGAGTATTAAGTAAATAAGTGGTTAACATTAGTAACAGAAGCTACAGTTGGTTGCAATCTGCAACCTCAACACAAGATACTGCCAGATCCTACACACTGCTCCTTTAAGCCCCAACTTCCTCTATTTTATGATGAGATTAGAGTAGGTGGATAGAAGCAACCTGCAGTGTATGGTACAGGTTGTCAGATAAAGTTGGTAGCTACGATGGCAGAGTTGTCCCGTGCTGCTGGCCATTCAAAAAACACAACACTTAATAGGCCTGTTCCAATTGGAGATTGGATTGTATATCGACGATTGAAGGGATGACGACTGGTTTGGCCTACGCTGATATTAAGCAGATTTTAACAAACTTACTATCAGAACTAAGATGTGATAAAAATAAACTCTAGAATTATTTAGAGATGTTTCTGGTGGAGCGACATGTCCGCCCGCTGAGCTCCATTAATCAGCACGAGTGACTAGTGAACTTTAAATCTGAATGAATTTGGGGCGACTGTAGTTCAGTGAGAAGAGCGAGTCGTCCTTTAACCACAAGGTTGGTGGTTCGATCCCCGGCTCCTACTGTCCGCATCAAAGTGTCCTTGAGTGAGACACTGAACCCCAAGTTCCTCCCCGGTGCTTTACAGCAGCCCACTACTTCTAAAATACTTTAAAATACTAGGATTGAATGCAGAGGTCAAATTTCATGTATTTACCTGAAAATATATGACGAGTATAATAAACTTCAAGTTTTTTTTAAGTTTAAATCCTTATTACAAACCAGTTTGCCCTTGTCTTTTTACCATGGATCTGACACCCCGCATCTCTGCTCTCCATATGCCTGCTCACCAAAACTTTGCTACATAAGAGTAGTTAACGTTATGGATGTAATTAAAGATAAGATAATAATGATAAACAGAACATGATGCTGTGATATTGTCACCGAAAACACAGACACATAGACTTTTAAAAAGGAGCCGTTGTGTGAATACAGGAGGCATTTCTATTTAATACATTTTGTTTTTCCATTTTTTTAATAACATGTTCTCACTCTTTAATAAATGTTTATTCACAAAAATTTAACTGTATTGCTTGCAGAAAGCTTAAAGGTTTGATTATTTCAGAGCTCTGTCAGATGCTGAGCCACGCCGCCGCCCCCTGGCCGGTTGAGTAACCACAATTGGACGATTTGAAAATAAAAACGATTGCACAACCCTAACACTTGCTCTGCAGGGCAGCAGACACAGCTGCTTGCATCAACTTCTAAGAACAGACATTAGATTGCTGCAGTGGATTTAGAATTTATCAAAGTTTTAAACTTTAAATATGCAAGCTCCCTGCCTCCACATCACAAACAGTTTTTAATCTTTCTGAAGCACAGCGCCTTGAGAAAAAAAACTAAAACTGAGCTCAGTAAGTAGCGGTTACATGTTACTGTATTTGTACATTTCTATTCTAGGAGTTTGCTGCACTAACAAAGGAGGTGAACGTGTGCCGGGAGCAGCTTCTGGAGAAGGAGGAGGAGATTGCAGAGCTGAAGGCGGAGAGAAACAACACACGGGTTAGTATAATGTGCTGGTACACACACACAATCACACTGTTCTCAATCCTTTAAGACAAATTGTATCTCAAACGGCAACAACATTCAAACAGGTCATGACCTCCACTATCCACCGTTGATGAGGAAAGTTTGTCTGGCCTGCGTACTCCAGTCAAATCCCTGTCAAATTCCGGCGTGTTTCTGTTTTGGGTATAGATGGTTGTCATAACACTGGTTGACAATTCAGTTTCTATCCTATAATCCAAACCATTGTCACAAGTTGTGGGCGTTGCAAATTGCTCAATCATCGAAATATTTCCACCACTGACACTAAATTTCATCACAGACAGCTGTTTGTGCTGATGAGGATCGGGACCATACCTGTGTTATTAGTCAGTACCGTCTCTGACTACGACCTGTTTACTCTTGCATATTACTCGTCACATTGAAGAAGTTTTTGCTTTTAATTTCCAAAACCTGTATACTGAAAAGAAGAGGTTCTCAATCTTTTTGGGGCCAGGGACCCCCTCATAATCATAACAATTAATCGTAATAGACAATCATAATCAAGCATATGCTTACTAGCATTAATACTCTTAGCCATTGGAACTATTTGTATTGTAAAACTTTTTAACATAAATACTTCAGACCTGTTTCATAGTGATGAACAGAAAACACATTTCAATTTGAATCATGTTAATACTACTGTCCTCATCAATCCAGACATTTAAAATGACCAGTTTACTCCTGACTTTCAGTATGTGCTTCAACTTTAAAACAATGAGCGTATTGCTCCTTATTCAAATCATTGGCAGAAAGCTCTGAACAAATCATAACAGAAGTTATCATAACAGTGTTGCAAAACACATCATCGTAATTAAGCATATTACATCATAAAATGTTTATTGGAATATTTCCATAAGAGCAAGTGACTGATTCATGACAGATTGACGTGATGTGTCACAATCATATCAGAGTTTCTTTTGGCCCTAAGCTAATATGACACAATATGCTTGTTTTATTGGTGCAAATGGTTCACATCTGTAGATATGCATTTTTTTATGATACAGCACAATTTTATAATTTATAGCAAATTATTTCGCGGACCCCCCGACAGAGTACCACGGACCCCACTTTGAGAAACACTGCTAAACAGCATTGGGCAGTGAAAAGCGTCTGTCATGCTAGATCAATAATTTGAAAATATTATTCAAAGTTGGACTTGCAAATGTAGAAGAAGACACAAGAAAAGATGGAGAAAACCTTAAAGTTTAAAAATGGGAAAACTAACAGCCTACCTGAACACAGCGCTTTGGGCCTATTAATGCTAAAACAACAGATCCACAACAATGCAACAGCACTAAACTAAGCACAGTTTCACAAAAGCTCTATGATGGCTGTGGATTTATTGTGGTAGGATGGGTTTCTATGCAACAAGTTTGATGCTCTATGCTTGTGTACATAAACAATGCGTTTTAGCCTGATGGGTTTCTCTCCTGTTTATGTTGTCCTTCGTGTGTCCAGCTCCTGTTGGAGCACTTGGAGTGCCTGGTGTCTCGCCATGAGCGTAGTCTAAGGATGACGGTGGTGAAGAGACAGGCTCAGTCTCCAGCAGGAGTCTCGAGTGAAGTGGAGGTCCTCAAAGCCCTTAAGTCACTTTTCGAACACCACAAAGCCCTCGATGAGAAGGTACGACTGCGTGTCTGTTTTGAAAGGAGTGAATGAAGAACGTCTGTGTACATATGTGTACATGTTAACATGTGTGTAGTATATTTGACGAGCAAGGCAAAGAAATGGGAGAGACATAAAGATTTGTGAAGTATATTTTTGTATCTCATGTTTTGTAGGTAAGGGAGCGACTACGTGTTGCCTTGGAAAGATGCAGCGCGTTGGAGGAACAGCTCACCATCTCGCACAAAGAAGTAAGCAAACATAACTGGATAGAATTGACTGATGAGAAACACACTTAACTCCAACCCAATATCAATACAACCTTTCCAAGTTCTAGGTCAAAATATAGATGATATACTGGATTCATGTGATGTAGGAATATTCGCTGGAACAACTTTACAGTCTAAAGTAATCAGTTACCTTACTATACTTAAATAGTTTTGATTCTCAGCTTTGCTCCTGGTGAGTGACACATTTAGGCTTAAGTTTAACACCAAACTGAACATTGCTGCCCCAACTACAGAAAAATACAGTAAACAGATGATTCCCACCATTGTCTGTCACTGTGTTTCAACTACAGAAGTAATGTTACTTTAGCAGTATTTGTGCTTTATTGGGATATTTTAATTTAATTCTTTTTGATTGGGTTTATTGGTAGATTTTTCTATTTAAAACAGGATGTCAAATGTTGCAAATGCACTTATTTTAAGAGGTTTAATTAGGTTGCAGATCTTTGCAGAAATCCAAAGTGAAGCTGTATTAGTTATCACACCATTACATTACATCATCGTTAGTGAAATGCAGTGACCATAAGTGATTGCACACATGATGGAGGAATGAATGATGTACTCCTTTTGGTTTTTACTGTCCAAACACAAACTGAATGGTGAGACGGTTTGACAGGTCAAAGTGTATTTTTCTTTATCTTATGCTAGATTGAGAGACTTTTACGCACCAGGAGATGCAAAAATAAACAAAACAAAACATGCAGCCCTTTGGATCAACAGATCAACGTAGCATTGCTTCTGATGGCACTGAACTGTATTTTATTGCAGTCATTTTATACATTTGACTTACTTAAAGACATCTCTCCTGTACCGAATTTCCATTTACACACATTGAGTATTCACAATGAATAGAATAGAATAGAATTGAATTCCTTTATTGTCATTGCACACATTGTACAATGAAATTTGCTGTGCACCTCTTAAAACAGTACATTCAACAGTCCTCACACATGCACAAAGATATATTTAAAAAGTAGTAGAAGTGAAGTATCAATAAATAGAAGTGACATATCAATAATAAAAAATAAATAAATAAAAATAAGTGACATATCCAGCCAATATTGCACTTCGTAAATATATTATTGCACGTATGCAGTTATTGCACATTTCTTTATTTATAACTAAAGCTTTAAACTATTTAAAATAAAAAAATAGATTCACAGCTCTTACGTACACACACATGTGCACACGAATGCAAAGAGGTCTTTAGTCCACTGCGTATTGAATGGGATTAAGATTGACAAAAGGCCCAGAGGATCTTGTGGAAGTATCCTAGATTTCCTCTCTGCTTCATGCTACCGTCATCTTTTGTTCCTGGGAATCAGCTTGGGACCACACACACACACACACACACACACACACACACACACACACACACACACACACACACACACACACACACACACACGCACACACACATTCAAACAATCACACACAAACACACATACAATGTACCACTTGCCACTCTGCTTTTATTAGTAACCTTACTTCCTAAGGCAAGGCAGCTTTTTGCTGTTTTGTTTTCCTACTGTTTGGCCAATTGGCATATCTGGTCAATGCAGCATATTCATGGGAGTTTGCAACCAGAATAGTTGTGGTTTGAATTCAAGGCTCTGGACACACACACACACACACACACACACACACACACACACACACAGCGCGCGCGCGCGCACACACACACAGAGTACTTGCTTTAATGAAATGGAAAAAAACAACATCACAAATGATAAAAGGAAGCAAACTCCTTTAGTTCTCTGGGTTAAGTGGTTAACCAGATAATTGTTTGGATGGTTATCACCAGCAAATGAATGACTCGGAAAGGTGTTAACAAACCGGTGTTTTCTCTAGTTGGCTTACCTCAGGGAGCAGACCAGCCAGAAGAGAGGGCTGGCAGATGGAACCAGCGAGGTCAACCACAACTCTGAAAACACACCAAGCACTAATGGCAAGGTGAGGTTACTCAACTGCACAATGTGAAAGCCGAGCGGGAGACGAGGCCACAGC
The DNA here is from genome assembly GCA_916701645.2 of Sebastolobus alascanus. NCBI lineage: Eukaryota > Metazoa > Chordata > Actinopteri > Perciformes > Sebastidae > Sebastolobus > Sebastolobus alascanus. The sequence goes on from CAKAOJ020000093.1 coordinate 742,960, forward strand.
TGGTTTTATGTGACAAGTGTCTAGCATCTGTTCAGGTAATGAAATTAAATCTGAACCAGAGGTGTAGACTCGAGGCAGACTTGAGTCTATTGGGTTTATTTACTTTTTGAGAGATCCTTTATTGATTTGTTTGGGAAGAGGCTTTACTGAACACACTGAATTTCTATCTTTTGTTGTTTATTGCTGAATCTCCAAATCGGTCAAATCAGGCTTGACTTGGGAGTTGAGTGCAAAGACTTGAGACTTACTTGTGACTTGCAAAACAATGACTTGGTTCCCACCTCTGATCTGAACTAATTAAATTCAGGATATGTACAGTATCATTTATTGTTAAATTTGAATGTGTTGTAATGTGAATTGAACATTCTTGAAGTGCAGGAGTGAGGTATCTCATGCAAGTCTTTTTAGTGTCAGATTGGATCTCTTGACATATTTTGTCATAAATATCTAGAGTAGATAACACAATTACAAATTGTTTAAAAAACAACAATAAGCCTAAACTCTACAGCGGTAGCCTGTGAGAAATAAAAAAGTTTTACTACAATTTTATATATTTTGATGCATATTTGAAGCGAAGATTTGTACATTAGCAGGATGTAGCACAACATGGAAGTGAAAGCAGTGCTCTGTTTATTTAAATGTGAAAGTGCAATAGAAATATTTTGTCCCTAAAATCCATGACTAATATTGTTTAACCAAAGTGAAGATCTTGTGTGCACTTTCTAAGACAGTTATGTTATTTCACCCACAGCGGTCATCAGATGGTTCGCTGAGTCAGGAGGAGGAGCTGGGACACGGGTTTGGGAAGGTCAGTGAGCTCCAGGATGTGGTGGACCGTCAGACAGCTGATCTGGGCCAGATGAAGGAGCGCATGGCTGCTATGGTCTCACGCATCAATGAGCTGGAGGAGGACCTGGACACGGCCCGAAAGGACCTCATCAAGTCCGAAGACATGAACACGCGGCTACAGAGAGACCTGAGAGAGGTAAGGAGGATGTCTTGATGTGTAAGACAGGGAGCACCTTTTTAAATACATCACTTTTAAACATATTTCTTTCCATTGGCAGGTGAAAATTTAAGTCAGATAAATGTAAATCTGTTTTTTTTTTTTTTTTTTAAGTTCTAATCCCCTATAAACATTCACCCAGTGAGATGCTGTTATCATAGAACAAAGTGGAGGTGAAATGATGTGAAGGCAAAAAAATACATCTTCAATTCAATTTTATTGATAATGGAATGAATGGTAATTTTTTTGCAGCATCGTATTAAAAATGTTTTGCAAAAATAAATCTGTCTAGGTTTAGAAATTTAAAAGTGAAATCATACTGAAATAATGCAGGATTTTGTGTTTATGTAACATACAGCATGATTGATTAATTGATTTTCTTTATCTTCGTGTCATTCACACAAAGTGCCCAACCCTGATGGGTTTGAAAGACACCAAATACAGTTGCAGCGGTCAAACATTTCATTTCATTGCAAAATTACAGGTTATTTAACCGCTTTGTCTCAAACAAAGTATTCTGCCTTCTCTCCCAAGCACGGTGAATAAAATCTACTACAAAAAAAGGTTCCCTTTCTGAAGCACAAATTAAGTTTTTCATAGTCATCCAGCTAAAAGAAATCAATAAATGGAGATCATTTTTCTAAAAAGTACATCCCTTATTTCCTCGTAAATAGGACAGTAAAACAGCTCACACAACAAACAAACAAACATGCATGTAACATGAATATATTATGGTCTCTGCCCTCTTATATAAAACATAAAATGTATGAAGATATTTGTGAAGTACAGCTCATTGTGACCTTATATCCCAAAGGGGATGAAGATGATTAAACAAAACACAAGCACAATTACAAACCAATAACTGTGCAGTGGAGAGTAGAAAATGTCTTTCACACATAATGGGGTTTATCGTTTAATCGCTAATGACATCACAATACTAATATGCATTCTGTGCTGTGTATAATGGTGTATAAGTACACTGCAGTAGAATGCTGACAGTATTACCAATATCACATCTCTTTAGGTGAAATTCTCTTCTGCTTAACTGCTGCACTTGTTTTATATTCCAGTGGGTTGTTCTCTGTACCTAGGACATTATAACTTTTTACCAACAGTAATTATAATGGGACCCTCCCTTCCATCTGAAGATGCAAAGGTCGGAGGACATTAGGTCAGGGTCAAGGCAAAAGTTTATTTATATCGCACAATTCAGCAACAAAGCAATTCAAAGCTTTACATAAACTATTAAAGGAATCAATATAAAGTGCAAAAGAAACACATCATAGAAGGACATTTAAATACAATTTAAAAACAGTCATTAAAGAGCCAAAATTTAAATAAGTTTAAGTAGAATAAGACGGGTATAAAATATAAGTTACAGTGTAGTGTAAGAGATGAATAATTATTTGATTTGATAAAAAAAACAGCAGCAAATAGAAAAGTCTTTAGCCTTGATTTAAAAGAAGTAAAGAGTTGCAGCGGACCTGCAGTTTTCTGGTAGTTTGTTCCAGATATATATATATATATATATATATATATATGTATGCCCTAAACCATTCAGTGCTTTATAAACCAACAGTAGTAATTTGAAATCAATTCTTTGACAGACAGGAAGCCAGTGTAAAGACCTCAGAACTGGAGTGATATGATCCACTTTCTTGGTCTTCGTGAGGCCGAGTCCACAAACACTGAGAGCACTAATGCAAATGTTTGTGTATGTATAGTCAATGGCTCAGAAGGAAGACATGGAGGAGAGGATCACCACCCTGGAGAAGCGCTACCTGGCAGCTCAGCGGGAGGCTACCTCCGTCCACGACCTCAACGACAAGCTGGAGAATGAAGTGGCCAATAAGGATTCCCTCTACAGACAGGTAGGCCCCATGCTCCTGGACTAAAACAGATCAGGAGTTACTGAAGCCGGCATCAATTTGTCTGTGATTTCCTTCCAAAGTCTACTTGTGACATTAAGCTTGCTGCATCATTTAAGATCTCATCACACCCCAAACATCTACACACATCTGCACATTATAATGTGACGTAGAGTTGATGAGGCATGTGTTGATTTTGGTGTTTGATGCTACATTCACACTAATACGTTTTCGTTCTTAAAACGCATAACTTCTTCTACGTTTATGTCCACACTACTCCGCCGTTTTTGAGCCCCTAAAACGGAGATGTTAGAAAACGCTGCTGACCCTGTTTTAGTTTTAAAACTCCGGGGTTGAGTTTTAGTCTGGACGGACAGAAACTGAGACCTTTGAAAACGATGACGCAGACACCCACGCTCGCTTCTTGTTTCGGTCTTATCAGTAATGATGTGTCCTCCGCTGATTCGTCACGCCACATCACGTGAACCTTTTCCAGAAGAAAACAAACAACATCAGCCTCGACCACCAGTGATTAATTTAAACATAGATAACGAGTTGCTGACCTTGTTGTCTCTGCTAGCAGTTGTTGTGCAGTTAAATTCTGCATTTTATAATGTTACTACTGTCTACATGGGCAGGAGGGCGAGCTATTATTCCATCAATTTGCATCAATTCCCGTGTCCAGCGCTGCTTCCTGTTTACACCGGCACGCGAATGCCCAGTGTACGTGAATGGTCACGTGATATGCGTTTTCAGGCGTGGTAGTATGGACGGATATTAATTCTGAAACAGCCCGAAAATACCATTTTCGTTTTAAAACGAGTGTGGATGTAGCCCGAGTCTCGGAGTTGTCTGCCAGCAGGAATCTCCTGCAGTTCTCCTTGGCAGTTTTCAAACCCCTGCTAATGAATTCCTGCTGTATTCACACAGTGACCAGCGCAGCAGGCACTGAATGGGAAGCCTCAAAGACACTGACTTGTTTCTTTACATGTACTCACTGAGATGGAGACGTCTCTCTCCTCTTTTCTTGTGGGTTTTGTCTGTCTTTGTGTCATTATGAATGCTCTCTTCCTCACTTCCTGCCCACCCCACCCTTATCCATCCCCTCTCCATTTGTGTCTCTCTCTCCCTCTCTCCCTCTCTTTTGCTTCACCTTGTGGAACATAAAGCCAAACCCTGAGGCCAGGATGTAGCACAGAGTCTTCAACATGCTGGTTAATAACTGTTTGCTTCTTTTGGTTTGTTTGTTGTAGACTGAGGACAGAAACCGGCAGCTCCAAGAGAAGCTGGAGCTGGCTGAGCAGAAGCTGCAGCAGACCATCCGCAAGGCAGAGACTCTACCTGAGGTGGAAGCAGAGCTAGCTCAGAGAGTAGCTGCCCTCACAAAGGTACCAGCACCTGTCCACTGCCCCACGTACCTCTTAACCCGCCTTTTTACTTTTTTAATTTTATTTAGATTTATGACATACTTAAATACATATTTAAATGTTTATTGGTAAACAGAGGCCTTTGAAAATCCCAAAACGTTGATAGAATCTTCCATTGATGTGTCGCTTGGTGGCAATTTTGAAAAAACAAACTGAAAAAGAATATGAATGAACTAAAGATTGTATTACTTCTAACTATGATCCTAACCTAAACACACAGTGGGTACCAGCACACGTAATGTGCCCAGGGCTGCTGGATTATTTCCTTTACATCACAACAACCAGGAGCTTCCTGCGGAAGCTGCTGAGGAAGCCATTGTTTATGTTACTCCAAATATCCACAGGGTCCTATTTTTAGAGATTTGGCTCATGTTTTTATCCATTTATAGTTTGAGTCTTTGTCTAGGACAACACATGCTGCTGCTCAACCTGCAAGAGCAACTTAGCACCTTATTTGTATTTGAACTGGCTCACAGCACATCTCTGAAATTTAAGCCAACAATCATTCTTGTTCTCATCTGAGTCTTTTGTTTTAGAGTTTATCAGGAAGCAGGCGCCTCTTTTCTCATCTTTTAAGTAATGTAATCTCTGACCATTCTGCAGTTTCTCCCTTTTCTTTTACTTTTACTACGCAGATGGACCCGCGCTTTAAGCCACATACATGTAGTTGTTATATAGAACATGGCAGATAGTCAGACAGGCCTAGAAATGGAAAGAAATCTCTTGGTATGTTTTAATATTGCCTCCCTGCATACATAAATCATATATTCTTTTCTCCTCCCTCTCATTACTCCATCATCAGTCGCTCAGTCTATCTTCTGAAGTCTAATACTACATCCCTCATTATATTATTCCTCCTCTAATACAATACATCATCTGTTTGTCTACCTGTTCTGTCTTCAAGTCTAGAAATGACAACGATCACAACAGTCATGTTCCGTTGTTGAATCTACAGCTTTCTGTCCATTTTAATTGTGCTAAAGTTCACCTTAAAACCCTGTTTTCTCCTCTTTCCCATTTCTTTCTGTCATGCTCTGTTTTTGTGTGCTCTTCATGCTGCCCTTACCGTCTCCTTGTCAAACCCCTAGTGTGTTCTGTGTGGCTCTAAAGGCGCTAAGACTCAGAAGAAGGTAGACCAGCTTCACTCACAGAGCTAAACCTCATGGATAGTGGAAAACTCTCACTTTTGTTCTGTTACTGAACTCAACCAGGCCAAGAGAAACAAATGGCACTATCTTCATTTCCAAAAATTAATGTGGTAATAGTAGTCTTCCTACAGTTTATCCTTTACATACCAAGTGCCTGGTTAAGTGCAGTGTCAGACTACATATCAACATGGTATCTTATTAAGCCCTGACGTGGCCTTCTCTGTACGCCTGTGTGTCTGTGCTTTATGTGCTGGTGAGCTGTGTTGATCAGTGCTTCATGCTGGTACCGCTCCTTTTTTCAGAAAACCCTAATGTCTGGTGTCTAACACAAACAGGAAGTGCCAGCTGATTTGCTCAAAGACTTGTGGAGACCCTGCCCATTGGAGCTACTAAAAAACGGAACAGGCCGTGTCACAGAAAAAATGTTTACCAGCAGCCAACAGATTGACAATATCTGCTGTTATACATTGGTTATATTTTTCAACATGCCTAATTGCAGTTGAAATATTGAATTAATTGTTTCACGAGCCAGTAATCATTATTCACATAAACATAGTCCTATTTTGTTTTAGTCTTTTTTTGGGTCATGCTGCTTTGCTGTCCTCTCCTAGTGCAGCTGATGCTGGACCTCTAGTTGTTCATTAGCATATTTAGATGATGCTTGCTTCCCGGGCTGGTGATGTTGGTGACCCCCTCCTTTTGAAGGACTTGCACCCAAAACCTCAAACAGGGCCAAGCTTAGGCCTTTTAGGCTTAGGCCTCAGCGAGGTCCTTCTCCAGGATGGATAACAAATCCCTCTAGGGGGAGATCAAACTCTAACACTAGAGACACTGACTACGTTTACATGCACAAAATATTCTGTTTTTTGCCCTTATTCCGAAAAGACAATATTCCTACATGGCGAATGATATGAATATTCCACTAATATTCCAGTTTACATACAGCCGTTCATACTTTAATTAACGTAACCGGTGGCGGACTTGTTGGACCGTGTGAACACAGCCTCCCTTTTTTATTCCTTCATCCACCTTCTTGAAAAGGTCGGCGTTGCGATATTGGTGCATATCCGAAAAACCTGTTGATATCCAAGTCTTTCATAAGGTTTAGAAGTAGGTGTGTTTCTCCTTCCGACCAGAAATACGGGCTTTTCTTTTGGGCAGTAAAAAAAAAAAGGTAACACCTGCACACTACTCCATGCCACAATATTTTTATTGACTACGTTTCGAACCTGTTTGGATCTTCGTCAGATCAAAGTGTTTGAAAAAGTGGAAACCACACCCATATTTATACATAAAGCACACCAATAGGCAAACGAGCTCTATGATGGCAGGTGTGGTTCCATCCAAAACACCAGCATGATAAAACATCAACAAACAATTCACAATTTGATAAAGTACATTAACAGTAATACAAAAAGCCATACTTCTAAATATCAAACATGTTATTTATAAACATTATGTCATATTCATCATCACATATATCATAAAATCCATCACCTACGGTTCAAAGATATTACATTAAGGTAGAGGGAAAAGGAAATAAGAAATATTTAATACATGTACAATAATTGGGAGTGAAACACCCTTCTAAATAAGTCATCCCAATATGGAAAATAGACACACCCGTTGTACATCTGTGTCAGAATATATAAATGTAAGTGTATATATATATATATATATATATAGGAAGAGCCATCATAGTACAACCACCATTATTTGTTTTAGAGAAATTGTTTGATCTCATACTCTTGATTCAGACCTCTAGGTGTGAGAGTCTGGAGAATGAAAATATAGTAGCTGTCTCTTTGGAGTGAGAGGGTATTTAAATGGCCTCCTCTTCTTGGAGATCTAACGTGCTTAATGCCAATGTATCTGCGAGAGGCCACTGGGTGATCTTCCTCTCTGAAATGCACTGCCACCGGGCTACGCTGGTCCTGGTTCTGGATGCAGCTCCTGTGCTCTGCAATCCTACAATTCCTACATATGCTGTGTGTCACAAACTGCCGTAAAAACCCCAGTTGAGATGCATATTCTGAATGTGCTGTATACATGTCCAAAGAATGCTCCTAAAACCTGAATAATATCGGCATATCCCACATGTCTTAATCAGAAAAAGCTCCATTCGGAATAAGACCTAATTCAGAATATGCTGTTTACATGACTCGTATCAAATTCAGAATATTGTCATACACTGAATAAGTATTAGTGTGCATGTAAACGTAGTCTCTCTCATCAGCTCTGAGAGGATTGAATGTACTGAGACAGAAAGGTTTTTTTATTGTCCCCTAATTTTAGGCAGAGGAACGCCATGGCAATGTGGAGGAGAGACTGAGGCAGCTGGAGGCCCAGCTGGAGGAGAAGAACCAGGAACTGCTAAGGGTGAGAAAAAGAGGGAAGAGGGGAAATCTGCTGTTTCTTGGATTACTCCTCGCAGTTTCTGCTGCTATCTTAACGTGTGCCTTTTTTAGAAATGCTGTTTTTTCTATTTGTATAGGCACGGCAGCGAGAAAAGATGAACGAGGAGCACAACAAGCGTCTGTCTGAGACAGTCGACAAGCTCCTTTCAGAGTCCAACGAGAGACTGCAGCTTCACCTCAAAGAGAGGATGTCTGCTCTGGAGGATAAGGTGACTAATACAGAGGTGTTATCAGTGGTGATGGTTTAAAGAGGCGGAGGACAGTGCATTCTTTGCCATAATAAATATTTGTTGTTCCTCCAGTATGTGTCCCCCATGACTAGGTGGTACTGGCAATGACATCATATGTCATGGCGCATAGTTAGTAGCTCAGTCACTGTTTATTTGCTATCTCTTTAGCTTGTTCCTGTCTCTTTTCAGAATGCCCTGATAAGAGAACTGGAGCACACCAAGAAGTTGATTGAGGAATCTCACCATGAGAAGGTGAGAGGTCGTTTAAAGTAGAAGCTGATTTTTCCTCTGTGTCTGTAGCTTCTTATAATGGGTTCTTATTAAAGAACCAAACTTTCCAAACTTAGCACAGCTAATGTTGTCTCAGCTAGTGCTAGCGTTCACATTATTCATAATCTTATGATTAGCTTACTTTGGTAACCTACGTCACTGCTTTTTGCTAATGGCTGAGTGGGCGTTTCCATTTGAAAAACCCAGAAAAGAACCCAGATGAACCTGTCCTTAAAATATAACAATAAGGAACATTTCAAACACTTCAGTATTACACTGTACAAACACTGATCAAACACTTTCCCAAAAGGTAACAGGTCACACTCTTATACTAAGACATTGAAGATACCAAAATACATAAAATAATAAAAAACTAAACGTGCATTAGGAGGAGTGTTTCAGTTAGTTCCACTGTGGCTGTATTTAAGTATTCAAAGCACCAAACATTTATCATCTGGGTGATCGGCACATCTGGGTGATGCCTTTGAATGTGCGTAAGCATGTTGGATGTGTTTCCATTCACATCCTGTACAATGGTGGAACAATGTCGACACCGTCCTCGTCTTATACACAACTCTCTGTTGCTGTTGTAGCTGAATGGGAACCCGGGCGAGTCTTCCAGCGTACTAAATGTGTCTGGACAGAACTCGCAGTTGTGGCTTCCACATTATAGTACATCAATCTACATAACGTGTGTTCTGCATCCCGTACCGTGACGGTTTGGGATGAAAAACACAAACCGTTACAGCCCCGCTAGTAATGTTCGTCACAGACTTTGTATCTTTATCAAATGATCCCTATGTCTGTAAATGTCCTCCTCTCCTATAGGAGCAGCTCCTGATCCAGATTGAGACCATGAGGGCAGAGAACGAGCAGGGTAGGAGCAGGAGCAACTCCTTACTACATGGGTAAGCCCGTTAACAAGGTAGAGTTTCACAGTTTCAACCTCTAACCTCCAAGAGTCTTTCTGATTGGTTTTTATGACGTTTTTTTTTTATTTCCAGACGGTCTCAGCTGGGCAGCACTCCAGATTTCAGGTATCCAGTGTCGGCTTCCTCAATGATGGACAGTAACTCGGACCATTACGGCAGCGCTCTTGTGCTGAGACGGCCTCAAAAGGGACGGATGGCGGCGCTCCGGGACGAGCCAACCAAGGTGAGCTCCCAGCTCATCTGCTGCTGGCTTGTTTATTCATTGTTCACGTACAATACTCATATAGAATTTGAGCTAAATGAATACTGAGCTTTATATTTCCTCTATTGATGTTTAAGGAATGCACCAGGCAGTTGGCAGATTGGTCATTTAATTAACTTACTTGTTAACATTTGAGAACATCTACGTGTCCACGTGATTTAGGCTGACACTTAACCATAGACAGTTTATGCAGTATAAACACTGACGAGCATCTCGTCAAATGTCAAATTTGAACTAGAAATCATGTGTCCAGGTATGTATTTTAGGAGATTGGCAAATACCTATTACTTGAAAGAGACAATTAAGGTTTTCTTGTGATCTTTCCCCCTTTTGAAATAATTGAATTTACTGGAAGGGTCTTTTTTGTTTTATTTTTGTGTTGTTGTCCTCCTCGTGTTATTTGTATCGTGTGCCTTTTTTCCTTCCTCTTCCTGTTTCAGTCTAATGTTTGAGTTCTTTTTGATGATTTTCTTCTTCTCCATTTCTTTCTGTTTGCTTCCACTCTGGACCTCAGCGACATGTAAGTCAGTGTGGTGGAGATAACAGTGACAGTAATAGAGTCTGTGTGGTGCATTAATGACAAATACTCAAGTATCCAGCTAACATCCTGATCTCTCTTCTTTCTTTTTATCCTTTTCTCTCTACAACACCCTTTTTCTGCTTTCAATATCTGATTTATATACTCTTGGTATCTTTGTTTTTCCCTCCATTTTCTCTCCATTCCCTATTTTACGCCTGTATGAATTAATCCAGGTGCAGACTTTGAATGAGCAGGAGTGGGAGCGCATGCAGCAGGCCAACGTGCTGGCAAATGTGGCCCAGGCCTTTGAGAGCGACATGGATGCCTCGGACCTGGAGGAGGATCGAGAGACGATATTCAGCTCGGTGGACCTTCTGTCCCCCGGTGGCCAGGCTGACGCACAGACCCTCGCCTTAATGCTGCAGGAGCAGCTGGACGCTATCAACAATGAAATTAGGTACCAGCACACCAAACTTTGCTTCATGTACCCTTATCTTCTCCATCAAAATGTCTGTAGTGCGTTCATTTAACTTCACCATCTCCTTCTCCTTCCTTTATCGTTGCAGGATGATCCAGGAGGAGAAGGAGAACACAGCCATCCGGGCAGAGGAGATTGAGTGCAGGGTGGGCAGCGGCGATAGCCTGGGAGGACGTTTCCGCTCCATGAGCTCCATCCCCCCGTCACTGTGTGCGGGCTCATCGTTGGGCGGCTCTCCCCCGAGCTCTGGCCACTCCACCCCCAGACGCATTCCCCGCAGCCCCAACAGAGAGCTGGACCGCATGGGTGTCATGACCTTGGTAAAACTTCCTTTACTTTCACAAGTTTCACCAGGAACATACAATGGTACTGAATAGCTTTATTTAAACGGCGGGTCCATTATTATTATTTTTTTTTTTATATCAATCTGTAGCTTCCCAGTGGTGTTCCTTATTTATTCAAATCTGAACATTCAATTTTGGTCGAAGTACGTATGTTTTAGCATCAAAATGCTATTTTCCCAAGCCCTCCTAAAAACTTTCTCCCACGTGACCTTCTACATATATATTCATATATCGTTATCCACTGTCGGTGTATTGCCTACGCAGCAGTTGGCATGCTCTCAGTTTGGAGAAGCAGACAGGAGCACCGGCTCCGAAGCTAAGCAATGTACTGCTGTGGACCGACCGATGCCGCAGTAGACCAGCAACTCCTGTGTTCTGAGAGGTAAAATTACTGTTTTTGTCAATGGAGTCTGGTGGCTTTGAAAAGAGCATAGATAACGGCTTATGGTAAAGCGGTGAAAACATTCTAAATATAGCATACACTTAAACTGATACTGATTTTAAAAAATAATACTAATAAGTTTTAAAGTTTCTAAAATAAGTTTTTCCTGCGTTTACCTCGCCGCAGACAGCCCTTTCCGACGGGGAACTGAAGCCGCTCTATTGCTCTCTTCAAAGCCACCAGACTCCATTCACAAAAACAGTAATTTTACCTCACAGAAGAGTATACACACAACCCCACTTCAAAAAATCTAAACCCTTTCAGTTATTTCGAAACTTAGCACAGCTAACATTGACTCAGCTAGTGCTAGCGTTCACATTATTCATAACCTGATTGATTAGCTTACTTTAATAACGTACTTCACTGCTTTTTGCTAACGGCTGAGTGGGCGTTTACATTTGAAAACAGTGTAAAATACAGATGGACCCGCCCTTTAACTCCGATTTTGAGATGCCTCGTTCAGTTATGCCTCAGAAAACACTAGTGTTTGTTTCTGTTATTACATAAGTCTAATAAGTGAGAATTATAATTTCTTTTGTACTTATTTTTATGTTGGTGTTTTGGTTGTAGTTCAAGTCTAAGAGCACATGTTCTTCCATATATGCTTTAACACTGTTTGCCTTTCCATGCTGATTGTGTGTATTTCTGCTGTCTCGTCCCATCAGTGTGGTTGGTGTACTAATGCTTTGTGTGTATGTAACCATGTGTATATGTAACTGCCCCTTGCTCGTAGCAGTATTGCTATGACCCCTACATCATCCAGAGCTCCCTCTCCCAGCAGACAGTAACTTACCTGCCCTATGGTGCAACTGGCTTCAGCCCCCCCCCTCAACCCTATAGCTATGCACCATACTTTCAGGTACCTGCAGATCTTTCCACAGCTCCCTTCCTTCCCTCCCCGGGTGGGTGCAGCCCGCCTCTTCCTCTCCGCTCTGTTCTTTTTGATATCTCCAAACACACACAGGACGCTTTTCCCACTTTGCTCCGAGAATAATTCTGATTACGCATTTGTCGCAGACGGAGCATGTTTATGAAACTAAAATGTGATTGAGGTCATATTATGTTATGAATGAGAAGAATCAGACTGTCGGCCTTGACAGCTTTTCTAGCTTTCTCTTTCTATCAGCAGTAAAATGGTTTATAGAGGGTCTTTCAGTGGCTTCAGATCAAGAATGTAATGAGAAAAGATGGATGGACTACGTAGTGAAAATAGTGCTTCGCAGGACAGTATATTTTGTAGGATGTAACAAGACAAAAAAGCTTGCTTTCATCCCCTCTCCTGCATCCAGACTTTCTTAAGACAGTTTCAAAACCAATAACCATGAGTTGGGGGGGAAGTTTGGTTCTCAGGGCCATTGGTTTTCCTGTTAATGCTGGAGCTGGTGTTACTCATCAGTCCTTTCAGGAATTTGTGATCTTAAGACTGGAAGAATTAACTCAAGTCCAAGCAATACCGCATTTGTTCAGTCCTTGTCATCATGCAGTTTTTTTCTAATTCAACTGTTGTAAAACTATTGCAGTGAAAATCTGGCACGCAGTTCTGCTGAGAGTGAGGAATTTAAACAGTTCAAGAAGTTTATCGAACGAGGGCTGTAAAACATTACAGACATGAAAGGAATGCTGCTTTTATTTTGGCAGATAACGTCTGAGAAACGAATGTCAGCCCTAACATAGTTCTGTTTTTAATCTTGCTTTCGTAAACTATCACATCTGTCTTTAGAGCATCAGTGAAACGAGTCAAAATGCCCTAATTCCTAAATAAGAAGACACTAGAAGAACAGGAACGTTGTTGGGTGATTAAATAAATTTCCCCTTCCTGTTTCCCTTTTATAGCTCACTAATCTCTTCCCTGCCCTGGCCTCAGTGTGTCAGTTGAGGAAAGGAAATGAGTGATTAGGTATTTTCCTCCTGGGGGCAAAAGAAACGACCATAGAAATGTGGCACGATGATGGTTTATTTGCTCTGCTAATGCCAGGCCTGTGAGGAATGCAGCGGGGGAAAGTAACCCTCCCCCTTTTTAGGTGCACAGTGGAAAATATGACTCCAACAGCTCTGGCTCATAAATCCAGGTGTCACACAAGTGTGTAACATCACATAAAGCAAAACCAATATCTGGCTCATTGTCACCTGTTATTTCAGCACTCTGGTGTAAATCAGAAGTAACCTGCTAGCTGCTTGGCTACTTACTTGGTCAATTATTCAAATAGATTTCATTGAAGCTTTGATTCCTCGCCTCCCTCTGATTTCCTGGTTTCCTAGAGCTAGGCTGCACCCATCCTACCTTCCTGACCCAACCTTCAGCGTGGTTGTTTTGCAGTGTCTCCTGTGCGGGTGCTGTGTTGCTCCTGCAGACTTTATTTTCCCAAGAACTGTCTTCACTGCACAATTAAACTGACAATTTCTCTGGGTGTGTGTGTGTGGTTGTGTGTTTGTGTGCGTGCCAGTAAACATGGGGAACTGTATATCTTGTTCTGATTTCCTGCTCTTGTGTGGGTTGTGCATGGCCCGGTTCCCCCGCTGGTCTGTTGTGCGTCTCACTAACTGCTTTTCTCCTCTCTCCTTTTTTGCCATGCTTCAGCCTAGTGACCTGCGCAAGCACCGCAGGAAGGTAAACTAGAGACCTGCTGCACTGGGCTCTGTCGGCTACATGTCTATTACCCTCACTCCCCAAGTGGAATCCACAATGTTCACCTTTAGTTTCTTCATCACATCCCACAATGTACCATCCAGAGCAAACTTAAACTTGTCTCAACACTCTCAAAATCCCATTCCTGAACATATAAAAGTGTTGCAATCAAATCTTTAGAAACTCTTGTTATGATCATCTTTTGTGGCAATTTTTCTTTTCCACCACGGTGGTTTTTAGATCTGTTTTATTATTCTGGAGCCTAAATGATTAGTTGACTGCTTGGTCAATCAAGAGAAAATTAATTTACAACAATTTTGATAACTGATTAATTGTTTAAATAATTTTTCAAGCAAAAAAAATGTTACAAATTTGCTGGTTCCAGCTTCACAAATGTAAACAAAATTGCTGCTTTTCTTCGTCTTATATATTAGTAAATTAAATAACTTTGGATTAATATATCACATTGAAATTGTGATTGGCATCTTCACTGTTGTGCATCCCTTTAAAAAAGTTGCTCTGATGTCTTTTGAGGAAAAAAGTGTCATCAGATTAAATATCAATATTATTTTCCACTTACACAGAGTTACATTTTTTAACCAACATCAGTCCTGATCATAACTACCAAATATTAATTCATTTTAAGAAATTTAACCCTTTCAGGGTTGCCAGTTTTTTTTTGATTGAACATTGATTTTGATGCATTGCATCAAACACTGCAGTGCCACTAGTGGGAACCAGTAGAATAGCATGTATTAGCCCCAAAGGGCAAACATGAGAAAATGGCTCAATCTAGTGGAAAATAGTAAAATGTTGAAGCCAAAGCTCTAGATTGAAAGCCTGATATAATAGAAGGCATGACTTTATGCTGTAATGGCCTTGGGATTAATACTTGTGGTTTTAATGGGTTTCTTTGGGGACATTTTTGTCCTTAAGGATCTGAGTGTCTGTATTTTGGCTACACAGTTGATTATAGACAAAATAGATATAAAAAAAAAATTGCTTAAATTTGCTGATTAATCAAGAAAATACTTGGTAGATGAATCTGTTGAAACTTGGATCACTTAGTAAGTCACCATGACATTAATCCAATTCTACATTTCTGCAATTATAATATGACAGTAAAAAGTAGAGATAATCTAAAATAAAGTGGAAATCCAGCAAAGGGTGAAACTGATGTGGAGGTCATAGGTCAGATAGTTTGTGTTGCCTTGGTTATTTGATTGTTTAATAGGTTTACATGTTACCTGTTGTGTTCAGATGTGTTTTCCTGGTCATTCCTGATTCATTACTTCTTCATTTTTGTCTCCACAATGAAGTCGTTAATGAGTTAATTCTTCTAGTTATGGGAGCGTCTTTTTTGCAATTGTGAAAGCAACAGTAAAGCTGCTATTTATAGTGTATTATTTACAGTGAGCTGTCTCATATTCATATATAGTATGTATGGACTGGTCACAGAGCTGCTTGGTGACATACGTAAACAATGTATAGTGTAACTTTAATGAAGCAGCTTTCTACTCAACAGTTGTGAGTGTTGAATATGTCTTTAGTTCTTTGCCTCATGTCTGTACGGGGTGAAATCGGTAAGATCTCCCTCTTTAACATGTGTCTCTTCCACTGTGATGCAGTCTGCTCAGGATGACAAGGCCACTATCCAATGTGAGACGTCACCCCCCACCACTCCGCGCTCTATGCGCCTAAGCCGGGAGGCCGGGCACACTGCCAGCCATGAGGACATCAGAGACATTCGAGGGTGAGATGTGTTACCTTCTCTTTGGTCTGTCCACCGTTTGTCTCTCGATTGTCTCTCCATCTAATCACTTCCCCTTTGGTCCCATAGTCTGGCTGGCCTGCAGGACGGTCAGGGAAGTGACCCCAGCAGTAGTAACAGCAGCCAGGACTCCCTCAACAAAGCAGCCAAGAAGAAGAGTATCAAGTCTTCCATTGGACGCCTCTTTGGGAAGAAGGAGAAGGGCCGACCCAGCATTCCCGGCAAGGACTCCCCCAGCCAAGGTCAGGCATCAGTCACAGGGTTTCTATCATGCCTCTGGACGGAGGCATTATGTTTTTGGGTTGTCCGTCCGTCCGTCTGTCCGTACGTAAATATACTCGTGAGCGCCTGGAGGGAATTTCTTCAAATTTTGCACAAACGTCCACTTGTACTCAAGGATGAACAGATTAGATTTTGGTGGTCAAAGGTCGCCGTGAGACCTCGCAAAACATGTTTTTGGCCATAACTCTAGAATTCATATGTTAATTATGACAATTTCAAAAATGTCTAACAGGATAAAATGATGTACTGATGACAGACATGAATGTAAACCGTAACTTGACTTGTTGGCGGAGGCATACAACCGCGAGGCGGTAATTCTAGTTCCGCTAATGCTAGAAATGTTCCGATACCTTTTTATCCATTTTTACCTGAACTTGCGGTATCGGCCGATACCGAGTACCAATCCAATACCAGTGTGATTCAAAAATATATATATGTATAGTTATTATTATTATTATTATTATTATTATTATTATTATTATTATTTAACAGCTGTTTACTACTGACCATGTATGGATGTGATATGATTACTATCTTTATTGTAAGACCTGGCTCAGGTTAAACCCTGTAAAATATAAACAAATACATACAGAGAATGAATGCATTAGAACTTTCTTTTATTATTCAATTTGTCAGTTACAAAGAACGTGCTGTTTGTTATCGTCAGGTGACAAACTACCTGCAATCAGTTCTTCTTCGCTGCTCTAAAACAGTAGTTTCCAGTGGCAGCCATGATACATCCAGGGCGACAGCACAGTGAAGACTACTGTTTTGGAGCGGCGAAGAAGAATTGATTTCCGGTTAAACAAGTTTATTTTTTCTGGTTTAATAAATTATGGTATCGGATCGGTGCACAGACATACTCGCTGATACCCGATACAGACTTTTGGGCAGTATTGGATACATTTCTGATACTGGTATCGGTATCGGAACAACTCCAACTACATCACATATTCATGGAAATGTAATGCAGTTCCACACTACCAGTATTGCCGTGTTCCTGGCGCTGTCAGATCACTGAACAAGGTGTGTGTTTATGTTCCTAGCTGGCACTCCTGAGGCAGAGAGCTCTCCTAAGGATGGCTTAGGAATGGGCACCCTGGGAGGCCCTGCAGAGAAGAACAGGAAGCTGCAGAAGAAGTAAGTTTCTTCCTAACAGTTCCCCCCCACCCTCTGCTGTCTCCACTATTTATGCAGCTTGAGGAAAAAGCTTCAAGATGATGAGATACCACCCTACTATACTGGTGTACAGTGTTAATAATGTTGTTGTGGGCTTGGTGCTCCTGCTGCAGTCCAGGTCTGGCTCACATGCTCACTCCCTGCCACCTGGCTCACGCTCACTCTTATCACCTCATCTTCCTTCTATTCCACACCCAGTCATTTCCATTGCAGTTGTCTCCCACAACTATTTTATGTTTTTTTTTTCTCCTTCCTTCTTAGTTTTGCGTAAACATATTGCAAACACCATAAATGTTGTTTTGCTTCCATGTAGCTCTTAAATTAGTTCATTCTGTCTCTTTATCGTTTTGTCAACCTCCCTCTTCTTTTTTATCATCCCCTTCTCATTCCATGTTTAGTCCAAAGACAGGGTAAGTTGGTTCATGTTGCTTTGCTTTGCCTTATCTTCTTTCCACACTTGGCTTCACGTTGACCTCACCAATAACTCTGAGGACCCCAAACAACTGTCCCTCCGAGTGTCTGATGGCTTTTCCGTGCTGCTCTTTACCCTGCTTTCCACAGAGGAGCTTAACTAACAGGAATGTGTGTGTGCTGAGTTTTAGTGAGTGACACATTTTCCTCTCGCAGTTTTCCTATGGGAGCATGAAGTTATGCACTACAACTACAGGGAAGATAACGGAACCAAATAGTTGGCTTTTTGGGAGCTTTCTTGTCCATAAGTTCCAAAAAATCATTTAATACACTTCAGTCAATCAGTGTTTGTGCTAGTGTTTTTTTTGACAGTCAGTATGGCCGTTAATATTCCAGAATTACGGTCATATAGAAAAACTACCGTACATTATGTTTTAAATAGACATATAATAGCCGACATTTGACATAACTTTTAAATAAGTTAAATGAAGAAGCGGTCTAAAAAATAAAATAATAGGCTGGTCAGTCTAAATTCTGCGTTTGTCAAATTCAAAATAGTGTTGTGTGGCTCGTAGGGTTACCTTAACGAAACATTTTGTGGAATAATCCACCTTCTCTTTCTCTCTCTGTCTCTCTCAAACACGGAAAGCTTCGACTGTAAAAAAAAAAAAAAAATACATTCAGTACCTATAGTGGCTTGGTGCGAGCCAATTTGTTTGTCTCCCATTTACACAGTCAGCTGGTTTTGTATGAAGACCGGCTTTTTTTTTTCATTCAGACAATTCACTGAATTTGACAAAAAGTGAATCAGATTAGAATCGCAGTGGAGGCATGTCAATTTTTGTATAATATAAGTTTATATTTAAGTTGTCTTTGGAACATATCTTACAATATTAGGCTATTTAATATGCTATTGATAAGTGTATGTATTTATTTGGCATCTTTTCCAACAGACATTTTGGCCGTTGATAATTTAATCTGCCGGACAACTACATGTGATACCAGCGTATGCCGGCTAACATTAACCCTGCTGTGAATGTCCTCAGAATTTAATTGAAGCTAAGTTGTTAAGTTAAGAACAAGCTTTTGGGCACGTCTGTTAATCTTCTTATTCATTCATTCATTCAACCTTTATTTTAACTCTGAAATACATTGAGGTAAAGACCTCATTTACATTATAGCCGAGTGTAAAAAAAAAAAAAAAAAAAATCCTAGGCACCAAGAAACACAAATACGAAACTTAGATGAAAATGCCGATAAAAAGCGGAAAATAATAAAAAGCCAAATTGGTGAAATATTAAAAAACCTTTAGAATAAATAAAGCCATTAAATTGATCATTTAAATTGCTTCAATGATAAAAATGTGGTAAGCTTTAGATTGGTCTGCATGTTATCCCATGCTGCAGGTGCACAATGAGAAAAAATAGATTTTCCAAGCCCAAGAAAAACAGACATCACCTGCAACGTAATCCAATAATTCGAGCGTGTTCGATAAGTGGCCACATTAAAAGACAGCAACAAAGTAATATAAGGGGTTAAAAATCAGTTAGGGCCTTTTAAATTAATAAAACCCAGTGTCTATCACACCTTACACAGAGTGAAAGGGCTTCCCAACCTTAGCATACAGTGATAGACGCAATGATGAGTATTATAATTATCACCAGTAATAAATCTGATAAACAGCATCCAAGAAGCTTCAGAGTCGCAGCTGAAGCATGCATGTATAAAATGTCACCATAATCCAAGACTGAAAAGAAAGTTGCCTAAATCGTTTTAGAATGGCAGATCTGCCAAACAGAGGATGGGCTTGTTCTTTATCAGTGCAGCTCCATCTAGTGGCCAAGTACAACCACTTTCTTCATTTTACAGCATCAGTTAAGACTTGTTGCCATGCCCGTGAATTAAAAGAACTCTCAGAGAACCTGAATCACAAGCTAAATATTATTGTTCCTTCATTACAAACTGAGAATGTGCATGAAATGGATGTACAGAATCTAGAAAGCCATTGCAAACGTTTTCCTGCCCTAAATACTTCCCTCTATGCATGTTATGTCCCCTACAGTTGTAGAGGAATGCATCCATACTAAAGTAACTGTCTATGTGGACTCTCAAAGCACTGGTTCTGGGAGAAAACTCTTCTTCTGACTAATAAAGTTCCTCAATCCTGAATCCAGTTCATCTCCAAGAGGCTTAACAAAAGACCCATCTGGTTAAACCTGGATAGCCGAGGCTTGAAAAGGACTGAGGACTGTTTTGTTCATTATTTTCGAATAACGCCATTCTGTCGAGGGTTTTCCAGATCTCTGTTTGAGTCTTCCTGGGTTTTAACTTCTTTGTTTTCTCTCAAACTCCTGCTCTCTGTTTTGAGTATGCATGTCGGTTGATGTCTCTGGGTTTGTGTGCACATCTGTTCCAAAGGTGAATTTGATAGGGTGCATATTGGGAGTTCATGATGGACACTTGGGTGTGTGGCTATGTATGCGGGTTTTTTTGGATATTGGCTTTATTGTATATTTTGCGTCTTAGGCATGAATTACTGGAGGAGGCTCGCATGCAGGGCCTGCCGTTCGCCCAGTGGGACGGACCAACTGTTGTGGTTTGGCTGGAGGTACGACACAGACACAACTGATCTGAAAACCATTCAAACCACCAGTAACATATATTATCAACATGCATCCAGATTATCTGATGTCACTGTCTCTCATCTGCCCCCTTCTGGCCAGCTGTGGGTGGGCATGCCAGCCTGGTACGTGGCCGCATGCCGAGCCAATGTGAAGAGCGGAGCCATTATGTCGGCGCTATCGGACACAGAGATCCAAAGGGAGATTGGTATCAGCAACCCGTTACATCGTCTGAAGCTTCGCCTGGCCATCCAGGAAATCATGTCTCTCACCAGCCCTTCTGCGCCGCCGACCTCCAGAACGGTACAAAAACACACCTTAATACTAATAATACTGAGACACTTTGCCTATCCAAAGTCTTGATGATGCCTTTAAGCTCTCTGTCTACACATTCTTGTCATCTGATCGAGCATGACACTTTTATTGCTTTAACTACTTATAACATGTACTAACGCTGGGATCAAACTATTGATTTGAGTTCAATTCTTTTGCTAACAATGATAACAAGAAATGAACAAACCTTTCTTGATCTTCTCTCCATCCCGCTCTCTTGCTGTCCTCCTTCATCACTCTTTACACACTTCTCTCACTTGTGATTGGTGGGGTGTCAAATGATCAGACCACAGGAAACGTTTGGGTCACACATGAAGAAATGGAAAGTTTGGCAGCCACGCCTCCCACGGTTAGTCTACCCTGATTGGCTGGACACTGGCGGCCTCTTGCTTCTGTGGTGACTGTCGAGGCTCGTTCCAAGTTGCCTTCAGCACAGCCAGACCTCACTCTATCCATGCATGTATTAATATTTCACACTTAAGTTCAGTATTAATCTGGCTTTATGGAGTCTCACTAGGCAACTTGAAACAAGGCTTTATTCTTTCTGCTAGTTTGTAATTTTTCTTTCCTCCGTGTTGGTGTTAGTAGTGTTCTTGTCTCTTCCTTTAGACCTTACATTCTGTGTGTGTGTGTGTGTTAGTTGGTGTTTTAAGTATAATATAATATATGATACTAATTTTCATTAGCCATGTAAACAGCTTAGTAGGAATATTGTCTTTTTTGCTAGAAGGGCAAAAAACGTGATATTTTGTGCATGTAGACGTAGTCATTGTGATGACATATCTTGTCAGGTATCGAATTTGCTTGATTGGCCAAAAACAGACGTTCCTGTTTAACTATAAAGTTTCACTATTGATTGTCAGAGAATGTAGTTTATTTTCGAGATAAATTGATATTGAAAAAGAAAATTACATAATAGTAATAATCCATAATAGAGGATTTTTATCCATATCGCCTACTCCCACAATTTTTTATTGTTTTGTCACCGTTTTTATTTCCTGTTTGATGGCTAATTTGTCTGGCTTGTTGTTATTTTACTTTGACTTATATTTTCCACATTAAGCTACAGCTCTAACTCAGCACTGCTGCCTCACTAACCCCTCGCCTTTCTGTTCTTCTCACCATGCTCACTCTAACCATGCTAACACCAGGAGGATGACGAGGGTAGCTGGGCCCAGGTTTGCACACATTCCCAAAAAAACCCACCTATGCTCACCTTCTGAACTCTGCTATTCTTATTAACACCATCTTTAGTCAGTGTTCATTATGTTAAAGTATCTCATAGAGGAGACGTCACAGTTTTTTCCCCTCTGTATTTATTTCCAGATCACTTTTCACTAAGGATGCATTCACAGTCAGCGTGTTTGGAGTGGTCCTTTCAAATTGTGCAGTTTAACCTCTTAAGTTTGGTTCATTTATACAGAAGAACCGTTTGAACTTGGATTTTCCACTAAATGTTACTGTGGTTGTGTTTGATCGTAGTTAGAACGTAGTCCAGACAAACTGGAGGAAACAACTGCAGAACATTTAACTGCAGAAGTTTTATGCTTTTAAGGATGCACAACCTTATGAACACCCGTTAAGGTGAAGTACAGGAAAGAAATGCAAATAATACACTGTTTGTATAAATGACCCCAACTGTGAAAGGAAATAAGTAATCGTCTTTGTCCAAAAATTCCTTTCAAGAATTGACCCAATTTACCCCTGGCAATACCGTGCACTTTTTTATATATATTTGTTTTTTATTTATTTTTTTATTTAACCTTTATTTATCCAGGATATTCCCATTGAGATTTAAAATCTCTTTTCCAAGGGGGTCCTGGCCAAGACAGCAGCATAAAAGTTTCACACAGCACAAATAACTTGAATTGAAAAGAAAACAGCAAAAAGTTAAAAACATCATAAAAAAATAAAATAAAAGAGACAAGGAACAGAGTTAAAACAAACAGCAAATTACATAAATGAGTTAGCAGTGTCATTCTGCTCTCTGCAGCCTGAAGATCCTAAATTAAAAACAAGTATTTTTAAAAAAAACTTCCAGAGATGCTTGAAATTCTGAAAACACAGTCCATGTGTTATTTTAAATCATAATTCTGTTTTCTTTACTTTATATTCTATATAATAATGTATTTTGGCATACGGTTTTGCTCATTCAAGTCAACCTGTGGTGACTTGTTCTTGCACCGTCACCACAAATGACAAAACCTGTGATTACAAAACCAGTCGGGTTTCCTGTGTAAAAACCTCAGATAGCATCAGAAGAGTTAACCAACAACCACGCAGATACTATAAAGAGATGTAACTCATACAGTAACAAATTGTTAGCTCACTAGAACACAGTCTACCTTCAGTATGACATGATATTTATTTGATTGATTGTGTCTAATCTGTCACCTGTTACAATAAGATTAAAACCACGTATCAAACCTCCTCCTACATCTGAACATGTTTCTAGAGAGATTCATAAGCACCCCCAAATGATTCTGGATGAATAAAAGATTAGTATTAATTCCATAATATTTAGAAAGCACAAGTAAATTGTGATATTTATGTATTTGGAAAATGAATATTCAAATGAAGCACTTGTAGCAGACAGAATACTTTATGTTTGATGTAATATTTATTGTATATTGACAGTTGATGATAAAACTATCTACATATAGACTTCAATGAATAATCTTTGCAATGTGTCTGCTTTTTAAAACCATTAATCAACAGTCCCAGTAGGATTTATGAGATTTCCACATAAGTTCAGGTCTTGGTTGATCACTGAAAGACATCCAACAGGTCGGCATGGACGGCTGCTGTCGGCTCGCATTTTTACTGCAGATCAGAATCAGAATCGGGTTTATTGCCCAGAAGGATTTCACCTACAAGGAGTTTTCATTGGTGTTTTGGTGCACGAGAAAATAGAAATAAAAAGCAAGTACTGCAAAGTCAAGAAACATAAATATAGAATAGACGATTAAAAATACTATGAAAATATGTACAATATCTTTGTTTTAAAATGAAGAGCTGTACAGTTTTGTGCAGGAATCCCCTAAATATTGTTCAAGACGCGATCCTTCCTTTTCATACAAAGAAATTAGTGAGCAAATTAACTGCATTTACGATAAAAGAAATGTTACAAACTCCTGTATTTAAATTTACTTGCATATGAACTTCTTTTCAACACACCCACAAAAAAAATGTAAAGCCATCTCTTCTCTGATCGTAGACACTGGCGTACGGAGACATGAACCACGAGTGGATTGGTAATGAGTGGCTGCCCAGTCTGGGTTTACCACAGTACCGCTCCTACTTCATGGAGTCCCTGGTGGACGCCCGCATGCTCGACCACCTCACCAAGAAGGACCTGAGGGGACAGCTCAAAATGGTGGATAGCTTCCACAGGTAAGTCAATAGTTTCAATTCAGTTTATTTATTTTTATATAGCGTCAAATCATAACAGAAGTTATCTCAAGAGGTCTTTCATATAGAGCAGGTTTAGACCGTACTCTTATGATTTAGAGACCCAACAAGAGATCCCCCATGAGCATGCATTCTTTTATAGAATATATTGTTATTTAATCTTTGTATTATTCTCAATGAATGCCCCAAAATAACAATGAATGCATCCCACATAACTAGTATCCAGAGCTTGATACAGCTCATTCCTCTCCTCCATTGTTCCCCAAAAACTGTTAAACTCTAAACAGGGCCATACTGTTGCATTGTTAAGTACTAATGAAAAGTACTAAAGTGAAAGAATGTATATTAATTAGGGCTGTCAATGATTAAAATATTCAATCGCGATTAATCACATGATTGTCCATTGTTAATCGTGATTAATCGCATATTTTTTATCTGTTCAAAATGTACCTCAAAGGGAGATTAGTCAAGTATTTAATACTCTTATCAACATGGGAGTGGGCAAATATGCTGCTTTATGCAAATGTATGTATATATATTTATTATTGGAAATCAATTACCAACACTAAACAATGACAGATATTGTCCAGAAACCCTCACAGGTACTGCATTTAGCATAAAACAATATGCTCAAATCATAACATGGCAAACTGCAGCCCAACAGGCAACAACAGCTGTCAGTGTGTCAGTGTGCTGACTTGACTATGACTTGCCCCAAACTGCATGTGATTATCATAAAGTGGGCATGTCTGTAAAGGGGAGACTCGTGGGTACCCATAGAACCCATTTACATTCACATATCTTGAGGTCAGAGGTCAACGGACCCCTTTGAAAATGCCCATGCCAGCTTTTCCTCGCCAAATTTAGCCTCATTTGCGACAAGCTAGTATGCCATGGTTGGTACCGATGGATTCTTTAGGTTTTCTAGTTTTATATGATACCAGTATCTTCACTCTAGCTAGTCGCAAGTTGCGTTAATGTGTTAAAGAAATTAGTGGCGTCAAAATGAATTTGCGTTAACGTGTTATTATCACGTCAACTTTGACGGCCCTAATATCAATGTAACTAAGGTAGATTTTGCCATGGTAACCAAATAAACAACTGTCTTTGTATCCGTGCAATAGGAACAGTTTTCAGTGTGGAGTGATGAGTCTGAGGAGGCTCAACTATGACAAGATTGAGCTGGAGAGGAGAAGGGGAGAGTCTCAGCTGGAGCTTCAAGGTAACAAACATCCAGCTGATTCAGTAAATACATGCCCCCCCACTCGACTTATTCATCTTGTTAACTGACACTATAAGACACAATGTTATATTCCTTCTGTGAATCACACTCGATCGTTGGATTTCTGTCATTTCAGAGGTGCTGGTGTGGAGTAATGAGCGTGTGATCAGCTGGATTCAGGCCATCGGGCTGAAAGAGTACAGTAGCAACCTTTATGAGAGCGGAGTTCATGGAGCGCTGCTCGCTCTGGACGAAACCTTCGATCACAACACGCTGGCCCTGCTGCTGCAGATCCCCACGCAGAACACACAGGTACACTCAGCTCCTCGGCTGTTTCTGCAGCTTACTATAGTTTTAAATTATTACGGCAAAGAAAATCATGATCACAATTATTTTGGTCAATATTGAGATCATGATGATTTAACACGATTATTCGTTGACTTTGGAAACATTGTGCATTTAGAAAGAAAATTTTGTACATTTTAAAGTTAAATGCATCCATCTGGTGCACTGTGAGAGCAACATTAAGGCTCTAGGTCCAAGCTGACCTAGCAAGCGCAACGTCAAGTTCATATCCATTTACATGACAACATGTTAGTTTGTCTCATGCCAGCCACCATCTGACTTCCGTTGCTCCTAAAGTAGTGTTATTATGGTATGGATGTCCTCTGATCGAGGCGAACAGCGTTACCACGGTTTTGCACTCGGCAGCTGAAGTTATGGCAGTCTTGTAAAGGGAGGAGTGAGAGGAGCGGTACTCAGTTGGTTGCAATCTGCAACCATACCACTAGATGCCGCCAAATCCTACACACCTTTATAAATGGGTGAATTCAGTAACAGTCTCTTGTATCTCTCTTGTAGGCCAGAGCAACTCTTGAGCATGAATACAACAGTCTGCTGACCATCGGCACAGACAGGAGGACGGAAGAGGTGACGAACACAGACTCACACATAACACTCTTACTAACACAGCAACACAAACTGAGTGAGAAATGATATGTGAAAGCAACTTTTTCTCTTTTACACACCTCTCTTGATCTCTCCACCCTCCTCTTTGACTTCGCCTCTCTTCTAGGATGACGATAAGAACTTCCGCCGAGCTCCCTCATGGAGAAAGAAGTTCAGGCCCAAAGACATGAGGGGGATGTCCTTGGGTGCGTCCGACACCCTGCCCGCCAACTTCAGAGTGACCGGTAGCAACGCGGCATCTCCCTCCATGCAGCCAAAGAGGAGCCCGATGGACGGTAAGCAGTGGAACGAGTGCCAGAAGTGTGTGCATGTGTGTGTGTGTGTGTGTGTGTAATATGCTCCGTCATCGCTGCTACTTACTCAAGTAGAACTTCTCTGAATCCGCCCAGATTACTCTTAATTCTTCTTGAATGGCTTTTCTGCTGTGCTGTTTGTTTACTATGCTGTGACTAACGGCATGTCTTTGCATGTGATTTTGCCAACATGGAAACGCAGGAAGTCAGTCTATACAGAGGCTGGACACTGCCACAGTCAGGACCTACTCTTGTTAACATACAACGGTAAGATCACACGCATCAACTTTGAAATAACAGAAGCACTCAAAGCACACAGTATGGCTATGGTCCTGTTCACACCTGGCATTAACACGCGTCCTGAGTGATCACAAGTGGACAGCTTTAAGTCCGTCTGTTCACACCTGGCATTAGAATGCTTGAGTGACCACTTGTGATCCGATCTCACTTCCCCGTTCTATATGCAAATAAACATGTGGTAAACACACGGCTAATACAGCAGCCGTCGTGACGTAATATTACATGAATGTCAGTAGTAATATCCTACGTATTCGTGAATTCAGGTACATTTTATTAACAACAAAATAAAAGATTATTGTACCAGCGGTCCCCGGGGACCTCCACGCCGCCGACACAGCTGCATTTGCCAGACGACAGCGGGGTACAGCGCTTCAGAGAGCCGGGGAGGAGAGAGAGCGGGCGGGTGGCAGCTCTGTGCAAAGCAGCGCATCAAAAACACCGACACATCTTTGACAGTATGATGATGATGAACTTTGCGTGCCTAGTGATCGGATCTCAATGCGTCCTCAATGCATCTTGAGTGCGTTCACACCTGAATCACTGAGGAAGCATGTTAAACCAGGTCTGAACAGGGCCTCTTACCTCACTGCTCCTCTCTTTTTCCAGGCAGAAAGCAGCTTTCTTGTACTGTTCTTGGCTCTAATAACGCATGTTGTACGCCTCTCCTCTCTTTCCCTTTGTTTCTCCCCCCCACCCATCCTTGGCTTCTGTCCTGCTTCTCCTCTCGTGTCCGTTTCACCTCTCTCTTCCCCTTCTCAGTTTATCCTCATTATTTCTATAGGTAATCGCTGGTCAGAAGATGAGGGGGAATTCCCTGCATTCAAGACCAGGATGATGAACTGAAATGACTTGCAAGGACACTAAAAAGAATTTTTGTTGTCGTCACAGAGAAAGACCTTACTCACCAATCTCAGTATCCCTAGTGGAAACTTTTTAGATTTATCTACATTTGTTTATTATATTTATGTAAACCAATGGGACATTTAATTGATTTTAGAATTACTATGTAATCCTTTTTTGCCTCTATCCCCTTAATCAACCCACTTTTTAAAACATTTCTCCACTGTGCCCGTATTAAGCTCAGCTCTCAGATGTATGTAACTGAATGTTTCTGGAGTTTGTATATTTCTACCAACAGACATTTTATCTAATCTTTTTTATAATCCTGATTCTATTGACCAGATGTATGTTTTTTTTTTTTCCTCTCTTTGATTTCTAATCATTGAATTTATGCTTAAGTGACTTTGATATGTGATATAACTTAATTCATATCCTTTGCCCTTTTTAACTGTTGTAATTTTTGTAGCTTATCACCTGTGATCTTGTGTAAATGCAGCTCTTAGGTCAACGGATGTGTGAATATCAAGACAAATTGCTGGAGTTGTCAGACTGTTTCACAAACTGCTCTCAACACTGTGAGTCATCCGTCGCCGTTAAAATAACTGCTGGCAAGCCAGGTGATGGTGACAACAGATATCATGTGAAAAACACAGTATATTTTCCTTTTATCTTCTTTATTTTCCATATCTGCAAAACCAAAATGAAACTCTTGAATTTAAGAATTAAAGCCATATAAAAGTAGCGAAAAAAAAACAAATAAAACAAGAGGGCTTCTTTCGGATGCAAGTGAAAACCGAATTCGAGGTTCTCTGTAGTTGACCTTGCATGCGGAAACTTCTCCACTTCTCCCCCCCACCCTACCACGCCCAGCTCAACCCTTTAACAAAACCGAACCTCCCTCACCTCTGGAGAAACACACAGACGGGCTCGCTTGTACAGGAGGACTTGAACCGTACGGATGAGTCGAACGTGTGGAAACTCCTTCGATGGACCAACTTCACTGAGGCCTCAGTCGATCCCCGCTGTGACTAGAAAACCCTCAAGGCGGTGCGATCCACCCACAAACCTTTTTTAAAAAAAACACTTTGTACGAAGACTTCATATCAAGCCTTATTGTTTCTTAACTCCTCTCTGTCGTCTGTTCTTATTTATTATATCTCGCCCACGTTGTGTTTCGTCACTTATACTTTCAGAGCTGAAGCCCCAGTTTGCTCCTGTGAATGTAGCAACGCTCCTCATGTCTGTTTGTCCCGTCTACGCTCCCAACACAGGTTCCGCCTTTATGGCAAATGAGAAGGAACCGAAGAGTTTTCTTTCACCCTACATGTAGTTAACGCTTAAAGTAGAAATGCTTTTTTTTCTTTTTTTCTTTTGTTTGTGATTTTAGTCATTTATGCACAATGCAAATCATGTTGCTGTTGTTTTATTCCTGCTCTTCCCATTGAGTCTTCTGATCTTGTAACAATGATGTACAGTCTGAGTACTTATAAACTATTTTTATCACAATATTATTTATTGCTTACTTTCAATAAAATACTGAAACTCATTTTCCACTGCAGATAAAAAGACTAGAGCTTGTCCTTTGAGAGTTGCTTGCCTTTTCCTGTCCTGCTTTTGGTTTCTTGATGCTTTCTCGGACAGCGTAGTGAGACTGAATCCATTTTGTCATGTCCGTCATAATGCTTGTAAAATGTGGCAATAGGCAGCATCTAACCTCGTCTGTCTGTTTTCAGGATGCGTTGCTGTGATGAGCGGGCACAGTTTGTTGGAAGCACTTTATTTTAAGGGTCTGTATTATTTTGCGCCTCCACACCGGCGACAGCTGTGGCCGGAGGCATTATGTTTTTGGGTTGTCCATCCGTCAGTACGACCGTCCAGTCCATTCTAGAGAATATCTCAGGAACGTCTGGAAGGAATTTCTTCAAATTTGGAGCAAACGTCCACTTGGACTCGTAGATGAACTGATTCAATTTTGTGGTCAAAGGTCAAGGTCACCCTGACCTCACATCTGTCCCATTCTCGTGATATCTCAGAAACGCCTGGAGGGAATTTCTTCAAATTTGGATTCAACGAAGAGCTGATTTGATTTTTGGTGGTCAAAGGTCAATGTGATCTCACAAAACACGTTTTTGGTAATTCTAGTCTGAATAATTTTCCAGAAGTTTCCTGAAATTGAGAATTGATCACTCTGTCCAGTTACTTGCTCGTGGAACTAGAGTGGTTCAGTCAGTGCACTGCAGCTCAGCTGAACATGCAAAACATGTGAAACTTGTCTACAGGCAAGCATACAATACAACATATATAAAGAATAAAATATCCAATAAGGAATGAATATTTACATTAATTCAATCGATCTGTTCTTTATAGGAAAAGCTCAAAATTACAGTACCTATATAAAGCATTCACAGCCCTTTTCACGTTTTATTGTTTTACGACATTTTATCAAGGGGGATTTAATGTTGTTTTTGACACCCATCAACAGAAAAAGACAGATTTCATGTCAAAGTGTGAAAAAATCATCTCTACAAAGTGACCTAAATTAATTACAAATCTAAAATACATAAGGTTAGTGAGCATGCACAGCTGTCTGACACAAAAAAATGTGGAGTTTTATGGACTTTTGTTCAAAATTTTTTTACAACACTACTCAACATTCAGCAACTGAGGGCATCACACATACAGCATTCAAGTAATCCGATTTTATTTTGGTGTGTTGCCAGTCAATGAACAAATAGACAATTAATATAACAAATATATAACAAAAACACATGCAACAGAAAATCCTACTTTATCAGCCAGGGAAATAAATGTACTGTATTTATTTCCATTTTCTAAATTAAATCATCCTTTGAGTTTTTCAAAAGTTGTTTCCTCTATGAGTGTACATACAGCTGTTATTCTCCTTCCTCTCCACCTTACAAATGTAGCCTATAATCTATCTCTCCAGGTCTAAACCTCGGGAATACTTTTGTACTTTTATGTTAGTCAAATTTTGAATGCAGGAATTTTACTGATAAGAGTATTTCTAGACATAAAAGACCTGAGTACTTCTTCCATCCATTGTTGGTTGACTCATGCATATTTCTAAAATCCTGGCTAAGGCCCTGTTTGTAAATTGCCAAACCTTTTGAGGCAGTTACAGAAAAACAAATGGGCCTCAAATTATTATTTACGTTTGTTAACTGTCTAAGTTTGTTGTGTTATAAGTTCAATAAATTTAGCAGAAACTATATTCATGTTTAAAAGGAAAAATTAAGAGCTGTATGGAAGCCCATTTCTGCTAGTAAAAGAAAAAAAATAATAAGAAAACTTACCTTGCGATGAAACAAAAGATCAAACTTTCTTGAATTAATGACTTAGTATCTCAAAATAATGATTTAGTATCTCAAAATAATATATCTCAAAATAATGAGAAACTTTGTCAAAATAAGAACGTAGTATCTTAAAATAATATATCTCAAAATAATGAGAAACTTTGTCAAAATAAGAACGTAGTATCTCAAAATAACATATCTCAAAATAATGAGAAACTTTGTCAAAATAATGAGAAACTTTGTCAAAATAACATCGTAGTATCTCAAAATAACATATCTTAAAATAATGAGAAACTTTGTCAAAATAAGAACTTAGTATCTCAAAATAATATATCTCAAAATAATGAGAAACTTTGTCAAAATAATGACTTAGTATCTCAAAATAATGAGAATCTTTGCCAAAATAATATATTAGTATCTCAAAATAATGAGAATCTTTGTCAAAATAAGAACTTAGTACCTCAAAATAATATATCTCAAAATAATGAGAAACTTTGTCAAAATAAGAACTTAGTATCTCAAAATAATATATCTCAAAATAATGAGGAACTTTGCAAAATAATGACTTAGTATCTCAAAACAATGAGAATCTTTGCCAAAATAATGACTTAGTATCTCAAAATAACATATGGCAAAATAATGACTTAGTATCTCAAAATAATGAGAATCTTTGCCAAAATAATGACTTAGTATCTCAAAATAACATATCTCAAAATAATTAGAAACTTTGTCAAAATAATGACTTAGTATCTCAAAATAATATATCTTAAAATAATGAGAAACTTTGTCAAAATAATGACTTAGTATCTCAAAACAACATATCTCAAAATAATTAGAAACTTTGTCAAAATAATGACTTAGTATCTCAAAATAATATATCTTAAAATAATGAGAATCTTTGCCAAAATAATGACTTAGTATCTCAAAATAACATATCTCAAAATAATGAGAAACTTTGTCAAAATAAGAACTTAGTATCTCAAAATAATGAGAAACTTTGTCAAAATAATGACTTAGTATCTCAAAATAATGAGAAATTTTGCCAAAATAATGACTTAGTATCTCAAAATACGCAATATAATGAGCAACTTTGTCAAAAATAATGCCTTAGTATCTAAAAAATAATGCCTTCGTATCTCAAAAATAATGGCTTAGTATCACAACATAATGACAAACTTTACCTTTATTTTGAGATACTAACTCACTATTTTGAGAAAGTTTGTAATTGTGTTGTGATACCGACATTATTTTGAGACACTAAATCATCATAAAAGTTGCTCATTATAATGACTTACAAGGATTTTTTTTTTTCATCAACATGGGCAGAAATGGTCTTCCATAGCTTTTACCATCAAAAAAATCACCAACATTTTTACGTCACCCGCCCATTTGTGACGTCATCACGTCGGAGAACGGGGATACTGGGAAGAGCCGGAAGAGAGAGAGAGAGAGAGAGAGAGAGAGAGCAGATCCCAGAGCTGTTTCTCCATCAGCGCTTGAGGTGTGAACGGACCACACATCCAACAGAACATCAGTTCAGGAGCTTCCTTTGTCTCAGACGGTGAGTATTAACTCTCCAGCAGGAGGATGTTAAAGATGTCGACCTGTGAAAACCTGAGTCAGTTAATCATTCCACAAGGCTAAAGATAGCTTTAGCATGATAGCTAACTGGGAAAACTGGAACAGGAAATGCCTCAGACCACAGCTCCTGTGTCAGTGTTCCCATTGAGCAAAACACCACATGAATGCTTAATTAATTGCGTTTAATGGGAGGAAATTAGACTTAAATACCTAAGGATAATAGTCCTTTTCTATGTGTGGCCTGACCTACTTTGATTGAAGCTAACTAACTGACATTAAGCTAAGGTAAACGAGCTAACTGCTCGGAAACAACCCTTAAAGCTGCAGTAGGCAACAATTTTTTTGCATAATTTGGCAAACATTTTTATAATAACCTTTCAGCATATTGAAATTCAAGTGTTCTGAGAGAAAACTAGACTTCTGCTCCTCCTCATGTCTCTGTTTTCAGGCTTTAGAAAAATCTAGCCCCGTGACGGCAGATTTTGACCAATCACAGGTCATTTCAGAGAGAGAGAGCGTTCCTATTGGCTGTGCTCCGGTCATGTGACCAGAACTTGGTGTTCCTTCAACAGATTTTACAATAGGCGGCCGCGTCACAAACTTTCTCATTTTACAGCTAAACAGTAACTACAAGATGATTCTGAGAACATCTGAGGAGAGAAATAGTCATTACAGTAACAGAATATTGATTCATATTTGATCAGCGCTGCCTAGTTTGACCGTTTGGTCGGAGTTCAGAGTGATTGACAGCCGGCTCTCATTGACTGCAGCTGGACAGCGGACCTTGTTTTCCTCCGGTAAGTGAAATCCTTCAGATTCCGTTAGGAGCACCGGAGGACACAGTAGGACACAGAGGACACAGAGGATTTTACTCAGGTTACCTGTTTCATGTACTACTGTCACGATATAGCAGCCGTTTTATAAAAATAACTTTTTTAAATCATATTTGCACCAATATCGCATACTGCAGCTTTAATGCATCGGCCGAACTTAATTCTACCAGCTGCTCCCTGTTATCCAGACTTTATTTACACCTCACATTCACACCTTATTGCCCTTTTATTCCTCAGGCCGAGTCAGAAAGAATAAACACGTTGGGTTTAGTATGATGGGTGTGGTTGTGTTGTGGGAGATACTGTCACGTTAACTGGAAGTTGGGACTGGACAGCTGCTTGCTTCCTGGTCTGGGGACGTTTCTCCTCGGTTCTGTCTCCTGAGGTGAATAGAGCCACGTCTCCTCCTGCAGCCTCTGATTGGACACAGATGCTGATTGCCCACATTGTGCTGAGTCAGTAATTGGGATTAGTACAGCAAGCGTTTGTTCCAGTTAAATGCCAGATCACTTGAGGTCAGCCAAACTAAAAATGCATCATGTAGCTCTGCAGCTTCTCTGTTTCAGTGCAGGTTAGTGTGATTCAACATGATAGCAGCTGGTAGACATTCAGCATCTTGCTCAAAGACAATTGATGTATATTGATTTATATGTACCTGAAATAATTCCACATGTCCATATTGACCGTGAAGTGATCTTTACCTAACGTGACTCAAATGTAAGTGGAGCTGAAACGATTAAATTAGCTAGATATTTTCAAGCAAAGATGACAAACATTCCCTTCTACCAGCTTCTCAAATGTGAGGATTTGCTACTTTTCTCTGTTTAATGTCACAGAATATTTTGGGGTTTTGGACTGTTGGTCGGACAAAACGAGTACTTTTGAAGACGTTGCCTTGGGCTCTGGGAAATTGTGACTGTTATGTGTCATTATTTTATGATATTTTGGAGAAAATAATCGACAGATTAATCAGCACTGTAATTAGTTACAGCCTTAAATGTAAGAACAAAATCCTCAGTCCTTGTTCTTTGCCAGTATGCAAATATGAAGCTAATTCGAGGCTGAGTTTACCAAATCAAGGTGGTATCTTCCAAATTTACAGTCTTTCTTAAATCCTCCCATTGGAGAAGCTGGAACCAGAGAACTGTGGTAGTTTTTGATTGATAAATGACTTAAAATGATTAATCACTTGTAAAAAAAATTATAATTTCTCCAGCTCTTCATGCAGGCAGTAGATGGATTTGGAAAATCTCAACCTTTGGGACAGAACTGCAATAAATAGTCTAAACATAAGTTCCACTGACTAAGCTATTCTCAGAGCTTTCGACCATATCCCATGGCCTTCTTCAGCTTTGAAAGAAATCTGAACTTATCCATAAAGACATAAGCTTTGAATCTGGTCTCTCTGTCCCTGTAATGTCCCTATAAAGTGTTCTTGTTTTTCAGTGTGTGTTGCACTAAAGATGTGGAAGGCAGCAGCTGGACAGTCAGTCAACGTGGCTGTAAATGACGATGGGGACGACTGGGAGACCGACCCTGACTTTGAGGTACCTATGCACGCTTCTTCTCCCTCCACTTCCCCTTTTAGTTCTCCTCACTCCACTTATAAAGTTCTGCTCCATCCTTCTCTCTCCTCATCACCATTTCTTGCCCCATTAAACCTTTTTTTTTTTGTTTTCCTGGATTTCTAGAATGACGTATCGGAGAAGGAGCAGCGCTGGGGGGCGAAGACGGTGGAGGGCTCAGGACATCAGGAGCACATAGAGTGAGGAAGCGAATCATTTGTCCTTTTGTATTAAAATGCAACGTGGAAAGCCCCAAAATGTGTTTCCTAACTCTTTCCTTCCTTGACCTAGTATCCACCGGCTGCGTGAGACGGTGTCGACAGAGCACACCAGCTTGAAGCAGAAGGAGTTGGACACCATGCCTAAAGCCTCACATGGATATGGTGGAAAATTTGGATTGCAGCAGGACCGCATGGACAAGGTAAGAAGGACCACAAGACTCACAGATGAACTCTTTGATGAAGCTGGAACAGACTTGTTTTTTTTTTGCTTTCACATCCATGTTTTCAAAGAGCTGTGTCCCAGATTTATCGCTGCGTTGTCTGATGAAGTGGTGATGGTGCAAAAATTGAGTAGTTCTTCTGGAGATTTCAACAGCAGATGAATCTCAATGTCAATCTCAAGGTCAAGAATGAACTTTAAAACTTAATATTGAAATATTTTTGATAGGGCAATATATTTTTGGTGCAAAATCATAACAATTATTATAAATCAATTAGAAGAAGGACTCTGATATATTACTGTAAACTTTCTGTTCATCTTGTACAAGGTTACATGTTTTTATTGTAAAAAAAAAAAAAGAGATCTTGAGAAGAGCAAAGTCTTTCGTGTTCAAGAACCCGTTTCACAGCTTCACATTTATTTATTCAGTTTATTTCTCCGGGACAGTGCATATTAATAAACATTACTGTAAATTAGCTAGTTTTCATCTGTAGTCCCTGGCCAGGTGTTAAGAAAACTACAATGAACAAAGTTTACATTTTTGTCATCCTTTCTAACAAAATGCAACTTCTTTGGCATGGTGTCAATTAGTTTAGAGCAGAGTAAATGTTCAATAAGTTAAGCCTAGCAGTCTCCATTAGGTTGGGTGAGTTTAAAGCAATAATCATGATATAAGGCATATCAGTTTACAGTAAAAGTAAAACACAGACAGACTTAAGCAGAACACAGATATGAGCAGCAGTAAAAGCAGAGAAGATTACGGTTCAACAAAACAAACAATTACAGAACAGCTTCGCGAAAACAAACATAAGCAAAGACAGATATGAGCAACAAAGTAAGTCAAGCAATTTACAATTTAGTTTAGCAGCATACACGTTGTGTTTTAATTTGCCAAATGATGAAGGTTTCTAAACTAGTGCTATGTGATTTGGTGGCTTGTAAGCCATGTCCTTGACTGTGTAGAAAAGGAGCTGTAGGTGGTGAGTTCCCCGATGTGGGCTGCTACAGCGTTCCATTCATGTGCTGTTATAATTGAAAATGCAGATTGACTGAAAGCAGATATTCTGAGTGGGATTATGCAGTCTCCTCTTGTAATCTCATTTGTATTTACTCGTTGCCTAACAAAGCAACTGAGCAACTGATCCTTGTTCCGGCAGGAAATTACTTTGTCAAGTCTCTCAAGGTTATCGACATCAGTTTAATGTGAAGATTTATAATAGACATGCGGTCAAACACGTATCTCTGTGGTTTCAGTTATATTAGGCTCATTGTTGACTGTTACTCGATCTCTGGATCAATGAAGTGTGTAGCGGTAGAGTCGGTGCCACCAACACATACCACAGCTCAATCTGTACAATGATTCTTGCCCCAATGTACCTTCTTTTCACTTTATTCTGAATATCTTTCCTGTGTACAGATGCACTACACTGCAATGAGTGAAAATATTGAGATAGATGTAATCTTATGCTGCTGGTTGTAGTTCTTGCACTATTTTTCTTTGAGGGGTGAAACTAGTTTTGGTATAGTTGGGGACTTTCCTGCAGCTGAAGCTAAATATAAACCAGATTGCAACTAGGGGGGGGGGGCACCACATGCTTACAGAGACATGACAGGTGGGACGGGCGTGACTGGGGGAGAAATGTGATGCAGAATTAATGTCGAATGACGTCGAAATCTTTTTCACAGCGGAACAGTAAACAAATGGGCTATATCAGTGGTGTTCATTCAGACAGTTAGTCTGTAGGTTTACAGAAAGGACAGGTATTTGACGGGGACAAAAAGAAAAACAGACAATGCTTCGGAGATGAACAAGAAAACGTGATCATCTGATAGTAATCAAAAGAAAATATGACGGAGTAGGGCTGCACCGAATAGCTCGATGCTTTGAAGCTTCGTTCATAACGTTGACATTCAAATTATTATTATTAATAACTAACAGAAACATTACCTTCCACCTTCTCTCCCCCCCCGCCCTCTTAAACACACACAGAGCGAGCGACGCCTCAGTCAGTCCTCAGTCCAAAAGTCAGAATTTATTGAAAAAAAGATGCATAAATAAATAAATGATTTCCAAAATTCAAACCTTTTTTTGTCTAACAAAATATTCTGCTTCAGTCTATACTTGTTGCTATTTAGCCTTTCAAAAACAACATTTTCACCGCGGTCAGTCACGGTATGACCGCGGTGGTTATGTCAATTCAAGAGACTAATACGCCTATTTGGAAAGCAATACATCCACTAAGTGTATTTCACCAGTGTTTCTGACCGTGAGTAGCCGGACTTGGGTGTGTGACGCAGCTATGTCATGGCAGGTGTTGCTCAAGATCCGAGGAAGAGCAGTGTCGAGTGTGAGATTGTTTGTATGAGCAGCAACACCACAGAACAAGCATTCAGCCCGTTCTGAAGAGGCACGTTTTGCACGGGCACAGCACTAGCCTTTTCAAAGAGGGCTCTGAATGAAAATCTGAGAAGCCAACTTCATTTTCACAAATCTAAATGACCTCCGAGTCCTTTGAGCCTCTGCAGCGGTTTCTCTAATCTCAGTCTGTGTGTTTGTGTGAACAGGCAGTTGAGTCAGTTGTTGCCATTTCACACACGATAATCTTTCCTGGCAAGCAGCTCCGTCCATCCACACCTTTCTCTCTCTCTGGGCTGTGTGGTCATTGCAGCATGAATGTGATGACCGAGCACTGTTTACACCACACACTGTGCATATGTGATGAGTCAGATGTCACCACTTCAAACCGCTGGCTGTGGTTCAAGCTGTACTACTCTTTTCAAATGTTCCCTTATTGCCATTTGTTTCTTTTGAAATTGTGTGTTGCTTTGTGTGTCTTCAGTCTGCTGTGGGTCATGACTACCAGAGCAATCTGTCCAAGCACTGCTCCCAGACGGACACCTCCAAGGGCTTTGGAGGGAAGTTTGGAGTGCAAGCTGACCGCGTTGACCAGGTATTTCCTTTTACAACATCCCCTTGATTTCAAACATGATTTTTGTTGATGTGTAAAACGTTAGGCTCCCTCTTAAGAAAACAAACACACACCTGGGCCGAGACATTGCCAGAAAATAATCATCGTTCATAATCATTGTAGAACTTGTAGAACTCGTTTTAAGGTATTATTAGTGTTCTGGATAAAAGCAACAGTTAATTAACATATACCACAAAATGATCTGATCTACTGTGCCCACGTGCCTCTATAAAAGCTGTCCAAAGCACACATTTAGGTTTAAAATCCAGAGTAATTCACTGTTATGCACTACAGTGTTGAAAGTATAATTAGTTCTGCAATGGATCAAATATAAAAACTGCTATATTCTTATCCGTCGTTGTTAGATTGACCCTGTGAGTGTAATTGCTGTTGATTATGACTGTCACGGGGATAAAAACAATCACGTGAAGGGGTACGAGTAGTCAGTAGAATAACTGTGTTGCTTCTTCCTCTCTCATTCCAGTCAGCTGTTGGGTTTGAGTACGCCGGAAAGACGGAGAAACACGCTTCGCAGAAAGGTGATGTCTCAACTTGTTGTCTTTTTGCACATCTGCTTCATGTCCAGATCACCTGTAGTTTAGTTTAACAGACTTCTCTGAATATATCCCAGTAAGATGCAGCTGTTATGTGGGACATGGAGCTAGCCTCCTTATTCAGTGGACACATTAGTAATAACTCCCTAAATTCACCATCTATCTTTACCCATTTTATCAACCAGTCTGGTTTTGCTAACAGCAAAAGATTTCCACATTTTCCAGCCACAAACAGTTTGATGAGCGCCTGGCTGGTGTTCCAGCTGAACCACGTGCACTCCTGTTGCTCTGATCAGAAGCTGCTTGATCTCTGCTCTGCCAGGATCCTACTGTACAGACAGACCATGATTGAAAATGTGGTCATGGTGTTGTTTTCTGTTTATTTTCCTGGCATATAAGAAGTTACAGTGCAGTTTGTAAGTGTGGCTCTGTACACATTGGACATTCAATTTGAACTGAAACAAGTAGGGCTGCAACTAACAATTATTTTCATTGTCGATTAATCTGTCGATTATTTTCTCAAGTAATCAATATTAGTTGTTTGGTCTATAAAATGTTAGAAAATGTCGATCAGTGTTTCCCAAAGCCCAAGATGACGTCCTCAAACGTCTTGTTTTGTCCACAACTCAAAGATACTCAGTTTACTGTCATAGAGGAGTAAAGAAACCAGATAATATTCACATTTAAGAAGTTGCAGTCAGAGAATTTGGACTTTTTACTTTAAA
The DNA here is from genome assembly GCA_916701645.2 of Sebastolobus alascanus. NCBI lineage: Eukaryota > Metazoa > Chordata > Actinopteri > Perciformes > Sebastidae > Sebastolobus > Sebastolobus alascanus. The sequence goes on from CAKAOJ020000093.1 coordinate 782,544, forward strand.
AAAAATTAATCGAACTGATTAATCGATTATCCAAATAGTTGCTGATTAATAGTTGACAACTAATCGATTAATCTTTGCAGCTCTAGAAACAAGTTTAAAGTGCTGACTTTCAGCTTTAAAGCTATTTGAGTGTGTTAACGCCCAGATTGGGTAAACTTGGGAAGGATGTGAATAGAGCTGTGGTTTCGACATTTTCGACAGTTTATCAGATAAATGAAATTAAATGATATGAAATTCAGCACTTTAACCTCATAGTCACTGTAACGTTTAATGTGCTGGAGAGCCAAAACAAAACTACTCGTACTACTACTACGCACTGTGCACGATATTACAGGGACTCCAGTGCTCCGGGAGTTCACTCTGGCTTCTTAGCTCTTAGTGTTTTGAGGCTGCATTCCCACGACCCCATACTGTCATCACCTTTGTGTTGCCTTCACCCGCTGCACAGAGGTGCACAACATTTGCCCAATTCCAATGGTTCCTCGGTAGTGTCGCTGTGTAACAACAGTGCAGACATCCTTCTGTCTGCACCACTAGCAGAACAACACAGTCTAATGCTGCATTCACACCAAGAGCGAAGCAAATCTTTGCCTTACAAGTTGTACCGCCGGTATCATTTGTGGTCATTCACGCTAGATGCACCGGAGAGGAGGAGGAGCTTGTCTCCATAGATACCAACAACTTTTCTTTCCATCATTTCGTCCATCAACCATGGAAGAAATAACCTCTGTTGTTGCTTTGTACATGTTGTGGAAGTCCCAGATGTGTCAGAAAACCAAACGCCGTCGGGTTCATAACATCACCCGGTGGCGAGCCTTATTCACATACAGTATGAACTCAAAATATACAGACTGTGTTGTGATTTAATTGCAATAAACAGATCAGAAGGATGCCGAAATAACTACATAATGATGCCGATTTTGTAAAAAGTCTGAATTCATGCTTTGTCAGGTCTGTCCGCAAGACAACAAGCAAACAACCTTTAAAATGCTTGATTTCTGAATGGAGTTTGGATGGATCAATGCCAGGCTATGCTAACATTGCAGCTGCTCAGTCAACAGTCAACATAACATCATCTAAGCATAAATATGGCAGCAACGATGTTGTAAACGGATCAAAAGGATGCCGAATATCTACATAATAATGCAGATTTGTAAAAAGTCTGAATTCATGCTTTGTCAGGTCTGTCAGCAAGACAACAAGCAAACAACTTTTAAAATGCTTGTTTTCTGAATGAAGTTTGGATCGATGCTACTCACAACTCAAGATAAAGTCATCTAGAATTTGCGTCTATTCGCCTCTTTGCATTGACTTTGTATGTAATCGCGCTGCGCAAAAAGTTTGTCTGGCTCTTGGTGTGAATGCGACATAAGTGTATCTATCTATCTTAAAGGAAGTGGATTTGAAACATCATGATGTGATTGTGTGATAATGACAGCGGTAATATGTCTCAGGTATTTTGTTTCTGTCTCTGGCTACTGCCAGTAAATGTTAATGAGGAAGTTGGAATCGGGCTGCTTCGTTGATCACTGCTTCCATGCTGCTTCACCCTGACCTTTGACCCTTGCCCCCCCCCCTGCTTTGCTGTGTAGACTACTCCACTGGGTTTGGGGGGCGATACGGCGTGCAGGCAGATCGTGTCGACGAGAGCGCAATGGGCTTCGATTACCAGGGCAAAACCGAGAAACACGAGTCCCAGAAAGGTTTGTCTGGATTTCCTGCCTTGCGGTATTCCCGTTAACCCGGAGAGATATGGAGAAAATGTGGCTAATGGATACACACTAACACACAAACGACTTGGCCTGACTCAATGAGCGCAGACGTGTTATTTTGCATTTCTTCCTCTTCCTTCATTCCTCAGCCTTTTGCTTGCTTATATAAAGTTGCAAACAATGGCTTTGTTTTCGTTTTAGCTCCCTCAGTTGCATGTGTGATGTGATTGTTTTCCTCAGTGTCAAATAACACATTCTTATAGTAGTGTTTATAAGATATGGCATGTAGTGCATCTGCCGAAGAGGACTCGGTAGTCTCTTTGGACGTAGGTGGTCTCCTTTAATGTGTTCCTCCCTCCTCGTCTCAGATTTCAGGTGATTGGCACAGACTTGGCAGCACCTTTAGTCTGTTGCTGCTCTGTGGCTTGGGAAGGATTTAGCTGGTTTTCTGGGGGAGTGGGATATTTTAATCTGGTATACTTTTCATTTTAAACATGCCTTTTGTTTCCCCTATCGGGTTTCTTCCACATCACTTATTCTTTCTCTTCTTAAAATGACAGATATACAACTCTGAATTATGCTCAGATTAATACTTAGTTGGTATCATATTGTGCTCTTAGTTTGTGTGTTTTACTGTATGTCAAATTTACAGTTTGACAGTGCAGTTGCATGGAGAGAGAGAACATTTGGTGGTGAAAGACTTTGTGTGTCATCGGTTAACTCTGCTCCACCTCTTCCTGTCTTAACTTTGGATTTTTCTCCTCCATCCCCCCCCTCCCCCTCCTCTGCTTTGGCCACCGGCAGATTATGCCAAGGGCTTTGGCGGCAAGTATGGTGTTCAGACCGACAACGTGGACAAGAGTGCTATGGGCTTTGAGTACCAGGGCAAAACTGAGAAGCACGAGTCACAGAAAGGTAATACTCTTCGAATTCATTCTCACTTATTACAAATGAATTACTTCAATTGTGACAGCAGCCTAATCATTCACCTGATGTCAAATGAACTTCTGAGATTTGTTCAAACTAGAGCAGCACGGTCTATTAAACCATACCATTATTAAAACAGGAACACATTTGTTGAGTAAAATAGATTTTAATATTATTTTTTATTCATAATCAATATTATTTCTAGCACAATGTAGCCAATCACTCAAAAATAAAATACATCAGGTCTGCATATGTCCCTCCCACCACAGAAAGTAATGGATTAAGGGGAGACACCCCAAGGGAATAGGGTGAAAAAAATGAACTAATAGATATAACCTTGAGACTTCCACAGTTTACAGTTTTCTGAAAATGTTATGTTTATATATTCAAATGAGAGGTTATCTAATGGTAACTTTTATCTATTTGCTTTAAATTTACCAAAGTGTAGTAAAATAAACACCTTGGATGTTTTCTTTGCTCTAGTCTGAAAGAAGACATGTTATGGAAGCAAAATAGCTTGAAATCTCAAAATTGACCTGTGTATGAAAAACAATTTTTTTGCCTGGGGTGTCTGAATTACTTTTCTCCTCATAAAAGTAATACCAGCGAAGAGCATATAGATAATACTCAGTTTGTTTTGATAACTGATGTGTTTTATCAGTAGGTTTATCAGTCCAGAGGGCCTGGATGAGTCACACCCTCATCTCTGTCCTGACTTGTCTGGACTTTACCTGTAGCTTCTTCTCTTGACATACCTGCACAGACTTTATAGCTTATAGATACAGGCTGATGTCGAAGGCGTAGATGACCTCAAGAATTCCCCACAATGCACTGGGCTGTATTTACTTCCTAGGTTTGCATATGTGGTGTTGGCTGTGATAACTCTCACATGCTCTGATAACAGAGCCAGCCATTTTAATGCACCAGTCCAGGTTAAAACATCTGTTAAGAAGTTTTAATACTGCACACATGAATTGTTGATTGTGTTTCTAAACACCTACTGAACACCAGAGAGACACGTGTAAAGTTTACAACTTGAATTGTGTTTTCACACCTTTTAATCTTTTCTAGTTTTGAGCTACTTTTGCCTTTTGGACAATCTGTGCTCTTCAGACATTAGTGAATATTCCCAACAAAGACAAAGCATTGAAGTTTCAAAATATAAAAGTTAGTGTTGTTTAAATCTACTGTAAACGTGGCAAAATATTGGAACATTTCCTGCAGATTAGACAGTGATGGAATGTAACAAGTACTGTACTTAAATACATGAAGTATTTTTGACACTCCCTCATTCGACACTTTTACTTTCCTTGATTATTTCCATTTTATGCTACCTTATACTTCTGCTCCACTACATTTATTTGGCACTTAAGTTACTAGTTAAAAAAAAAAGATATGATGTGATGCAATAATATACTAATCTACCCAGTAGTATAAAAATACCAAGTCCCCACATCACATTAAAATGCTCTTATGTGTACTTGTTAGTGATAAAAACAGGATACTATAATACTCTATAATAATATAACAATTCGAAAGGAGACATTCTGCATAAGGAGTACTTTTACTTTTCATACTTAAAGTACATTTTGCTGACAATACATGTTTACTTTTCCTTCAGTAACATTTTAATTAAATTGTTTTACTTGTCATGGAGTGTTTTTAGACTGTGGTATTTCTACTTTTACTTAAGTAAAGGATCAGAGAACTTCTTCCACCGCTGCACTGTACCATTAGTACTGTGGTAGCTCATTAATATCTCCGGTTATTAGATGATAACAGGCAATGTTGCAAATCGGTGAGCAGAACTGTTTTATGGGTTGTTTGTTTTAAGTTTGTGTCCGTGTGATAAATTACCGTCATATATCAGGTATTTAAATAACTGAATTAGCCAATAGCAGACATTCCTATCAGCTTATGTTATCTATAACCAATTCCTTTCCCTCTGTGTGTTATGTGTTTGTGCAGACTATGTGAAGGGCTTTGGGGGCAAGTTTGGTGTGCAGACGGACAGACAGGATAAATCAGCGCTGGGATGGGACCACCAGGAGAAACTACAGCTTCACGAGTCCCAGAAAGGTACTGGTTCTGATTTGGTTTCTTTGGGTTTTAGGAGACATGTAATGTGTTTTGAGCAGGACCCGTCAAAAAATGATATACAGACATAGGGATCTTATTGCAAATCAGTGGTTTTGCTCGTGGGATGTCTATACCCAAATAGATATTGGATCCTGAGTGTTCAAGTCTACTGCAAATACTTCCCTTTATCAGACTAATGATGCCAAATCAATTATGAAGCTGATGGATTCAGTGTTTAATGTTCAATCAACATCAGCTAATCACCTTTAGCTGAAGCTTGTCAGTTTGTATGCTCTACTCCATATAGGTTTGATAAACCTGAGTCTGTTGTAAATATATCAGATTTAGTAAGAAATGTACAGGAAGTTGCTAGAGATGTACCGATCGATCGGCTACCGGTCGAAACTGGCCGGTTGTCAGCTGATTGGTCCGTGACCGTCCGATAAGTCTCATATATACGATTTTGCCAGTCAAATTTACACGTGTGCCACATGATGGTTTTACGTCGCGCACACAGCGGCACACGGTACAGCCACACATTTTTTCACCACAAGATGACACTATGGCTCCTTAAATCTCCATTATATCTGGCTGGGATCACCTGTTGATGTAAATGACACTAGGTGTGTAGAGATATGTTGGACCGGTTTTCTTCTGGGAAAGCAAACCATGTTGGATAAAGTGTGACACACTGCAGTTCATTTCTATTTGGATTGTATTTGTCCAGTAACCTGGAGCACTGTTAATTTGAGATGTGTTTGAGTGAGAGAAGGTCCTGTAAACTTGGTACAAGTTATTTAACAGTCAATGTTTTATTATGAACATACAATGGAATTTCAATTTTCCATGAAAGAAAATTTACAAAAATGTTTGTGTATGTTGTCAGTTATAGTTCTTAGAAGAAAAAATCGGCAGGTCAGACTTTTAAAAAATCAGAATCGGCCCAGAAAATTGCAATCGGTGCATCTCTAGAAGTGGCTAGTTGATGTTATATATCATAATAATGATAGACAAATGGAATATGAGCATTTTTAAAGTGTTTTCAGAAATCTGAATGTCTACATCTTTATATTGTTGAAAATCTTCCAACAGCTGTTACTGTTTTCTACATAAGAAAGCTGATATCCACACGTTTCTCTTGTTTAAATTGTTGCACATCAAACCCTCCATTTGACTTTTGCTAGAACTTTGAACGAGGAGAATTTCCACCAAACCTCAGCCTTTACAAGTTGTCTGCTTTGAGTTTTAACACACAATTTGTATTCCCTGTGAAACCTTCCCTCCTCTTCAGCGCTGCACTTCACCCTGATGTGGTTTTATTGTGGCTTTGGATGTGGTCGTTCAAAGGTTGACAACTTCCTCAATCTGCAGCTCAGATGGAGAAGTGAAACCACTGCTCAGATTTATATTTGCATGTCAGGCCTTTAGCTGGTGCTGTCATTCAGAGCAATTTATAATAAGTGCGGTAGTAAAATAAAGTTATGTTGCTGGCTTGCCAACATCACAAGCATCTTTTATTCTCTTTTAGATGAGCCGTTTAGACGTCCAGTGTGGCCCCCATTGATCTGCAACTAACTTTCTGAAACTCATAATCTGACCGTCAAAGCCACATTATAAACATTATTATGCATAATGGAGATGCATTTGCTCCACTTGCTCAGGCGCCTATGTCCTACTGTGATGTGTATTTACTGTATATAGCCTCTCGCCCCACTTAGGAAGGTAACTGCTCTAAAAATATGTACAACTTGGCATTTCCAGCGTGCTAGACATTGTGCGTAGCCAACCTTGTTTTGAAAGAGCACATGTTATCCACAGCAGAGCACCCAGTCTCTAAATGTCACATTCTTCTCTCCTGAGAGGAGGCAGGTAAAGAAGTGAGCCAGAAATAGAAACCAGGTACAGAAGAAGGAAAGATTCATGTTGTGCAGAGAGAGAGGAGGGGACTTTCTGTATAGACCTGGCTGGAGCAGAAAGATTTTTACACCATGATCATTTTTAGACCTTTGCGATGATTTTAATCACAGGAATTTGTCATCAACATCATGTGAAATAGAATGAAAAATAGAATAAAGTCCATTTACCATTTACTCTCTATCGCTCCTTGAGGAGCAAGTGGTATTACAAGACAGGATGGGCCGGGCTAGCTGGTTAGCATGCTCATTTCAGTAGATATCTCAATACAATCAATACGTAGACGTCTACCTCTTCACATTCTGTTGATAATCTTAGTTCATTTTTTAAATGTTTCAAACCAAACTAAAACACATTGCACCTTTGAAGGATTTCCCTCGAGTTTCCTCCTTTATAACCGTAACGCGTCTCTTTCATGTCACTGAGCATTTCTGAGTGTGTACTGAGTGTTAATGAATCCTGAAATGCCTGCCCGGTGTATCATTGTCTCGATATGTTCGTCTATTTGTATATATATGTGTGTGTTTGTAATGAGTGTTGGTGTTTGTCTGTCCATATATATATATGTGTGTGTGTGTGTTATGTTACAGACTATAAGCGTGGGTTTGGAGGGCAGTATGGGGTAGAGAAGGAGAAGCAGGACCAGTGTGCTCTGGGCTATGAGCACAAGGAGATCCTGGCTAAGCACGAGTCCCAAAAAGGCACAGATACTCCCCACAACCAACCCCACCTCCCATTCCAAACATCCCTCCTTATTATCACCCATCCTTTTCCAGAAAAACATTCCCTCCTAGCTTGTTACTCCTTCTTTGGCACCGTCCTCTCATCCCCAGTAACGGCTGTTTTCTTTTAAGTGATGGACACGCCTTCCCTTCCTTACAGACACATCACTTATGTCCCCTCATTGTTACACATCCTCCCACCTCTGCAGCACCAACCTATTTAAACAATTAGATGGACTAGCTTTAAAACTGAGCCCGCTACAACCTAAAAGTTGCGTTAATGCATCAAAGAAATTAGTGGCGTTAAAATTAATTTGCATTAACTTTGACAGCCCTAGTTTTTATCTAAAGAAATATTCTGCTTCAATCCATATTTGTTGGCATTTAGTCTTTCAACACAACATTTTCACTGTGGTCAAAGAGGCACACACTGATGAGTTATATTGATTAACGAAAGTTGATTTAATAAAAGACTCACTTTATTCAAATTGAGGATTTTCTTCAAGGATTATTTTTTATTTTTTTGGGTAATGACGTCATAAAATATGACTACAGAATTTGAAGCTTCATTTGAAAACCTCAATAGAAGCTTCAAATGTAAAGTAAATGACATTGGGTACAGCTGTAGAAGTCCCACCTCGTCCCCCCCCCCCCCTCCCTGATCACCACCCTGCTGTTTCTAGCACTGCAATGATGCTGTTTGTTTGCTTCTGCATTCATTTTCTGCATGATGTCGTACGGCCACAATGCATTTTTATCAAGACCTCCTGCTGTGAACACAGAGACATGGCTGATGTTCAAGGCAGAGATTGAGCCAAGATGGCTGCTTGACCCCAACTGGCTTGTATTCCTATTCTATCAGTTCCTCTGCTGTCACTGTCTGCATTCAGTTTTTTTTGTTTCTCCTCCCGACAGGTTTGCATGAGCTCATCAACCCGTCCTTTGATTCCAGCAGTTCTTGTGAAACCAACCACAGTCTGCTTCATCGGAACTTCTGCAGACCAGAGACGCTTCTAATCTATGGCTCTATTAGTGTGCCATAGTAAAGAATAATGATGAGGCTAAATCAAACCAATTTGTCTCGTAGTTGTTTAAGGTCTGCTCTGATGATGCTGACTGTGGTTGGGCCAGTAATGTAAAACAGAAACTGACCGTTACTTATCTCCTATTTGTTACCAGATTATTCTAAAGGATTCGGAGGGAAATTTGGAGTCCAGAATGACAGGATGGATAAGGTAAGGAGTGTACATGTGTATTATTAAGTTGTGTGTGAAGAGTTCTGTCTCACATCTTTCTCTCTCTGGTTGACAGAGCGCAGGGACTTTTGAGGAGATGAAGCCAACCCCATCTTACCAGAAAACCAAACCTGTGGAGGCTGGTAAGCATTCATCAACATCAGCTTTGTTTGAGTCAGAGCTTTAAGGCAGCGTGTGTGTGTGAACTCATCACATCATGTCTTCACTCATCAGCTGGCAGCAGCACAGGAAGCATCAAGGCCCGCTTTGAGAACATCGCCAAGCAGAAGGAGGAGGAGGACAGGAAGAGAGCCGAGGAGGAGCGAGTGCGTCGTCAGGTTAGGGAGAAGCAGGAGCAAGAGGACGCACGCCGTAAGATCGAAGAGACGGCCAGGGCCCCCTCTCCCGTCCCCTCTCCTGTCCCTGCTGCAAGTCCCAGTCCCAACTCCCAGCCCAACTCCACCAGTCCAGACAGCTGCTGCCCCAGCATACCAGGCTCCAGCATACAAGGTGAGTCATGGTGCTTTTTACAGTACGTCTCTGTGTTGGGCAAATTTCATTTGGTTCGTCATTTTTTTTTTAAGTCTGGGTAAAGTAAAATCAGAGATTTGTTTCTGAACACATTATACATGTTAGAAAATAAGTGCTGAAAACGTGCGAAAAGACTGAATCATATAGTACTGTATTGTGGAGTTAGACCGTTACACAGTTTTTCTCCATTTTCGTGTTCAGGATGTTTTGGACACAGCTCTCTGAAAACATGGATGTGAGAGCAAAAAAAAAAAAAAACAGATAAAAAACGTGTGATTAACTTGCGATTAAATATTTTAATCGATGACAGCCCCAATTTATTGATTTTGTTTGGGTTGAAGATAACATCTTACTGGCATTAGTAGAAGTACACTAGTAATGCACTGAAGCTCATTAATATGAAAAACAAATAGTTTTATTGCATGTAGCGGTACACTTTGTGGAAGGAGACGTCATTAAACAGATTACATTTGTCTCGTTAGAAGACAGAGGAAGTGTCCCACGATACTGCTGAGGAGAACAGAGAGCACCTGTACGAGGTGGAGCCACAGAGCCAGGAGGCGGAGCCACAGAACCAGGAGGCGGAGCCACAGAACCAGGAGGCTCCGCAGGAAGATCTCTACAGGAACCCCGAGGACACGGCAGCAGCAGGAGGTGACGCTTTGCTTAAGTTCATGTTGTTCACGACTTTTCCCCTCCCACTTTAAATGTACAGTCTGTAGGATTTTGGGGGATCTATTAGCAGAAATGGAAATCAATATTCATAACTATGTTTTTATTAGTATATAATCACATGAAACTAAGAATAGTTGTGTTTTCGTTAGCTTAGAAAGAGCCTTCATATCTCCAAAGGGAGAGGGTTCTCTTCACGGAGTCCGCCGTGCCACCTGAAGAAAATAACATAAAATCAGAGATGCCAAATTTTGAGAATAATTAACCTTTTACAGGAAAGCATTAGTGACAGACTTTAGAATAGAGATTGAAACATACAGTCAGTTGCCAGTTTATTAGGTACACCTAGTTAAATCTAATGCAGTCTAGTACAACAGTAAGTCTTACCTTCATGAAGGCCTGTAGACGAGGTGGTGCGTCAATTACTGAGCCTACCCTTCTATTAATTAATAATATAAATGGGGTGGACAAAATAATAGATCACCTGTCAGTATAACACAGTACAATTCAACAGCAATTCAAAACTGCAGCCTCCAAAATGAGCATGTAGTTGAATTAAAACAGTTTCAGCACAAACTGAATATTACAGCATTCATGAAGGAGGATTTATTGGAGGACTGTTGTATTAGACTGTATTAGTTTTAGCTTGGTATACCTAATAAACCGGCAACTAAGTGTACACACAACGCATAACAACACAGACAGTATGAATACTTAAAGTAGTAAAATACAAGACACAAAAAGAAAAACACCTTAAGAAAAAAGATTAAAAAAAAAATTGAGTCTCTTGGAATTGTGAGATAAATGACTTCATATAAACATGTTTGTCTTTGTAGACAGTGAGTCTGTAGTCTCTTTACTTGGACTAACAAACCATCTTCCTTTTGCAGACGAGTACGGCGACGACCTCGGGGTGACGGCGGTGGCTCTGTACGACTACCAAGCAGGTGAGACTGAAAGCTGTGAATGGAGTTGGGCTCGGTTACACCAGCATTTAGAACAGTGAAAGCTTAAACCCAAATCTGTGTGGTATCACCAGAATCAGTGGATTTTTTGACATACTATACTATGACTTTGTTATGTTTATCATAAAAGTTTCAGGGCATATTGTATTATAACTTCTTTAGACATACCGCACTGACTTTCTTATGACTTATTTTTCAACATATTATACTATGACTTTTTTAATTCTTTTTTTCGACATACTGTAGTATACTATGTCTTTGTTTTAACATATTATTCTGACTTTTTTTAACTCTTTTTTTAGACATTATTTACTATGACTTTTATTTCGACATATTATAATATTACTTTTTTTTCAATATACTATACTATGACTTTTTTCAATTTGTTATACTCTGACTTTCTTATGACTTATTTTTCGACATACTATACTTTGACTTTTTTTCCCGAAATACTATAATACTATATTATTACTTCTTTTTCGACATATTATACTATGACTTTTTGTTTTTACTCTTTTTTTCAACATATGATACTATGACTTTTTTTAATTATTTTTTCGACATTCTATATTATGAGTTTATTATGACTTATTTTTCGACACACTAAACTGACTTTTTTTACCCTTTCTTCGACATATTATACTATGACTTTTTAAAAAATATTTTTTCGACACACTATACTAAGACTTTTTTTTGACGTAGTATACTATGACTTTTTTTTACATACTATACTATAATTTTTTTCAACAGACTATACTATGACTTTTTTTACTCTTTTTTTCGACATACTATATACTATGACTTTTTTCAATATATTATACTATGACTTTCTTATGACTTATTTTTCGACATACTATACTTTTACTTTTTCCCCGAAATACTATATTGCTATATTATTACTTTTTTTCGACATAGTATACTATGACTTTTTTTAATTCTTTCTTCGACATACTATACTATGAGTTTTTTTCGACATACTATACTATGGTATTTTCTGTTGATTAATTGTCTAATCATTTCAGCTCTACAAACATCTCGTGCTCTTCATCACCAATCTTTCTTTTACCGTTTCAGCTGGTGAAGATGAGATTTCCTTTGACCCCGATGACATCATCACCAACATCGAGATGATCGACGAAGGCTGGTGGCGAGGCGTGTGCAGAGGCGCCTACGGCCTTTTCCCCGCCAACTACGTGGAGGTTCGGCAATGATGACGCCCCAGCAAGATGACCCGTGTCCCCGTCCACGTGCGAAAAGAAAAAGATGAGGAGACAATTTCAAATCCCTTTTTTCACAATTTGGTCTCTTCACCTCATCTTAGTGCTTCGACACTGTGCGAGACGTCTTCAGGTCTCCTAACCGGCTTTCTTCTCTTCTCTTTTCCCATCCCTCCTCCTCCTATTCCTCTTTCAGATCACATTGTTTTATCTCCGTGCAGCAGACGACAGAGAGGATGAGTTATAGAACTCATTATCTGGGCTTTGTGATAGTTAAAACTACAAAATGCAACTTAGATGTTCAGGGCCTAAAAAATTCACTTCCTGCCTCATAGCCAGAAGTTGCATTTTGAAGCTTTTCCCCCCGAAGAGACCGTATTAGAGTTCAGCTTCAGGTATTTTTGCATCTTCACATGTTGGAGAGAAATTTTAGTCTCACCAAAGACCAGAGTAATAACAGCAATTATCATGAAATGTCTGGAATGAGTCTTGTGCACGGGGCTCAGAGTGCTCGCTCACTGTTTAGTAGCTCAACCTTAATGTAAGCAGGAGCAGTTTAAAGTGGAAAATAAGCCTCCACTTTGGATTATAATGTATATTGATGGCTATATATTCTCCAGAACTTTGACTATGGACCAAAAAGCTGATAAACCGCTTTGCTTCTTGGTCTGTCTGCATAAAGTTTGCTGTGTTGCACAGGAGTTTAAATTCCCCTCCCAATTGAAACTGCACAGATTATCGATGGGGAAACTAAGCTTCGGTTTGAGCTTCATCAAGTACGAATACGTTCAACTTTTCTCTGAACACTTGTATCAGTCCTAGTGTTGATCATAATTGATCAATAATAAGGTTTCTTCCTTTGCTGATTAAATTGTTCACATAATAACAGGGCCATAATGTCAAAGACTTCATTTACGCTGTGACAAATCACACGCTAAACAACGATACTACAGCTTCTAGTATTATTTAATCATCTTCATACGTTATACTGATTAATTGTTGATATCATGCTTAGAATCATGTACAGAGAGATCATGATTTATAACGCTTTGAGAAATAATAGTTTTGAAAACATATTTTTGTTCCCTGTCTCTGTGGTTTTCTTTGGATGTGGACAAGACTTGTGTATTGTGTCATGCTGCTGTGAACGCTCGGGTTTTTGTGTCATAGTATGTTGATATATGCACATGTGAGGCATGATGACGACTGCTCTGGAGCGCCGCTAACATCCCTCATCATGACCAAACAGTGTGTGTTCACCTCAGAGTGAGTATATGCGATTTATCAGCAGTAAGAGTAGAAATGTATATCAGGCTGTTGTTAAGGGAAGAGGCTTTGGTGTATTCTCCAAACACTTATTATTTCTAACAGACGGCAAGTTTGACAAACTGCTAGTCTGTGTTTCGCAGTAGTGTAGCTTAAACAGGTATGTGTGTGAGGGATGTCATGAAATTCATCTTTGGGGTTTTATAATAAATAAAAAAAAGTGACCTTTTCAAATGCATTATTTTTATCTGTACCTCTGTTGGCTTGAGTCACATCATTACCTGCTTGTTCTTTTTTTTTTTAGTTTCAATAAATAAACTATGAATTATAGGCTTGTTTGTAGTGTGTCATTTATGTCGTACAGCTGTTACTAATACTGTAATAAATAATTGTCATTTGTTTCACAAAATTTTCGCTCTGGAAACGAGCTGGTCTTGTATTGGCATTTTGTTTGTAAAACCAAGATTTCCTCTGTCCTGTCGACATACTAAACTGACTTTTTTTCACAACTTTTTTTCGACATACTATAGTATAACTTTTCCTTTCATGAATTTTTCGACATACTATAATATGATTTTTTTTTCATTAAAAGTTTCGACATACTGTATTATGACTTTTTTTCATGAAATTTTTCATGAAAAATTTCATGAAAAAAGTCATAGTATAGTATCTCATAAAATTTTGTGAAATAAAGTCGTGGTATAGTAGGTGAAAAACCTCAATAGAAACAATAGTCATAGTCTAGTATGTCGAAAAATTTTGTGAGAAAAAGTCATATTTTAGTATGTCGAAAAATTTCGTAAAAAAAGTCATAGAATAGTATGTAGAAAAGATTTGGTGAAAAAAAGTCACAGTATAGTATGTCGAAAAATTTCATGAAAAAAGGCATATGTCATAAAATGTGAAAAAAAATCATGGTATAGTATGTCGAAAAATTTTGTGAAAAAAAGTCATAGTTTAGTATGTCATAAAATTTTGTGAAAAAAAAGTCATAGTATAGTATGTCGAAAAATTTCATGAAAAAAAGTCAGTATAGTATGTCGAAAAATTACTTTTTTTCATGAAATTTTTCAACACACTATACTATGACTTTTTTTTATAATACATTTTTTGACCTACTAAACTATGACTTTTTTTTACATTAAATTTTTTCACCTACTATACTATGACTTTTTTTTACAAAATTTTATGACACTATACTATGACTTTTCATTAAATTTTTCGACATACAATACTATGACTTTTATATCACAAAAATTTTCGACATACTATACTATGACTTTTTTTACTTTATTGACATATATACTATACTTTTTTTCATGAATTTTTCGACATACTTTAACATGACTATTTTTCATGAAATTTTACGAAATACTATACTATGACTCTTCATTAAATTTTTCGACATACAATACTATGACATTTTAATCAAAATTTTTTTTGACATATTATAATATGACTTTTTTCCCAATTTTTCAACACACTATACTATGACTTTTTTTTACATTAAATTTTTCGACATACTATACTATGACTTTTTCATGAAATTTTTGGACATGCTATACTCTGACTATTTTTTACATTGAAGTTTTTCACCTACTATACTATGACTTTTTTTCATGAATTTTTCGACATACTATACTATGACTTTTTTTTCATGAAATTATTCGACATACTATACTATGACTTTTTTTTCATGAAATTTTTCGACATACTATACTATGGCTTTTTCATGAAAATTTCTGACGTACTGGACTATGGCTTTTTTTTCACAAAATGTTATGACATACTATACTATGACTTTTTCTCTCATGAAATTATTCGACATACAATACTATGACTTTTAAATCACAAAATTTTTCAACATACAATACTATGACTTTTTCTCTCATGAAATTATTCGACATACTATACTATGACTTTTTTTTCATGACATTTTTCGACATACTATACTATGACTTTTTTCACATGAAATTTTTCGACATACTATACTATGACTTTTTTTTCATGAAATTTTTCGACATACTATACTATGACTATTTTTTACATTGAAGTTTTTCACCTACTATACTATGACTTTTTTTCATGAATTTTTCGACATACTATACTATGACTTTTTTTTCATGAAATTATTTGACATACTCTACTATGACTTTTTTTTCATGAAATTTTTCGACATACTATACTATGACTTTTTTTTCATGAAATTATTCGACATACTATACTATGACTTTTTTTCATGAATTTTTCGACATACTATACTATGGCTTTTTTTCATGAAATTTTTTGACATACTATGACTTTTTTTTTTTAGAAAATTTTATGACATACTATATTATGACTATTTTTCATGAAATTTTACGAAATACTATACTATGACTCTTTTTCATTACATTTTTCGACATACAATACTGTGACTTTTTAATCAAAATTTTTTTCGACATATTATAATATGACTTTTTTTCACAATTTTTCAACACACTATACTATGACTTTTTTTTACATTAAATTTTTCGACATACTATACTATGACTTTTTCATGAAATTTTTGGACATGCTATACTCTGACTATTTTTTACATTGAAGTTTTTCACCTACTATACTATGACTTTTTTTCATGAATTTTTCGACATACTATACTATGACTCTTTTTTCATGAAATTATTCGACATACTATACTATGACTTTTTTTTCATGAAATTTTTCGACATACTATACTATGACATTTTTTTCATGAAATTATTCGACATACTATACTATGACTTTTTTCATGAATTTTTCGAAATACTATACTATGGCTGTTTTTCATGAAATTTTTTGACATACTATACTATGACTTTTTTTTCATGAAATTATTCGACATACTATACTATGACTTTTTTTCATGAATTTTTCGACATACTATACTATGGCTTTTTTTCATTAAATTTTTTGACATACTATACTATGACTTTTTTTTCATGAAATTTTTCGACATACTATACTATGACTTTTTTACATTGAAGTTTTTCACCTACTATACTATGACTTTTAAATCACAAAATTTTTCGACATACCATACTATGACTTTTTCTCTCATGAAATTATTCGACATACTATACTACTAC
Source organism: Sebastolobus alascanus (assembly GCA_916701645.2). Taxonomy (NCBI): domain Eukaryota; kingdom Metazoa; phylum Chordata; class Actinopteri; order Perciformes; family Sebastidae; genus Sebastolobus; species Sebastolobus alascanus. The sequence goes on from CAKAOJ020000093.1 coordinate 798,891, forward strand.
TTTTTTTTCATGAATTTTTTCGACATACTTTAACATGACTATTTTTCATGAAATTTTACGACATACTATACTATGACTCTTTTCATTAAATTGTTCGACATTCAATACTATGACATTTTAATCAAAAAAATTTTCGACATACTATAATATGACTTTTTTCACAATTTTTCAACACACTATACTATGACTTTTTTTTACATTAAATTTTTCGACATACTATACTATGGCTTTTTCATGAAAATTTCCGACATACTGGACTATGGCTTTTTTTTCACAAAATGTTATGACATACTATACTATGACTTTTTCTCTCATGAAATTATTCGACATACAATACTATGACTTTTAAATCACAAAATTTTTCGACATACAATACTATGACTTTTTCTCTCACAAAATTTTATGACATACTATACAATGACTTTTTTTTACATTGAAGTTTTTCACCTACTATACTATGACTTTTTTCATGAAATTTTTCGACATACTATACTATGACTTTTTTCGTGAAATTTTTCGACATACTATACTTTGACTCTTTTTCATTAAATTTTTCGATATACTTTACCATGACTTTTTTCAAGAAATTTTTCGACATACTATACTATGACTTTTTTCATGAAATTTTTCGACATACTATACTTTGACTCTTTTTCATTAAATTTTTCGACATACTTTACCATGACTTTTTTCATGAAATTTTTCGACATACTATACTATGACTTTTTCATGAAAATTTCCGACCTACTGTACTATGGCTTTTTTTCACAAAATTTTATGACATACTATACTATGACTTTTTTTTTACAATGAAGTTTTTCACCTACTATACTATGACTTTTTATCACGAAATTTTTGAACATACTATACTTTGACTTTTTTTTTTTTACAAAATTTTACGACATACTATACTACGACTCTTTTTCATTAAATTTTTCGACATACAATACTATGACTTTTAAATCACAATTTTTCGACATACTATACTATGACTTTTTTCCCAATTTTTCAACACACTATACAATGACTTTTTTTTACATTAAATTTTTCGACATACTATACTATGGCTTTTTCATGAAAATTTCCGACATACTGTACTATGGCTTTTTTTTCACAAAATTTTATGACATACTATACTATGACTTTTTATCACAAAATTTTTTGACATACTATACTATGACTTTTTTTTTTTACAAAATTTTACGACATACTATACTATGACTCTTTTTCATTAAATTTTTCGACATACAATACTATGACTTTTAAATCATAAAATTTTTCGACATACTATACTATGACTTTTTTTTCATGACATTTATCGATATACTATACTATGACTTTTTTCACATGAAATTTTTCGACATACTATACTATTACTTTTTTCATTACATTTTACGACATACTTTACCATGACTTTTTTCATGAAATTTTTCGACATACTATACTATGACTTTTTTCATGAAATTTTTCGACATACTATACTATGACTTTTTTCATGAATTTTTTCGACATACTATACTTTGACTCTTTTTCATTAAATTTTTCGACATACTTTACCATGACTTTTTTCATGAAATTTTTCGACATACTATACTATAACTTTTTTCATGAAATTTTTCGACATACTATACTTTGACTCTTTTTCATTAAATTTTTCGACATACTTTACCATGACTTTTTTCATGAAATTTTTCGACATACTATACTATGACTTTTTCATGAAAACTTCCGACATACTATACTATGACTTTTTATCTCATGAAATTATTCGACATACTATACTATGACTTTTTTTTCATGACATTTTTCGACATACTATACTATGACTTTTTTCACATGAAATTTTTCGACATACTATACTATGACTTTTTTTTCATGACATTTTTCGACATACTATACTATGACTTTTTTCACATGAAATTTTTTGACATACTATACTATGACTTTTTTCATTACATTTTTTTAAGTATTATACTATGACTTTTTTCATGACAATTTGACATATTATAGTGACTTTTTTTTATATTAAATTTTTCGACATACTATACTATGACTTTTTTTAACAACATTTTTCAAAATACTATAATATGGCTTTTTTTTCACAAAATTTTATGACATACTATACAATGACTTTTTTTTTTACATTGAAGTTTTTCACCTACTCTACTATGACTTTTTTTCATGAAATTTTTCGACATACTATACTATGACTTTTTTTTCATGAAATTTTTCGACACACTATACTATGACAATTTTTTACATTGAATTTTTTCACATACTAGACTATGACTTTTTTCACAAAATCTTCGACATATTATACTATGACTTTTTTTCATGAAATTTTTCGACATACTAGACTGACTTTTTTCATGAAATTTTTGGACATACTATACTATGACTATTTTTTACATTGAAGTTTTTCACCTAATATTCTATGACTTTTTTTCATGAAATTTTTCGACATACTATAATATGACTTTTTTCACATGAAATTTTTCGATATACTATTAATTTTTTTTACAACACATTTTTTGACCTACTAAACTATGACTTTTTTTTACATTAAATTTTTTCACCTACTATACTATGACTTTTTTTTTTACAAAATTTTATGACACTATACTATGACTCTTTTCATTAATTTTTTCGACATACTGTACTATGGCTTTTTTTTCATGACATTTTTCGACATACTATACTATGGATTTTTTCACATGAAATTTTTCGACATACTATACTATGACTTTTTTTTCATGACATTTTTCGACATACTATACTATGACTTTTTTCACATGAAATTTTTCGACATACTATACTATGACTTTTTTCATTACATTTTTTGACATATTATACTATGACTTTTTTCATGACAATTTGACATATTATAGTATGACTTTTTTTTACATTAAATTTTTCGACATACTATACTGACTTTTTTACATTAAATTTTTCGACATACTATACTATGACTTTTTTAACAACATTTTTCAAAATACTATAATATGGCTTTTTTTTTTCACAAAATTTTATGACATACTATACAATGACTTTTTTTTTTTACATTGAAGTTTTTCACCTACTATACTATGACTTTTTTTCATTTAATTTTTCGACATACTATACTATGACTTTTTTCATGAAATTTTTCGACATACTATACTTTGACTCTTTTTCATTAAATTTTTCGATATACTTTACCATGACTTTTTTCAAGAAATTTTTCGACATACTATACTATGACTTTTTTCATGAAATTTTTCGACATACTATACTTTGACTCTTTTTCATTAAATTTTTCGACATACTTTACCATGACTTTTTTCATGAAATTTTTCGACATACTATACTATGACTTTTTCATGAAAATTTCCGACATACTATACTATGACTTTTTTTTTACATTGAAGTTTTTCACCTACTATACTATGACTTTTTATCACGAAATTTTTGAACATTCTATACTATAACTTTTTTTTTTTTACAAAATTTTACAACATACTTTACTACGACTCGTTTTCATTAAATTTTTCGACATACAATACTATGACTTTTAAATCACAAAATTTTTCGACATACTATACTATGACTTTCTCTCTCATGAAATTATTCGACATACTATGACTTTTTTTTCATGACATTTTTCGACATACTATACGATGACTTTTTTCACATGAAATTTTTCGACATACTATACTATGACTTTTTTCATTACATTTTTTGACATATTATACTATGACTTTTTTCATGACAATTTGACATATTATAGTATTACTTTTTTTTACATTAAATTTTTCGACATACTATACTGACTTTTTTACATTAAATTTTTCGACATACTATACTATGACTTTTTTTAACAACATTTTTCAAAATACTATAATATGGCTTTTTTTTTTCACAAAATTTTATGACATACTATACAATGACTTTTTTTTTTTTACATTGAAGTTTTTCACCTACTATACTATGACTTTTTTTCATTTAATTTTTCGACATACTATACTATGACTTTTTTTTCATGAAATTTTTCGACATACTATACTATGACTTTTTTCATGAAATTTTTCGACATACTATACTATGACTTTTTTCATGAAATTTTTCGACATACTATACTTTGACTCTTTTTCATTAAATTTTTCGATATACTTTACCATGACTTTTTTCAAGAAATTTTTCGACATACTATACTATGACTTTTTTTATGAAATTTTTCGACATACTATACTTTGACTCTTTTTCATTAAATTTTTCGACATACTTTAACATGACTTTTTTGATGAAATTTTTCGACATACTATACTATGACTTTTAAATCACAAAATTTTTCGACATACTATACTATGACTTTTAAATCACAAAATTTTTCGACATACTATACTATGACTTTTTCTCTCATGAAATTATTCGACATACTATACTATGACTTTTTTTTCATGACATTTTTCGACATACTATACTATGACTTTTTTCACATGAAATTTTTCGACATACTATACTATGACTCTTTCTCTCATGAAATTATTCGACATACTATACTATGGCTTTTTTTTCACAAAATTTTATGACATACTATACTATGACTTTTTTTTTTACATTGAAGTTTTTCACCTACTATACTATGACTTTTTATCACGAAATTTTTTGACATACTATACTATGACTTTTTTTTTACAAAATTTTACGACATACTATACTATGACTCTTTTTCATTAAATTTTTCGACATACAATACTATGACTTTTAAATCACAAAATTATTCGACATACTATACTATGACTTTTAAATCACAAAATTATTCGACATACTATACTATGACTTTTTATCTCATGAAATTATTCGACATACTATACTATGACTTTTTTTTCATGACATACTATACTATGACTTTTTTCACATGAAATTTTTCGACATACTATACTATGACTTTTTTCATTACATTTTTTGAAATATTATACTATGACTTTTTTCATGACAATTTGACATATTATAGTATGACTTTTTTTTACATTAAATTTTTCGACATACTATACTATGACTTTTTTTAACAACATTTTTCAAAATACTATAATATGGCTTTTTTTTCACAAAATTTTATGACATACTATACAATGACTTTTTTTTTTTACATTGAAGTTTTTCACCTACTCTACTATGACTTTTTTTCATGAAATTTTTCGACATACTATACTATGACTTTTTTTTCATGAAATTTTTCGACATACTATACTATGACAATTTTTTACATTGAAGTTTTTCACCTACTAGACTATGACTTTTTTCACAAAATCTTCGACATATTATACTATGACTTTTTTTCATGAAATTTTTCGACATACTAGACTATGACTTTTTTCATGAAATTTTTGGACATACTATGACTATTTTTTACATTGAAGTTTTTCACCTAATATTCTATGACTTTTTTTCATGAAATTTTTCGACATACTATAATATGACTTTTTTCACATGAAATTTTTCGACATACTATACTATTAATTTTTTTTACAATACATTTTTTGACCTACTAAACTATGACTTTTTTTTACATTAAATTTTTTTCACCTACTATACTATGACTTCTTTTTTTACAAAATTTTATGACATACTATACTATGACTCTTTTCATTAATTTTTTCGACATACAATACTATGACTTTTAAATCACAAAATTTTTCGACATACTATACTATGACTTTTTCTCTCATGAAATTTTTCGACATACTATACTATGACTTTTTCTCTCATGAAATTATTCGACATACTATACTATGACTTTTTCTCTCATGAAATTATTCGACATACTATACTACTACTTTTTTTTCATGAATTTTTTCGACATACTTTAACATGACTATTTTTCATGAAATTTTACGAAATACTATACTATGACTCTTTTCATTAAATTTTTCGACATACAATACTATGACATTTTAATCAGAAAATTTTTCGACATACTATAATATGACTTTTTTCCCAATTTTTCAACACACTATACTATGACTTTTTTTTACATTAAATTTTTCGACATACTATACTATGGCTTTTTCATGAAAATTTCCGACATACTGTACTATGGCTTTTTTTTCACAAAATTTTATGACATACTATACTATGACTTTTTTTTTTTTACAAAATTTTACGACATACTATAGTATGACTCTTTTTCATTAAATTTTTCGACATACAATACTATGACTTTTAAATCACAAAATTTTTCGACATACTATAATATGACTTTTTCTCTCATGAAATTATTCGACATACTATACTATGACTTTTTCATGAAAATTTCCGACATACTGTACTATGACTTTTTATCACGAAATTTTTGAACATACTATACTTTGACTTTTTTTTTTTTACACAATTTTACGACATACTATACTACGACTCTTTTTCATTAAATTTTTCGACATACAATACTATGACTTTTAAATCACAAAATTTTTCGACATACTATACTATGACTTTTTCTCTCATGAAATTATTCGACATACTATGACTTTTTTTTCATGACATTTTTCGACATACTATACTATGACTTTTTTCACATGAAATTTTTCGACATACTATACAATGACTTTTTTCATTACATTTTTTGACATATTATACTATGACTTTTTTCATGACAATTTGACATATTATAGTATGACTTTTTTTTACATTAAATTTTTCGACATACTATACTGACTTTTTTACATTAAATTTTTCGACATACTATACTATGACTTTTTTTAACAACATTTTTCAAAATACTATAATATGGCTTTTTTTTTTCACAAAATTTTATGACATACTATACAATGACTTTTTTTTTTTTACATTGAAGTTTTTCACCTACTATACTATGACTTTTTTTCATGAAATTTTTCGACATACTATACTATGATTTTTTTCATGAAATTTTTCGACATACTATACTATGACTTTTTTCATGAAATTTTTCGACATACTATACTTTGACTCTTTTTCATTAAATTTTTCGATATACTTTACCATGACTTTTTTCAAGAAATTTTTCGACATACTATACTATGACTTTTTTTATGAAATTTTTCGACATACTATACTTTGACTCTTTTTCATTAAATTTTTCGACATACTTTAACATGACTTTTTTGATGAAATTTTTCGACATACTATACTATGACTTTTTCATGAAAATTTCCGACATACTATACTATGACTTTTTTTTTACATTGAAGTTTTTCACCTACTATACTATGACTTTTTATCACGAAATTTTTGAACATTCTATACTATAACTTTTTTTTTTTTACAAAATTTTACGACATACTTTACTACGACTCGTTTTCATTAAATTTTTCGACATACAATACTATGACTTTTAAATCACAAAATTTTTCGACATACTATACTATGACTTTTTCTCTCATGAAATTATTCGACATACTATACTATGACTTTTTTTTCATGACATTTTTCGACATACTATAGTATGACTTTTTTCACATGAAATTTTTCGACATACTATACTATGACTCTTTCTCTCATGAAATTATTCGACATACTATACTATGGCTTTTTTTTCACAAAATTTTATGACATACTATACTATGACTTTTTTTTTTACATTGAAGTTTTTCACCTACTATACTATGACTTTTTATCACGAAATTTTTTGACATACTATACTTTGACTCTTTTTCATTAAATTTTTCGATATACTTTACCATGACTTTTTTCAAGAAATTTTTCGACATACTATACTATGACTTTTTTTATGAAATTTTTCGACATACTATACTTTGACTCTTTTTCATTAAATTTTTCGACATACTTTAACATGACTTTTTTGATGAAATTTTTCGACATACTATACTATGACTTTTTCATGAAAATTTCCGACATACTATACTATGACTTTTTTTTTACATTGAAGTTTTTCACCTACTATACTATGACTTTTTATCACGAAATTTTTGAACATTCTATACTATAACTTTTTTTTTTTTACAAAATTTTACGACATACTTTACTACGACTCGTTTTCATTAAATTTTTCGACATACAATACTATGACTTTTAAATCACAAAATTTTTCGACATACTATACTATGACTTTTTCTCTCATGAAATTATTCGACATACTATACTATGACTTTTTTTTCATGACATTTTTCGACATACTATACTATGACTTTTTTCACATGAAATTTTTCGACATACTATACTATGACTCTTTCTCTCATGAAATTATTCGACATACTATACTATGGCTTTTTTTTCACAAAATTTTATGACATACTATACTATGACTTTTTTTTTTACATTGAAGTTTTTCACCTACTATACTATGACTTTTTATCACGAAATTTTTTGACATACTATACTATGACTTCTTTTTTTACAAAATTTTACGACATACTATACTATGACTCTTTTTCATTAAATTTTTCGACATACAATACTATGACTTTTAAATCACAAAATTATTCGACATACTATACTATGACTTTTTATCTCATGAAATTATTCGACATACTATACTATGACTTTTTTTTCATGACATACTATACTATGACTTTTTTCACATGAAATTTTTCGACATACTATACTATGACTTTTTTTTCATGACATTTTTCGACATACTATACTATGACTTTTTTCACATGAAATTTTTCGACATACTATACTATGACTTTTTTCATTACATTTTTTGAAATATTATACTATGACTTTTTTCATGACAATTTGACATATTATAGTATGACTTTTTTTTACATTAAATTTTTCGACATACTATACTATGACTTTTTTTAACAACATTTTTCAAAATACTATAATATGGCTTTTTTTTCACAACATTTTATGACATACTATACAATGACTTTTTTTTTTTACATTGAAGTTTTTCACCTACTCTACTATGACTTTTTTTCATGAAATTTTTCGACATACTATACTATGACTTTTTTTTCATGAAATTTTTCGACATACTATACTATGACAATTTTTTACATTGAAGTTTTTCACCTACTAGACTATGACTTTTTTCACAAAATCTTCGACACATTATACTATGACTTTTTTTCATGAAATTTTTCGACATACTAGACTATGACTTTTTTCATGAAATTTTTGGACATACTATACTATGACTATTTTTTACATTGAAGTTTTTCACCTAATATTCTATGACTTTTTTTCATGAAATTTTTCGACATACTATAATATAACTTTTTTCACATGAAATTTTTCGACATACTATACTATTAATTTTTTTTACAATACATTTTTTGACCTACTAAACTGACTTTTTTTTACATTAAATTTTTTCACCTACTATACTATGACTTTTTTTTTTACAAAATTTTATGACATACTATACTATGACTCTTTTCATTAATTTTTTCGACATACAATACTATGACTTTTAAATCACAAAATTTTTCGACATACTATACTATGACTTTTTCTCTCATGAAATTTTTCGACATACTATACTATGACTTTTTCTCTCATGAAATTATTCGACATACTATACTATGACTTTTTCTCTCATGAAATTATTCGACATACTATACTACTACTTTTTTTTCATGAATTTTTTCGACATACTTTAACATGACTATTTTTCATGAAATTTTACGAAATACTATACTATGACTCTTTTCATTAAATTTTTCGACATACAATACTATGACATTTTAATCAGAAAATTTTTCGACATACTATAATATGACTTTTTTCCCAATTTTTCAACACACTATACTATGACTTTTTTTTCACAAAATTTTATGACATACTATACTATGACTTTTTTTTTTTTACAAAATTTTACGACATACTATAGTATGACTCTTTTTCATTAAATTTTTCGACATACAATACTATGACTTTTAAATCACAAAATTTTTCGACATACTATAGTATGACTCTTTTTCATTAAATTTTTCGACATACAATACTATGACTTTTAAATCACAAAATTTTTCGACATACTATAATATGACTTTTTCTCTCATGAAATTATTCGACATACTATGACTTTTTTTTCATGACATTTTTCGACATACTATACTATGACCTTTTTCACATGAAATTTTTCGACATACTATACTATGACTTTTTATCACGAAATTTTTGAACATACTATACTATGACTTTTTTTTTTTTACAAAATTTTACGACATACTTTACTACGACTCGTTTTTATTAAATTTTTCGACATACAATACTATGACTTTTAAATCAGAAAATTTTTCGACATACTATACTATGACTTTTTCTCTCATGAAATTATTCGACATACTATACTATGATTTTTTTTTCATGACATTTTTCGACACACTATACTATGACTTTTTTCACATGAAATTTTTCGACATACTATACTATGACTTTTTCTCTCATGAAATTATTCGACATACTATACTATGGCTTTTTTTTCACAAAATTTTATGACATACTATACTATGACTTTTTTTTTTACATTGAAGTTTTTCACCTACTATACTATGACTTTTTATCACGAAATTTTTTGACATACTATACTATGACTTTTTTGTTTTTTACAAAATTTTACGACATACTATACTATGACTCTTTTTCATTAAATTTTTCGACATACAATACTATGACTTTTAAATCACAAAATTATTCGACATACTATACTATGACTTTTTATCTCATGAAATTATTCGACATACTATACTATGACTTTTTTTTCATGACATTTTTCGACATACTATACTATGACTTTTTTCACATGAAATTTTTCGACATACTATACTATGACTTTTTTTTCATGACATTTATCGACATACTATACTATGACTTTTAAATCACAAAATTTTTTGACATACTATAATATGACTTTTTCTATCATGAAATTATTCGACATACTATACTATGACTTTTTCATGAAAATTTCCGACATACTGTACTATGGCTTTTTTTCACAAAATTTTATGACATACTATACTATGACTTTTTTTTTACATTGAAGTTTTTCACCTACTATACTATGACTTTTTATCACGAAATTTTTGAACATACTATACTTTGACTTTTTTTTTTTTACAAAATTTTACGACATACTATACTACGACTCTTTTTCATTAAATTTTTCGACATACAATACTATGACTTTTAAATCACAAAATTTTTCGACATACTATACTATGACTTTTTCTCTCATGAAATTATTCGACATACTATGACTTTTTTTTCATGACATTTTTCGACATACTATACTATGACTTTTTTCACATGAAATTTTTCGACATACTATACTATGACTTTTTTTTCATGACATTTTTCGACATACTATACTATGACTTTTTTCATGAAATTTTTCGACATACTATACTTTGACTCTTTTTCATTAAATTTTTCGATATACTTTACCATGACTTTTTTCAAGAAATTTTTCGACATACTATACTATGACTTTTTTCATGAAATTTTTCGACATACTATACTATGACTTTTTCATGAAAATTTCCGACATACTATACTATGACTTTTTTTTTACATTGAAGTTTTTCACCTACTATACTATGACTTTTTATCACGAAATTTTTGAACATACTATACTATGACTTTTTTTTTTTTTACAAAATTTTACCACATACTATACTACGACTCTTTTTCATTAAATTTTTCGACATACAATACTATGACTTTTAAATCAAAAAATTTTTCGACATACTATACTATGACTTTTTCTCTCATGAAATTATTCGACATACTATACAATGACTTTTTTTTCATGACATTTTTCGACATACTATACTATGACTTTTTTCACATGAAATTTTTCGACATACTATACTATGACTTTTTTCATTATATTTTTTGACATATTATACTATGACTTTTTTCATGACAATTTGACATATTATAGTATGACTTTTTTTTACATTAAATTTTTCGACATACTATACTGACTTTTTTACATTAAATTTTTCGACATACTATACTATGACTTTTTTTAACAACATTTTTCAAAATACTATAATATGGTTTTTTTTTTCACAAAATTTTATGACATACTACACTATGACTATTTTTTACATTGAAGTTTTTCGACATACTATACTATGACTTTTTTTTCATGAAATTTTTTGACATACTATACTATGACTTTTTTTTTTTTAGAAAATTTTATGACATACTATACTATGACTCTTTTTCATTAAATTTTTCGACATACAATACTGTGACTTTTTAATCAAAATTTTTTTCGACATACTATAATATGACTTTTTTTCACAATTTTTCAACACACTATACTATGACTTTTTTTTACATTAAATTTTTCGACATACTATACTATGACTTTTTCCTGAAAATTTTCGACATACTATACTATGACTTTTTTTTCACAAAAGTTTATGACATACTATACTATGACTTTTTTTTTACATTGAAGTTTTTCACCTACTATACTATGACTTTTTATCACGAAATTTTTTGACATACTATACTATGACATTTTTCATAAAATTTTTCGAAATACTTTACCATGACTTTTTTCATGAAATTTTTCTAAATACTTTACCATGACTTTTTCCATGAAATTTTTCGACATACTATACTATGACTATTTTTACATTGAAGTTTTTCACCTACAATACCGTGACTTTTTTTTCACAAATTTTTCGAAATACTATACTATGACTATTTTTTACATTGAAGTTTTTCACCTACTATACTATGACTTTTTGTCATGAAATTTTTCGACATACTATACTATGACTTTTTTCATAAAATTTTTCGAAATACTTTACCATGACTTTTTTCATGAAATTTTTCGGCATACTATACTATGATTTTTTTCATGTAATTTTTCGACATACTATACTATGACTATTTTTCATGAAATTTTACGATATACTATACTATTACTCATTTTCATTAAATTTTTTGTCATACAATACTATGACTTTTTAAATACAAAATTTTTCGACATACTATACTATGACTTTTTTCACATGAAATTTTTCGACATACTATACTATTAGTTTTTTTCATAACATTTTACGACATACTATACTTTGACTCTTTTTCATTACATTTTTCGACATACTCTACCATGAATTTTTTCATTACATTTTTCGACATACTATACAATGACTTTTTCATGAAAATTTCCGACATACTGTACTATGGCTTTTTTTTTACAAAATTTTATGACATACTATACTATGACTTTTTTTTTTTTACAAAATTTTACGACATACTTTACCATGACTTTTTTCATGAAATTTTTCGACATACTATTCCATGACTTTTTTCACATGAAATTTTTCGACATACTATACCATGACTATTTTTCATGAAATTTTTCTACATACTATACTTTGACTTTTTTTTATTTTTTTTTTTTATAAATTTTTTTTTTTACATTTTTAGGACATACTATACTTTGATTTTTTTTCATATTTTTTTTTTAAATATTTATTTATTTTTTTTACATTTTTAGGACATACTATACTTTAACTTTTTTTAATACTTTTTCTTTAAATATTTATTTATTTTTTTTACATTTTTAGGACATACTATACTTTGACTTTTTTTTTGTTTTTTTTAAATATTTTTTTTTTTTTTACATTTTTAGGACATACTATTCTTTGACTTTTTTTAATACTTTTTTTTCATTTTTTTTTTTTTTACATTTTTACGACATACTATACTTTGACTTTTTTTTTGTTTTTTTTACATTTTTAGGACATACTATTCTTTGACTTCTTTTAATACTTTTTTTCTATTTATTTTTTTTTTACAATTTTAGGACATACTATACGTTGACTTTTTTTTTTTTTTTTTTTTTTAATATTTATTTATTTTTTTTTACATTTTAGGACATACTATACTTTAACTTTTTTTAATACTTTTTTTCATTTATTTTTTTTTTACATTTTTAGGACATACTATACTTTGACTTTTTTTAATACTTTTTTTTTTTATTTTTTTTTTTACAATTTTAGGACATACTACACTTTGACTTCTTTTAATATTTTTTTTTATTTTTATTTTTTTTTTTACAATTTTAGGACATACTATACTTTGACTTTTATTTATTAATTTTTTTTTTTAATATTTATTTATTTTTTTTACATTTTTAGGACATACTATACTTTGACTTTTTTTAAAACTTTTTTTTTATTAATTTTTTTTTTACAATTTTAAGACATACTGTACTTTGACTTTTTTTAATATTTTTTTTTTTTTTTTTACATTTTTAGGACATACTATACTTTGACTTTTTTTTTATACTTTTTTTTTAAATATTTATTTATTTTTTTTACAATTTTAGGACATACTATACTTTGACTTTTTTTAATACTTTTTTTTTTTTTGTTTATTTTTACATTTTTAGGACATACTATAATTTAACTTTTTTTTTTTTTTTTTTAATATTTTTTTTTTTTTTTACATTTTTACGACATACTATACATTACATTACTTTACATTTTTAGGACATATACTTTGACTTTTTTTAATACTTTTTTTTTTTTTACAATTTTAGGACATACTATACTTTGACATTTTTTAATATTTTTTTTTTTTTTTTACATTTTTAGGACATACTATACTTTAACTTTTTTTAATACTTTTTTTTTAAATATTTTTTTTTTTTTTTACATTTTTAGGACATACTATACTTTGACTTTTTTTAATAGTTTATTTATTTATTTATTTTTTTTACAATTTTAGGACATACTATACTTTAACTTTTTTTAATATTTTTTTTTTTTTTTTTTTTTTTTACATTTTTAGGACATACTATACGTTTACTTTTTTTTTTTTTTTTTTATATTTATTTATTTTTTTTTTACATTTTAGGACATAATATACTTTGACTTTTTTTTACTTTATTATTTTTTTTTTTACATTTTTAGGACATACTATACTTTGATTTTTTTTAATACATTTTTTGGACATACTATACTTTAACTTTTTTTAATACTTTTTTTTTTATTTATTTTTTTTTTACATTTTTAGGACATATTATACTTTGAATTTTTTTAATACTATTTTTTTTTTTTACAATTTTAGGACATACTATACTTTGACTTTTTTTAATATTTTTTTTTTTTTTTTTTACATTTTTAGGACGTACTACACTTTAACTTTTTTTAATACTTTTTTTTTATTTATTTTTTTTTTACATTTTTAGGACATACTATACTTTGACTTTTTTTTTTTTTTACAAAATTTTACGACATACTTTACCATGACTTTTTTCATGAAATTTTTCGACATACTATATTATGACTTTTTTCACATGAAATTTTTCGACATACTATACCATGACTTTTTTTCATGAAATTTTTCGACATACTATACCATGACTTTTTTTCATGAAATTTTTCGACATACTATACTATGTCTTTTTCATGAAATATTTCGACCTACTATACTATGACTTTTTTCATTACATTTTTCGATATATTATACTATGACTTTTTTCATGACAATTTGACATATTATAGTATGACTTTTTTTTACATTAAATTTTTCGACACACTATACTGACTTTTTTACATTAAATTTTTCGACATACTATACTAAGACTTTTTTTAACAACATTTTTCAAAATACTATACTATGGCTTTTTTTTCACAAAATTTTATGACATACTCTACAATGACTTTTTTTTACATTGAAGTTTTTCACCTACTAGACTATGACTTTTTTCACAAAATCTTCGACACATTATACTATGACTTTTTTTCATGAAATTTTTCGACATACTAGACTATGACTTTTTTCATGAAATTTTTGGACATACTATACTATGACTATTTTTTACATTGAAGTTTTTCACCTAATATTCTATGACTTTTTTTCATGAAATTTTTCGACATACTATAATATAACTTTTTTCACATGAAATTTTTCGACATACTATACTATTAATTTTTTTTACAATACATTTTTTGACCTACTAAACTGACTTTTTTTTACATTAAATTTTTTCACCTACTATACTATGACTTTTTTTTTTACAAAATTTTATGACATACTATACTATGACTCTTTTCATTAATTTTTTCGACATACAATACTATGACTTTTAAATCACAAAATTTTTCGACATACTATACTATGACTTTTTCTCTCATGAAATTATTCGACATACTATGACTTTTTTTTCATGACATTTTTCGACATACTATACTATGACCTTTTTCACATGAAATTTTTCGTCATACTATACTATGACTTTTTATCACGAAATTTTTGAACATACTATACTATGACTTTTTTTTTTTTACAAAATTTTACGACATACTTTACTACGACTCGTTTTTATTAAATTTTTCGACATACAATACTATGACTTTTAAATCAGAAAATTTTTCGACATACTATACTATGACTTTTTCTCTCATGAAATTATTCGACATACTATACTATGACTTTTTTTTCATGACATTTTTCGACATACTATACTATGACTTTTTTCACATGAAATTTTTCGACATACTATACTATGACTTTTTCTCTCATGAAATTATTCGACATACTATACTATGGCTTTTTTTTCACAAAATTTTATGACACACTATACTATGACTTTTTTTTTTACATTGAAGTTTTTCACCTACTATACTATGACTTTTTATCACGAAATTTTTTGACATACTATACTATGACTTTTTTGTTTTTTACAAAATTTTACGACATACTATACTATGACTCTTTTTCATTAAATTTTTCGACATACAATACTATGACTTTTAAATCACAAAATTATTCGACATACTATACCATGACTTTTTATCTCATGAAATTATTCGACATACTATACTATGACTTTTTTTTCATGACATTTTTCGACATACTATACTATGACTTTTTTCACATGAAATTTTTCGACATACTATACTATGACTTTTTTTTCATGACATTTTTCGACATACTATACTATGACTTTTAAATCACAAAATTTTTCGACATACTATAATATGACTTTTTCTATCATGAAATTATTCGACATACTATACTATGACTTTTTCATGAAAATTTCCGACATACTGTACTATGGCTTTTTTTCACAAAATTTTATGACATACTATACTATGACTTTTTTTTTACATTGAAGTTTTTCACCTACTATACTATGACTTTTTATCACGAAATTTTTGAACATACTATACTATGACTTTTTTTTTTTTACAAAATTTTACGACATACTATACTACGACTCTTTTTCATTAAATTTTTCGACATACAATACTATGACTTTTAAATCACAAAATTTTTCGACATACTATACTATGACTTTTTCTCTCATGAAATTATTCGACATACTATGACTTTTTTTTCATGACATTTTTCGACATACTATACTATGACTTTTTTCACATGAAATTTTTCGACATACTATACTATGACTTTTTTTTCATGACATTTTTCGACATACTATACTATGACTTTTTTCATGAAATTTTTCGACATACTATACTTTGACTCTTTTTCATTAAATTTTTCGATATACTTTACCATGACTTTTTTCAAGAAATTTTTCGACATACTATACTATGACTTTTTTCATGAAATTTTTCGACATACTATACTTTGACTCTTTTTCATTAAATTTTTCGACATACTTTACCATGACTTTTTTCATGAAATTTTTCGACATACTATACTATGACTTTTTCATGAAAATTTCCGACATACTATACTATGACTTTTTTTTTACATTGAAGTTTTTCACCTACTATACTATGACTTTTTATCACGAAATTTTTGAACATACTATACTATGACTTTTTTTTTTTTACAAAATTTTACCACATACTATACTACGACTCTTTTTCATTAAATTTTTCGACATACAATACTATGACTTTTAAATCACAAAATTTTTCGACATACTATACTATGACTTTTTCTCTCATGAAATTATTCGACATACTATACAATGACTTTTTTTTCATGACATTTTTCGACATACTATACTATGACTTTTTTCACATGAAATTTTTCGACATACTATACTATGACTTTTTTTTCATGACATTCTTCGACATACTATACTATGACTTTTTTCACATGAAATTTTTCGACATACTATACTATGACTTTTTTCATTATATTTTTTGACATATTATACTATGACTTTTTTCATGACAATTTGACATATTATAGTATGACTTTTTTTTACATTAAATTTTTCGACATACTATACTGACTTTTTTACATTAAATTTTTCGACATACTATACTATGACTTTTTTTAACAACATTTTTCAAAATACTATAATATGGTTTTTTTTTTCACAAAATTTTATGACATACTACACTATGACTATTTTTTACATTGAAGTTTTTCGACATACTATACTATGACTTTTTTTTCATGAAATTTTTTGACATACTATACTATGACTTTTTTTTTTTTAGAAAATTTTATGACATACTATACTATGACTCTTTTTCATTAAATTTTTCGACATACAATACTGTGACTTTTTAATCAAAATTTTTTTCGACATACTATAATATGACTTTTTTTCACAATTTTTCAACACACTATACTATGACTTTTTTTTACATTAAATTTTTCGACAACTATACTATGACTTTTTCCTGAAAATTTTCGACATACTATACTATGGCTTTTTTTTCACAAAAGTTTATGACATACTATACTATGACTTTTTTTTTACATTGAAGTTTTTCACCTACTATACTATGACTTTTTATCACGAAATTTTTTGACATACTATACTATGACATTTTTCATAAAATTTTTCGAAATACTTTACCATGACTTTTTTCATGAAATTTTTCTAAATACTTTACTATGACTTTTTCCATGAAATTTTTCGACATACTATACTATGACTATTTTTACATTGAAGTTTTTCACCTACAATACCGTGACTTTTTTTTCACAAATTTTTCGAAATACTATACTATGACTATTTTTTACATTGAAGTTTTTCACCTACTATACTATGACTTTTTGTCATGAAATTTTTCGACATACTATACTATGACTTTTTTCATAAAATTTTTCGAAATACTTTACCATGACTTTTTTCATGAAATTTTTCGGCATACTATACTATGATTTTTTTCATGTAATTTTTCGACATACTATACTATGACTATTTTTCATGAAATTTTACGATATACTATACTATTACTCATTTTCATTAAATTTTTTGTCATACAATACTATGACTTTTTAAATACAAAATTTTTCGACATACTATACTATGACTTTTTTCACATGAAATTTTTCGACATACTATACTATTAGTTTTTTTCATAACATTTTACGACATACTATACTTTGACTCTTTTTCATTACATTTTTCGACATACTCTACCATGAATTTTTTCATTACATTTTTCGACATACTATACAATGACTTTTTCATGAAAATTTCCGACATACTGTACTATGGCTTTTTTTTTACAAAATTTTATGACATACTATACTATGACTTTTTTTTTTTTACAAAATTTTACGACATACTTTACCATGACTTTTTTCATGAAATTTTTCGACATACTATTCCATGACTTTTTTCACATGAAATTTTTCGACATACTATACCATGACTATTTTTCATGAAATTTTTCTACATACTATACTTTGACTTTTTTTTATTTTTTTTTTTACATTTTTAGGACATACTATACTTTGATTTTTTTTCATATTTTTTTTTTTTTTTTTTTTTTCAATTTTAGGACATACTACACTTTGACTTTTTTTAATATTTTTTTTTTTTTTTTTACATTTTTAGGACATACTATACTTTAACTTTTTTTAATACTTTTTTTTTAAATATTTATTTATTTTTTTTACATTTTTAGGACATACTATACTTTGACTTTTTTTTTGTTTTTTTTAAATATTTTTTTTTTTTTTTTACATTTTTAGGACATACTATTCTTTGACTTTTTTTAATACTTTTTTTTCATTTTTTTTTTTTTTACATTTTTACGACATACTATACTTTGACTTTTTTTTTGTTTTTTTTACATTTTTAGGACATACTATTCTTTGACTTTTTTTAATACTTTTTTTCTATTTATTTTTTTTTTACAATTTTAGGACATACTATACGTTGACTTTTTTTTTTTTTTTTTTTTTAATATTTATTTATTTTTTTTTACATTTTAGGACATACTATACTTTAACTTTTTTTAATACTTTTTTTCATTTATTTTTTTTTTACATTTTTAGGACATACTATACTTTTACTTTTTTTAATACTTTTTTTTTTTATTTTTTTTTTTACAATTTTAGGACATACTACACTTTGACTTCTTTTAATATTTTTTTTTATTTTTATTTTTTTTTTTACAATTTTAGGACATACTATACTTTGACTTTTATTTATTTTTTTTTTTTTTTAATATTTATTTATTTTTTTTACATTTTTAGGACATACTATACTTTGACTTTTTTTAAAACTTTTTTTTTATTAATTTTTTTTTTACAATTTTAAGACATACTGTACTTTGACTTTTTTTAATATTTTTTTTTTTTTTTTTACATTTTTAGGACATACTATACTTTGACTTTTTTTTTATACTTTTTTTTTAAATATTTATTTTTTTTTTTTACAATTTTAGGACATACTATACTTTGACTTTTTTTAATACTTTTTTTTTTTTTGTTTATTTTTACATTTTTAGGACATACTATAATTTAACTTTTTTTTTTTTTTTTTTAATATTTTTTTTTTTTTTTTACATTTTTACGACATACTATACATTACATTACTTTACATTTTTAGGACATATACTTTGACTTTTTTTAATACTTTTTTTTTTTTTACAATTTTAGGACATACTATACTTTGACTTTTTTTAATATTTTTTTTTTTTTTTTACATTTTTAGGACATACTATACTTTAACTTTTTTTAATACTTTTTTTTTAAATATTTTTTTTTTTTTTACATTTTTAGGACATACTATACTTTGACTTTTTTTAATAGTTTATTTATTTATTTATTTTTTTTACAATTTTAGGACATACTATACTTTAACTTTTTTTAATATTTTTTTTTTTTTTTTTTTTTTTACATTTTTAGGACATACTATACGTTGACTTTTTTTTTTTTTTTTTTATATTTATTTATTTTTTTTTTAAATTTTAGGACATAATATACTTTGACTTTTTTTTACTTTATTATTTTTTTTTTTACATTTTTAGGACATACTATACTTTGATTTTTTTTAATACATTTTTTGGACATACTATACTTTAACTTTTTTTAATACTTTTTTTTTTATTTATTTTTTTTTTACATTTTTAGGACATACTATACTTTGAATTTTTTTAATACTATTTTTTTTTTTTACAATTTTAGGACATACTATACTTTGACTTTTTTTAATATTTTTTTTTTTTTTTTTTACATTTTTAGGACGTACTACACTTTAACTTTTTTTAATACTTTTTTTTTATTTATTTTTTTTTTACATTTTTAGGACATACTATACTTTGACTTTTTTTTTTTTTTACAAAATTTTACGACATACTTTACCATGACTTTTTTCATGAAATTTTTCGACATACTATATTATGACTTTTTTCACATGAAATTTTTCGACATACTATACCATGACTTTTTTTCATGAAATTTTTCGACATACTATACCATGACTTTTTTTCATGAAATTTTTCGACATACTATACTATGTCTTTTTCATGAAATATTTCGACCTACTATACTATGACTTTTTTCATTACATTTTTCGATATATTATACTATGACTTTTTTCATGACAATTTGACATATTATAGTATGACTTTTTTTTACATTAAATTTTTCGACACACTATACTGACTTTTTTACATTAAATTTTTCGACATACTATACTAAGACTTTTTTTAACAACATTTTTCAAAATACTATACTATGGCTTTTTTTTCACAAAATTTTATGACATACTCTACAATGACTTTTTTTTACATTGAAGTTTTTCACCTACTATACTATGACTTTTTTTCCTGAAATTTTTCGACATACTATAATATGACTTTTTTTTCATGAAATTTTTCGACATACTTCACCATGACTTTTTTCATGAAATTTTTCTAAATACTTTACAATGACTTTTTCCATGAAATTTTTCGACATAGTATACTATGACTATTTTTTACATTGAAGTTTTTCACCTACTATACTATGATTTTTTTCATGAAATTTTTCGACATACTATACTATGACTTTTTTCAAAAAAAAGTAGTCATAGTATAATATGTCGAAAAATTTCATGAAAAAAAGTCATAGTTTAGTAGGTGAAAAACTTCAATGTAAAAAATAGTCATGGTATAGTATGTCGAAAAATTTGTGATTAAAGAGTCATAGTATAGTATGTCAAAAAATGTTGTGAAAAAAAGTCATAGTATAGTATGTCGAAAAATTTTGTGAAAAAAAGTCATAGTGTAGTATGTCGAAAGTTTTCATGAATAAAAGTCATACTATAGTAGATATATATATGTGTAGTTTCATAATTTTTATTTATTTATTTTTATTTCCTCGTATTTTATTTATCTTGTATTATCTTAAATACCCATCTCTTATTCAATGAACTTTTATCTTGGTTGTTTTGGTGAGTATTAGTCTCTAAATCCATTTTTAACACTCTATATTTTTGTCAATCGTCTGTCCAGCACTTTGAATTAAATTTGACTTGTTTGAAAAGTGCCATATAAATAAAGTTTGATTAATTGATTTTTCACAGAAAAGTGCAGCAATTTACAGCAGAGCCTGGCTGATGCTGGATCTTTGAGGCTTATATTGATATTTAAGAGTTTAATAACTCCTGATACGGATACATCAGTGATATATAAATATATAACTTGTTGTATTAAATGTTTTTATTAAACAATTTTGACAATGATATGTACTGAGCAGGACTTTTTACTGTGTTAAAAAACCGTGTCAGTGCTCTCTGGTGGACAAACACTGAAACACTGTTTCTAAATCGCTTCAAACATGTGTTCCTGTTCTGAAGTGTCTTGTAGATATCTACACCGGTGCGGATATATGTGTGGTAAACTAATAACATGTCATATTGGCAGTCAGGCTCTATTGTTCACACACAGACACCGTACCTGCTTCAGAATCTGTGCTGTAGGCTTCGTCCCAGCAGGTGAGTCTGTCTTACACCTGTTTCCTCTCTCCAGCTGCAACAGCAAATACATGCACATGTTTTCCTGACCTAAGATCATATACACATGCAACACATATTAAACACTGTCATCGCTACTTTTAATTTTGACTGATGTATTACTTTTATTAATGTAAAGCACTTTGTGATTTATATCTGTGAAAGGTGCTATACAAATAAACTTTACTTACTTACTACTTACTTACTAAACAGTATATTAGGTCAACCTATCTCAAACGAAAGCAGTCCTGCAGAAGTCTTACCTTTCACAGCAGTTCCACTCCAACTCCTGATGACTTCCTGTCACTAGATCACGCGAGAACCTCGGGATCACATATCACAACAAACCATCTGCAGAAATCCTCCCTTCATGAAGGTTGTAATGTTCAGTTTGTGCTGAAACTATTTAAGAGAGACCGCGTTAGTTTTATCTTGGTGTACCTAATAAACTGGCAACTGAGTGTATTTGTAATCCAAAAATGTGACTCTGAATAAATGTTTCTCTGACTGCAAACTTTAGCTCTGTTCTAAATCTACTAACTGTATACAGTATATAATATACATGCAACTTTACAGTATTATGTTTTAACACTTATAATTGGAGAAATCAACATATTTAGCCTGTTTTACTAACAGGAAATGATACAACACATGCACTTTCTGACATCAATCAAACTACAGTTTACAGCTACACTGTCAATTAAACTTCACAAAGAGACATCAAAATGTTTCCCCCTACATGAAAAGTTAATATTAGCCTACTTTTTGTTTCCTGAGGAGTTCCTGGAGCTGTTTCACCACCATTCACAATTAGCTTAATGTTTTCCAGCTGTTAGTGGATCCACCATTTCATCTGTGCAATGCATTGTGGGACATAGTGTCTGGTTTTTAGTATACTTAATTTAGTCACTTATCAGTATGAACACACTTAAACCCTATTTAGAATTAGTGTGTATTAAAGAATAAACAGCATCTACAGATTAGGAACTTGAAATAAAAATGTTTGTATCTTAAAACCACTTTTAAATGCTTGTGTGTGCATGTTTTTTTTAATTAACTTGTACTGTGTGTAAAGTTTTAATTAGAGACAAAGTACATTCTAGTTTTGCTGGATGTTGTCTCACATCTTTGATACACAACATCCCAGATAAAACACTCCTAAGAGAAAAACATATGATGTTTTCCCGTCAGTTTCCTTGTCTACATTTCTGACTGTTCTTCTTCTTTCTTGTCTTATATCACTCTGATGAATGTGAGCATTATTCAATGAAGACCAACAGGTGAATTATTTAATGTGGAATTGGGAAAAGTTTCTTGATCTGATGTTAAAATTAACAACAGTTGTTCCCGGTGATGTAGGGATTAAATAAATGTTAAAGGTCGAGTTCACCAAAATATCAAAAAACTAACACAGTTTTTTTCTCCTCATATATCTTTATTGCAGAATCCAGATATTTTTTTATTAGTCCAGGTTTTGAGATTGAATGGAGGTGAATGTATATATATTTATATATATATTTTGTGGTGCTCAGCGTTGAAATACTGGAACTACTTCCTACAGAAGAAATAGTCCCAATGACTGCAGTTTGCAGCTGTTTGTGAAGCCTGTCAACAGACTTTTACAGTGTTTAATTGTAATACATTCTATACATTGATTAATCTAATTTGTATTTAAATTATGAATAAAAAAAAATAATAGTAAAGTGAATGAAATTCTTTGAATGCTTTAAATTAAAGACAGCTCTCTTTATTTCAAGACATGTGAGCATGTGAGCCACCTTAAAATTAAACAAAGTCCAGCCCACAGAGTAACAACAAGAGCTCTGATTGGCCAGATTCATAATCGCTGGCCAATCAGAGCCCCTGATGCTACTCTGTCAGTATTTTAAGTTGAACACCGTTTACACATCTTTAACTTAAAGAAAGCGCTTTTTAAACTAAAGTGATCATGAAATGGAGACTGTAAATGTTAAAGCAGGAGACGATTAACTGTGAGATTAATATTGAGATATAATAGAAAGACAAATAAATGAAAAAAAACTGAAAGTAAAATTTAAAAAAACATTTTTAAAATTTGGCAATTCATTTTTAAAACAAACTAATTAAATCATAATTTAAATACAGATGTATTCAATTAAACCTTTATTTATACAGGGTAGGTTGGTTGAGCATACTTTTTTTTTTTTTTTTTACAAATAAAGGAATTGAATTAATTGGCAAGTTTAATGATTTTTTTTATTCTTTTAACTTTTAGTTTTATAATGCATCATTTAAATTCAATGTTAAATCATTTTAATAGCTTAAAAATCTATTTAATTTGTTTATAACTAAAGGAGTTAACTGCTCTCATTGAACCACCCTGTATAAAATAATAATAATAATAATAATAATTATAATAAATTGTATTTATATAGCACTTTTCAAAACAAATGTTACAAAGAGCTTCACAAGGGAAATACAAACAAGATAAATAACACTATGTAAAAACAATAAAATAACTACTAAAACAGAAATATAGGTTGAATGAAAAAATACTATACTACAGTATATATAAAGTCTATTCTGGTGGCATTCTTTTGAAGCTCCATATGTTCAACATAATCCCAAGCTGTTAAAAAAACAGACAAAAAAGCATTTAAAATATAAATTTGCACACTTAAAATGATGCCAGTACAAATGAACCATTCAGTCAGATTCTCTTGGTTGCTTCTTTGTTCACTTGATTTAACGTGTTTATTTTAGTCCACACAAAGCGACTACCTGCGATGATGATCTCCATCCAGTGTCAACACGCTGACCCACGCTGGAGGCTCCAACCGGCCCGCACTGTAAGGACTGAGAGGGATACAACACTAGTGCAATATTATATTTATTTCTTACAGTGAATTTTGGTTGCCATACAAGAAGTCTCGAGGATTTGAGGGGGCAGGGGGCACGGGAAGAGTGCAGTTACAGGAAAATTCTCTCTCTTTTCATTTCAGTAATTAGTTGACTCTATGATGATTCAGTAGCACAAAATTACAGCAACATAGAAAACATGAACACAAGTCTTTGCACAAATTACCGAAAACATCTTAGCCTCTATGAAGACTTAATCAAAGAATAAAATCTATTAATGAAAAAAATAAATAAATAATTTAAGAAAGAAAGAAAAAAAAAAAGAAGTAAACAGTTACCCAAATGTTGGACAATGATAAAGGTGGGAGCAGTGTTTTGAAGGGGAGTGGATGTGGGTTAGTGAGCCATGCCTGTCCTAAACATGGCCTGGTGAAGCGCCACACCACGGTGATGCTCTTTAAAGATTCCTACTACATCTACTCAGCTCTACATTTCCACAGAGAAAACGGCTTAGTGACAATGTTGATCCACATAAAGGAATCAACAGCCACCACTAATCTTTTTGGTGGATTTATGTATGTATACATATATATAGATTTCATATAGTTTCCTACCAAGATGGCCTGCAGATATATATATATATATATATTTTTTTAAATGTACACATTTTGCTCTTTTTATACACACACTCTAGACTGAGGGGTTTCAGAGGATGAGAGAAGTCTGGTCAGGCAGATGGTGGTCGTCAGAAGATACCTGGGTTTTGTGTTCACTTGATTGGCCAAAATATCTCTACAGCAGTAGAGAGTCTATCTACTTTAGGCAACACTTCATTAAAACACTGACAAGTGATCGCATCATGATATGTAACTTTAAAATGGGAAAATCAAACACAACCAAGGAGATTCATTCAGAATAAATATTGCTTCTTACATAACCCATAAGTCTAATAATATCCACGTTTTTTTTTTTTTTTTATCTATATAATATTTCGTTTTTTGGCAATCCACACGTCAGTGTTGAACAGTTTTTGTTCTTATAACCTCTATAAAATTTCATAGAACTCTATACAAATCTTTTAAAAATACTGTGCTTTTCTACCTCCTCCGACACGTCACTGTTTGCTTTAAAATAAGTTACATGTTCAAACAGGAACAGGATTATAGCAGCATTGTCCCGTGCCAGCCTCCGTATACGGCTAATGTTCACAGAACACAGAGCTTGTGTATGTTTCATTTGTCTCCTCGAAAGCTGCACCTACATGAAGCTGCGGAGTTGTGATATGAAACCAAACGAGGGCGTTCTAAAACGATATATATTTCAGACGTTGGGTTACTGTCGAGCACATATCGAACCACACGAGAGGTGTGCTCTGAAAGAATCTACTTTGAGATAAAACACAAGCTCCTTTTTCTTTATAGAGCTATACAACCGACAGTGGTGCAGGTATAGTGGAGGAAGGGAACTGTGAGCTATTTAAGGCATCCTCTGCAGGATGATGGGGAGAATGAGACCACTGCTGTGGCCGTCAGGTCAGCTCTGGCAACTGTAAATCAATCTTCATAGAATTTATTGTTTTCCTCTAAACCTTTTAATAGAGCTATACATATAATCAAATAGACATTTTTATCCTGTTAAACACTCTTATATACACGTTTCAACACATACTGCACTTCTACTTCTGACCAGCCTGTACTCATTGCTAGCAAACACACATTTCGTAGCTTTATAAATGCTGATTTAGTTTGAAATTGGACCCTTATAAGAAAGTTTAAAATCCCAGTCTCTACTGCTGGAGCTGCAGTGAGACTGGATAATAATACGGGACTTGGAGAAGCTTATAGTCCGGTCTGGTTACAGAGACTGAAGTTCATCTGCAACAGATCAGAAATGCTTTCTATCCCTTTCTAATCTCACACAGGGCTCACGCTGATGAACATCTGCCGGCTCTGTCAGGTTGTTCTCTGGTTGTTTTTTGCACAGTGGTTAGAGGGCAGGACAAGGCATGATGTGGACTTACGTGAACACGTAATTCAACATAAAACCCTGAAGCCACAGAATCTCCATCTGCTCTAAAAGCCAACGGTTTACGGCGAGATTTCATGTGATCTGGCTGAAGTCGCTCTACAAAGAATGAACCTGCTGATTCGTTGTAAGAAAAGATCTGTGTAGGGGCTGCCAGTCAGTCTGCAACAATGATGTTAACGCGGTGTTGCGTCTCCAGCCTTCTTCCCCAGAAGAAAACACTCTACTGAAGGCTGTTTCGGTCTAAAACAGTATTTTCCCTTTGACTCAGACTTGTACCTCTGAACAGCTGCTCTAGTTTGGGACGCTGTTTGGTTCATTTGGGATCTGGTTGGAGTAGAGTTCGAGTTGGCTTAATGCAAACGAACCTCTTATTGAGTCTTTAATCTCCTCGCTCTTTTTTTTTTATTAACAAAGAACAATGTACAAAATGTTCATTTAGCTATATAGAAAACACGTAATTTCTCTGGTAAAACTGGAGTTTTAGCTCTTTAAATGTCAACCCGTGAGTTCTTAAATTTGAGGTTGCTTATAACTTGTGTTATTTAAAATTGTTGAAAGCTAAAAAGGCCTCCAAAAGGATTTGACACTGGATTCAAAGTCAATAAAATGCTATCGAACGACAGACTTCAGTAGTTCCACATTTTTGAAAATATGCTTTTTCATTTTCTTGGTGAGAGTTCAATGAGGAGATCGATATTCCTCTCATGTGAATATGGAGCTAGAGACAGGAGACGACTAGCTTAGCTTAGCTTAGTATAAAGTCTGGAAACAGCTAGGCTGGCTCTGTCCGATGTTTAAATGAGAGTCTCCAGCTATGCTAACGGCTCTGTGAGTCTGTACGAGTCACAGTCGTGCTTTGAGCTAAATGCTAACATCAGCATGCTAACATGCTCACATTGACAACACATTAGTTTAGCAGGTATTTTGTTGAAAAATTACTTTTTTGTCCTCTTGATGGAGCTAGAGGAAAAGTTGTGGGAGCACCAAAGTTATTGCAATTCATCCTGAGGGGGACATGAACGTCTGACCCAAATTTCATGGTAATCCATCCTATAGAGAGCCAAAGCCCCCCCCCCCCCATCTTCCGGTGGGCCACCATGGGACCTTATTTCAGAAAAAAATATGAACGGTAGTCAACGGAGAGACAAACATTTTTTTTAATCCCGTTTGAATTACACCATGAATCACATTATGATGTTTGTCAATTTAAAATATAATTTTGCAAGTCAAGAAAGTCTCAGTTTGTTGTAAAACTGTTGAAGTATCAGACTGTGGAAATACGTAATTAGAAAGACGACACACCCAAAAGTCGTGTAGTGACGTCTCTCTCCCTGAAGCTACGATGCCTGTGTGTGTGCGACTCCTAATAAAAAGACCAGGAGTGGATATAAAACACATCAGGTCAGATAACGTTTCATTTGTGCATGGAACATAGCTAAGTTAGCTAGCTTGCTAGTGTTGGTGACGTATATTGTGCGAGACGAGAGATGTAGTTCACTGAGCGGTTTACGATACTACGACAAACCTACGACAAACTGAGACTTACTTGACTTGCAAAATTATGTTTTACATAACATCATATGTGTGATTCATGGCTCAACTCAAATGGGATCAAAAAAATATTTATCTCTCGTCGTTGACTACCGTACATATTTTTTCCGAAATAAGGGGTCCAACGGAAGGGGCTGGACTTCGCCTCTCTATAGCAAGTCATCCTGAGAGGGATATGAACGTCTGAACCAAATTTCATGATAATCCATCCAATAGTTGTCGAGACATTTCACTCAGAAATCTTTGTACAGAGCAAGGTTAGCTGTTGTCCTGCTTTCAATCTTTATGCTAAGCTAATCGTCTCCTGCTTCATATTTAGTGGACAGACACGAGAGTCGAATCGATCTCCTCGTCTAATTCACGGCAAGAAAGCAAATAAGCGTATTTCCAAAAATATCGAACTGTTCCTTTAAATGCTCTCTTTTAAAAAAAACTCAACTTCTAGCACGTACACGCCGGGTGTTTGATCCGTTAGTATTACTGTGGGGCAACACATGAACGCCTCGCGTTGACCTGCTGATGGTGAAGTGGAAGGAGATTTGACAGAATGAAGAAAAGTACAAAAGTAAAGAACAGTTTCTCTATAATGTGGCCTATATAGCGGATCCATGGATTTAGCTAAACTGGCTTAATGATATTTTGGGTCAACCAGTGACACACACACACGCACACACACACACATACGCACAATACTAGAAGGAAAAGCCAAGAGGCACCAGGACGCCCTTCACAGACAGACAAGCTGGTAAAACCGTTTCAAGGTGAGAATTATTCTGGTCCAACGTTTGTCTGTCCGTCTTGTACCTCGTGTCCTCCCCTCGGTTTTCCTTGTATGATGAGGTGGACACCGGGTGGGTGTAGACTGGCGAGGGGCCCCGGGGCCCCTGCTACAGCGGAGATCCTCCTCTGGTGACCACCTCTCTCCACGCTTTGCTCTCTCTCAGGAGAAGAAGGCCATCGCAGTAACGGTGTGTGTATACATGCTTCGGGTGTGAAGACAGTGTGTGTTCTTGTTTGTCAGTGTGTGGCACTGTGCATAAAGTGTGTGTGTGTGAGTGTGTGTGTGTGTGTGTGTGTGTGTGTGTGTGTGTGTGCATGGACACGAGATATGGTTTAGTATTTATTTAAACATGTCAGCTAATGTTCTTATTTTGACACAAACAGGTGAAAAGCAAAAAAAATGGAGTCTATCTCAAATTTTTCTCTACAACCTTAGATGCACCCAGAAATATAACTCCGGTAGGACTCTAGTGAAGAAATATTATTCTCTGAACAAACTCTAGCAAAGATAGAAAAGGAGCAACGACCAGCTCAGCTGGTTTTTCATGCACCCACACCGGGGTGTATGGAAAAAGTCTTTAGTATTCCAAAGCAGTTGGGTGAGCACGAGTCTTTATGTGAAATAAACCTCCAGACGAGTAGTTTTCCAGTGTTTGAGTACACACTATTCCAGAGTTTTTGTGTTTTCTGGTCAGTCCTTCGTACTGGCCTCCTCTGCTTTCGCTCTCCTTGATGTGACATAGCAGCTATTCTCTTCTCTCTCCCCCTGCAGTTCCGCCCGACATCCCATGATCCCATGATGCTCAGGGCGGTGGGAAGGAAGAAGAGGGCGGACAAGACCGGAGCACTGAGATGAAGGCGACGGAGGATGAGAGAGGACAAGAACAGCGAGAGGCAGCATCAGCTTGGACAAAACTTCTACCCAGTTCAACGACTTGAGATTATGTCTGATGAAGAGATTGGTAAAAGTGATGGGTGCCCCCTCCCTCTCCTCGGCCCTGACTCCGCACGTCGCCCCCCCCCCCCGTCTCCTCGGGGCTTATCTGTCCTGCAGCAGCTTGAGGGCCCTCTCGATGTTCATGCGGTGGCCCACCCTCGTCACGCCCAGGTCTATCAGGTCCTCTTTTTGCAGCGATGGCAGGTGGGCGCCCTCGATCTCATTGTCCAGGAAGGCGTCCCTGTGCTCCCCCAAGTTGAGACTCTCCAGCCAGTCCGCCACGTCCAGCTTGCTCCACAGCTCCATGGGTTTGGAGGCGAATGGCTTTCCTGAGGCCGCCACCGCCTGCATCAGCGTGAGCGGCGACGGGGAGCGCGAGCTCCCGCTGCCGCCGCACGAGGAGCTCAGGCTGTAACCGCCGCCGCTGCCCATGGGCGGGGTGGGCAGGCCGAAGACGTCGGTGAGAGTGGGCGACACGGAGGGCGGCAGTGAGGAGCAGGGGGTGAGGGAGGACCCGGAGTCTGGCGGGCTGCAGGGGTGCGTCTGGGATGGGAGGCTGCCGGGAGGCGTGGAGGTGAGGGCGGCGGCGGCGGCGTTGTTACGCATTCCTGAGTCGTCTGTGGGCGGCCTGACGGGGACAGAGAGCAGACGACAGGTTAGTCACATAGATAACTTTTCATTATAATATACAACCCAAGATGATCGTAAAGCACTGGAGGGGCTGTTGTGCATGTTTTAGCACATTGACTACAAACAATGTGTACGTCTATTTTCCTCTGGATACTACATAAAGTTTCTGATTTGATTTTATATCTTGAATATAAATGTTTTCAATTCATCACTTGCAGAAACTTTTTTTTTGGCCTCTCAGGCAGCGCAACCAGCTGTAAACAGCACACGCTGATATATCACCGTAAAATTTAACGGTGACCTGGTTAGCAAACAGTTTCCTATTTTTACACATCTAGCAGACACATCTCTCTTTTTTTAATTTCTGATTTACTAACTAAAAAATATCTGTCTCTTTAGCTGCTAGATGTGAGGGTAGGGGATGATGGGGGGGTGGGTGAAGGAGTAGTAGGGAATTTTAAAATGTAAAAAAGTTTTCTCTAATTTGTACTCATTTTCTATTTTTCGTTGGTCTGCAATTAAAAAAATAAAAATAAAAATTGGGGCTGTCAAACGCAAATTCATTTTAACGCCACTAATTTCTTTAACGCATTAGTGCAATCAATCTTTCGGAGGATAGCGGGTTCAGTTTTTTGGTACCAACCATGTCATACTAGCTTGTTGTGAAGGAGGTTAAATAACGCTCTAAACTTGCGCTAAATTTTTGGCGAGGAAAAACTGTCATTGCCATTTCTAAAGGGGTCCCTTGACCTCTGACCTCCAGATATGTGAATGTAAATGGGTTCTATGGGTACCCACGAGTCTCCCCTTTACAGACATGCCCACTTTATGATAATCACATGCAGTTTGGGGCAAGTCATAGTCAAGTCAGCACACTGACACACTGACAGCTGTTGTTGCCTGTTTGGCTGCAGTTTGCCATGTTATGATCTGAGCATATTGTTTTATGCTAAATGCAGAACCTGTGAGGGTTTCTGGACAATATCTGTCATTGTTTTGTGCTGTTAATTGATTTACAATAATAAATATATACATACATTTGCATAAAGCAGCATATTTGACCACTCCCATGTTGATAAAAGGATTAAATACTTAATAAACAAGGGAGGGAAACATAATTTAAAAAGGTCTGTTTGACATTCCCCCCCCCCAAGCACTTTAATGCAACAGTTGATTTTCACAGCAAACTGTCCTGAGCGAAGACCCGCAGCTGTCTGGAAGGTAGGAAGTCTTTCTATAAACATATGGGATACTTTTTAAAGTGGGTGACACTAATGTAAAGTTAATGAGATGTGTAATAATGGACTAAAGCAGAAGCATGGTAGACTGGAGTTATGATGGAAGTGTCTTTACATTTATTTAAGGAGTCTTCAGAGAGTTGTTCATTAACACTAAAACTACATCATGTCATTGCTGGAAGGATTTATGAATGTAATGCTGCACAATGACCAGTAGGTGGCATCATATGCAAAACTTTTTTTTACCAAAGCTACAGCAGCTGATGTGGAGGATGAATGTTAAACCCGGCCACAGCTTTTTAGGTTTTAATCTCCATCCAGACATTTTAGTTACAGTTACAGTTCTTTTAGGTGACTTTTAATGTTTACATTTGAGTATTCACTGTGTTAGTCATTTTATACTTGTGACTTTTATTCAATTGATCCATTCAAACCTTCACATTACATCTTTTTTTACGATATTTTTCCATTAAAGCCCAATTTGTGATTCAACAAAAAGTGGTCATTCTGCCACCTTTACTCCAGGTAGGAGCCTCTCATCACTCCCAAAGTGATTACCTTAATATTGTAACACATAAACTAACATGAGACAAAGTTAGTTTACAAGTTAAAAGATTGTTAACATCACTCATATATGTGGATACAGCAGGAGAACATGCTTATATGATCAGCTAACAAATACTAATTGCAGATTTTATTTTAATTTTAATCATTTTAACTCTGTAAAGTGTCTTTGAGTTTCATGAAAAGCGCTCTATAAATAAAATGTATTATTATTATTTTTTTTACTGATTTAAATCAGTAACCAAGTATTTTCATTTATATATGTGAAGATACATGCAATTTATAATTTACTTGCCTTTATCATAACAATAATTTGAACATGGTAGTGCGATTAACATAATATTCTCTTTAATGTTATAAATGCTATCTTGCTAACTTTATTGCTATTTTCAATAAACTGTTCAGTACAGGTTTCTCTGTAAATAACAGTGATAATGTTCTCGAGATAACTTCTGTTATGATTTGACGCTATGTAAAAATAAAATAAATTGAATTGAATTGAATGTTTCAAGACACTCTGTCTTGATAAAGCGACATGATTTTGCATTGCATTTCAGTCTTTACTCATAATCATGCCAATACAAGAAATACTGATTAATATTTTTATTCTAAAATAAACCAGAAGTGTTGGAAAGTACTGACGAGCAGCACTGAGGCTCCCTGAAGAAGTTATTTGAAGTATTTCCTCGACCAGATAAAGCTCTCACAGCCTTGTTTTCTGATCAAATGTGCATCCTTTTAAAAGGTTTTCCCGCCTAAAGCAGAAGCCTCTTACAGTGTGAACTCCCGGTTGCTAATATGTTTAATGGTTTATTACATTCATGTGAAATGAGTTGTGTAGCAGCTGCAGCTAAGACTGAGTGCACGCCTCCAGGTACAGAGAAAGATTGTGCATGCTGTGTGTACTGCAGCCTGCAGCGCTCTAATGGATGGATGTACAACAACATGGGGAGGGTGAAGGTTAGCCACTCTAACCTTTTTATAGCCTTTACAGTACGAGGAGGACAGAATAATAGACTACTGAAGTAACCATTTTCCCTCAGAGAAATTTACATCATGCACTTGTTAATTTAGCGTCCTAGAATCAGAACAGTTATAACAGGATTACAAGCTAACTTGACACTTTTGAGATAGTAAATTATATGTAGAGTTTATATTATTATTCTTATAAATTAATTCATGTCTATAGTGGTCACTGCAACAGCGGAAACAAATTCCAAATAACTGCGGTTGATATGGCACCATATCTTGTACAAGTATTCTGTACTCTTGTCTGGACGAGAGTAGTCTGTCCAGTCTGTCACAAGATAAATCTGTGAGGTTGCCAAATGATTAATGGGTCAGGAGAAAGATAAGATCATGTTCTGATGCTCAATTATTATTATTTTCTCTGATGTTTCTCTGGTCTTTGTTTTAGATAGATTTAGCTCTTCAGGAGGTTTAGAGGAAAATGTTTACAACTCAAATGTTACCTGAATCCAAGTGGGCTATACTGTATATACAAGTATGTGTGTATATACAGTATATATACTGTATATATATTGTATATGACTGACTGATGAAGTTACACGATTGGTCGGCCAAATGTCTGTTTCCTCATTGGCCGTTGCTCTTTCAAAATGAAAAGGCGGGAACAGTCCTTTGTTTACGTTTTCAGGAATGAAACCAGACTCAGCAGTGACATCATCGCCTGTTTCTCTCTTAAAATGTTTTCAGAAGTAGATTTTGGTGGATTGTTTAGATGGAATAACAGAAAGTTTACGAAGAGGGCGCCATGTTGCTTCCTGTTTGAAACGGCGAGCAGAAAACCAGGGACCAATCAGGTGCGTTCAACGATCGGGTATGTCACCGCTTGAACGGCCAGTTGGTGGAGCAGCGCGTCCTCTAGTGTCCTCGCAGGAGCTGGTGGACATGTAGCGCTGGATTTAACATTATAGACGTGACCTCTGACTATTAGTGGAACAATTTAGCCACAAATTCACCGACTGACCGAACATGGTCCAGACATATACTCGGTTTGGACCGAATCTTGTTCTGATAATTGAAGTGTACTTATAACATTGAATCCAATATGAACGGCCAGCGTACATTCTGTTTGTTTTACTGATGAGAGGGAAAAAAAAAACGAGAGCCTGTATATGTTTTCAATAACACATGCATAAAACAAAAGTTGTGATTGATCAAGTGTATATCTCTTCAAAATAGTTGGTTTACCTATTCAAGATAAAGTAAACAGATGCGGAAAGGCAGTAAAAATGGTCAGGAACGTTCATTAATGCACAAATTCGCTTTTCTCATAATTTATAGATATAAATCCTGTTGTGAATCAGGTCACAGTGATTTGTCATTTTTAAAAAGTGGGTCCCCAGAAAAAAAGTTTGGGAAACACATATCTAGAGCACTAAATGTGGATTAATCCGCCACTGAAAATAATCCCCAACACATGCAATATTTCCTCCTGTTTGTTAGATTAAAAACTACAGTGACCAGCTGTTTTAGGAAAGTCTATTTTTAAAACATGAAACTATATATTTGTGAGGTGTTTCTAAAGATTTAGTTCTTCAGTAGGAACCAATGAGCTCAGAGCTGAGAGCCACAGACAGGAAGTCAGAAAGTGTTGAGAGACGGACTAACACTGTTTTTGGTGGGATATGTTGGCAACGTATCCAAGGTAAAACACATTACGTCACTTTTAAACCGGAGGGTTGTGCATCAGTGTAGATGGACATGAAGTGTCTGAAAATGTATATTTTGAGAATGTAAAACTCTTATTGTTGTCATCTACAGCTCAAATGGGACGATTATAAGACCCGAACAGGCCTAAACCAGTCAAGAAACAAGTCCCACCACCACATGCAAAAACACAGAACTGTGTGTGAGTTAAGCTGAGCATACATGATTTACACTGTATGATTTTAGAAATGTTGTCGTGTACCTCCTACTCCTGCTGTACGACTAGATCGTCTGCGATGTAAAGCCAAAGCTCACGATGTATGTGCTCACACTGTACGGTCCGATCGTCAGCCACGACCTGAGCGCTCACACTGACAGTTGACAGTTGTCAATAAAGATTGGTTTGAAAGCTCCGAGGCAGGTAAAGTTAGTTTGCCTGCAGAGGTCTGTACGGGTCACAATGCTAACAAGGCAGAAACGACTAAAAAAAAGAGGCACCGGCCGGCGTACATGGACTCACAGGTGGCGAAGGAGACATGGAAAGTAGGCCTGTCCGTTTTGCAGAGAGAGTTGGAGGTAAGCTAGCTACGTTTCACTATATCTATTGTACATTGTTATCTTGATAGCTACGCTCTGATTACTGTAAATAATAGTAGAAAAAAGGCGCTGACGTTGGGGAATCAGCTGCTCTGCTTCAACTGTGTGAGAGCCTGTGGACGGACGAGCAAAATTTCTGACATGTCAGAAATTCATCCGACTGTCGGACGGCCGGTCGGTCGGAGGTAATCGGTCCTCGCCCCCCCCCCCCCCCTTGTGCTCTGCACAGCAAAAGACACCCGACGAAGCTGAAATTCAGTCCGACTCTAAAAGGAGTCGCGCGGCTCAAAATTCGGGCCAGAAACAGGCTAAAATGGTACAGTGCATGTCCAGCTCAAGAGACATCACCCTCCTCTTATACCTGCTGCTCTACATGGAGGGATGTGATGGATGCCCCCCCCCCCCACTACAACACACACACACAGCAATCCATGCAGAATGATCACACCTTCCTTCAACTTCCCCCCAGGATGCTGTTCCCTGCTGATTGATTATCCTATTTGGTTGAATTGAACACAAGAATTGAAATCTGACCTCCCCCCCCCGACTCTCTACTGCGAGATGTAGCCTAGATATCGCTCTTTCCTACTTGTGACATATGGAACAGCCTGAGGGGAAGTGAAGGGGACAAAAGGGGGTCGTTCTGCCAAAGTGGAACTGGGCCATTGTTAAAGTGCTGCCTTCAACAAGCCCGGACGCTCAAATGGATGCAAAAACTTACAGTTTTTACTTTTCAACACCAGCTTCTCCACAGGAAGTCATGTTGGATGGATGAGATGGAGACAGCAGACAACATTAGACACTGATAAACACACACACACACACAATAACACATACATGAGATAAAAGAAAACAGGAATGCATGGAAGAACATAACATCTTTATGTACTGACAAGTCTCTGCCATCTGTCTGCCTTCTGCTTTCACGGCTACAAACCAACTTCCACTTCTTCTCTACTGCACGGCCACGTCTCCCGCTCCAGGCTCACAGCGTTTTAATTTCATCTTTATGTAACGACGGGTCAGACCGGACGACTACGCTCCGACACGGATTCAAAACAACAGCACAAAATACTTAACCTGAGATCTGTCAAGCACTCCTCTAATCGGCATTCTGCTATTCTATCATCTATTAAACACGTTTTGTTACAGGAGTGGAATTGAAGTGAAAAGTATGTAATTGCTTATTAGACTAATTAGCACAGCGCCTCGTTTAGCTTCTCTGACCTTATTACCATTTCTTGCGGCTACCAGGAGTCACGTATAACAAAAGAGGACAGTCACTGTTATGCTAGGAATTTCTGTCAGGTGGCCGACAGCCATCCAGATTATTAACACATTAACTGTGAACAGTCAGTATTAACTGACTATTCAGTGACATGTTGCACCTTTGATGACATTTGACAACAACAGTGTGTTCGATGCTTGCAGATGATGGTGGATGAAGAAACATCATCATTTCTACTCAGCCATGCTAGCATCTCTGTGAAGCTGTACAGCAGCACTTTAACCTCTTCCACTCCTTGAGGGCACCAGCGCCCTCGGCCGACTTTTCTTCTTTTTTTTTTCAGAGGCTGCAGCAGTGAGTGAAACTAGATAAGCTAAGCGACCCAAATAGTACCAACTACGTCATGTAAGCATTTCAGGAAGAATACTAAATAATGCATCGAAGTTACGCACAATTTTTGTGAGGAAAAACTGTCATGGCCACTTTCAAAGGGGTTCCTTGACCTCTGACCTCAAGATATGTGAATGTAAATGGGTTCTATGGGTACCCACGAGTCTCCCCTTTACAGACATGCCCACTTTATGATAATCACATGCAGTTTTTTTCATGCAGTATAAATATATTATTTTCTCCTATTCTAAAATGGTGTATCTGAATATTTCTGCATACTGAGGTCCCTAAACAGTCTTGAATTACATACATTGTGTATCACTGTAAAGCTGAGACTCTTGTGGATCGAATGAGCCCAACTGTATTCATGTGTGATGATGTTAGTCCCCATAGGAGACATTTCATTGACCTCACTGTTTAAAATGACCTGTGGTGACCTCTAGGATAATCACAGCCTCATGAAACTTTACAGCCACAAACTAGAGACCTAGAGCATTCAGAGGATGGATGGATCAAACTAGAGACCTAGAGCATTCAGAGGATGGATGGATCAAACTAGAGACCTAGAGCATTCAGAGGATGGATGGATCAAACTAGAGACCTAGAGCATTCAGAGGATGGATGGATCAAACTAGAGACCTAGAGCATTCAGAGGATGGATGGCTTTCCTAGCTAGATTGACAATAAGGGGGTTTCTGAGCAGTTTACACAACAGAAGTGCAATCGCTGAAAAATGCAATTCTTGCAGAAATCTCCAAATGTCAAAAGATTTTTGATTCGAAATCCCAGCATGTCTTTTTCTCTGGTGTTCCTCAAGGTCTTGGTGTCTTAATGTGGTATTTTGGAGGGATTATTGATCATTTTTATCAATTCTACAGTGGTAAAAAATGGTTAAATTTAGCACCAAATCTGTGTAAAAAATGGTATCAACCCAAAAATTGCTGCAACAACTTATGAGACATAATAGAGCATGGAGATGGACATCATATACTTCTATCATAATGTTCTAAATCCTTGTACACTTTCATTATTTATGTTAATTAACTAATTCATGTTTATTTCTGATTCATGACTAGAACAACTTGACTCACAGTGCTGAGCTGCATCTCAAATGAATCTTCAGGTTCTCAGCTTTCAGATGATGTACACCACTTCTATGTGACATCTACTGTTGACCTGCTATCTCCCCCTAAAGACCCCCTGGACCCCCCTAAAAAAGAAAAAAAGGGGTCTATGAAAAAGAGGGGGGGGGAGTGGAAAAGGTTAAGCTCAATGGTCACCATTGCAGTTTAGTGTGCTAACATGAATGCAGAAGTCTAGTTTTCTCTCAGAACACTTGAATTACAATATGCTGAAAGGTTATTATGGAATTTTTGCCCAATGACGCCAAAAACTTTCTGCCTACTGAAGCTTTAATCAACAATGAAAACAATTGTTTGTTGCAATCAATTTTGTCTGTTTTGTTATTTTAAAAATGACAGAAAGTCATCACATAGAGCTTTGAACCACACAGGTACAAGATGAGTGAGTTCTGTGGAAGTTAAGAACCAACAGTACAGGCGCATTCAAATGTACCACGAATGCACTCACATAGTCAAACCCCCCCCACACACACACATAAGTAACGTTAGCACGTGTCCCCCGCTGGCCTTCATTTCAGCACTCGCTCTCCGTCAGCTGAGCAGGTTGAGAGGAAAGTGATGCAGTGCTATTGATATCTGTGGTGGGAGACCTCGCCTTCACCACGCCCACACATCGCATGACTCCCTGCTTCTTTCTAGCACACACCGGCTCACGCATTCAGGGTCGCAATCATCGGCATGCGTGCACACGCTGCCTTTATTTATAGAAGCTTGAACGCACACACACACACACACACACACACAGATAGAGACTGACTCGGCTGTGCTGGGTTACATAACGGTGGCCTACTAAAGCAGCGCGGCACGTGACCTGCGTGAGATGATGCTGAACTCTGCTGAGGGTTAGGCCTGCCATCCTCTTGCTCCCTCTCTCTCACACACATACACACACCACACATGTACAAACACACACACCCCTCCCCTGACTCAGACTGACATCACTGCAGGCCTCAAGGCTGCTCTCATCAGCCGGTTGCTAGGCAACCCTTTCGTCCACAGGCACAACCAACGCACATTTAATCTGGGAGGCTAAGAGACAGGGATAAAAAAAAAAGAAGAGAGAGAGAGAGAGAGAGAGAGAGAGAGAGAGAAAAGAACACAAATGTCCAAAGGAGAAAATGTGATGTTCGCGCTGGTGCTGAGGCTGATTCCAACATACTGAAGAAGAAAGAGCAGGAGATTGTGCACGAGAGCAAAGGATGGAGGGCGAGAGAGAAAGAGAGGGAGAGCATGTGTGAATCTAGGCCATCTTCTGTGCATCTCTGTTGCCATCTGTTTGACAGTCACAGAGGCAGGACCACCTTTCCCCTCCGCAGGACTCTTCATATGACGAAGAGTCATAGTGGTCCCTATCTGCGTGTCTCTGGCTGCCTACAAGCTTATCTTCTGCTGAGCGCCTGGCAACCCTCTCCACAACATGAAGTAGTGCAACACCAAAACCCCTCTGAGCTCGGAGGCAGATAATCGGAGACCCCGATGACATACAAGAGAGCGGGGTTTAAACTCCAACTGACATGAGACACACACACACACACACACACACACACACACACACACACACACACACACACACAAACCCTTCAGAGCAACAATCGAAAACACCAGATTACAGGCAATTGACTGATTTTAGTAGGATGTTCATCGCCGTTAGGAATGAGGTTTGGATGCTGCGGTCACATCAGGGCAGGATGACATCTGGTTGTTTGATCCCATAGTGAATCAGTTACTGAGCTAAACTAATGCCGGTTACACACTACACGAGAACCAAGCCGATTTTGGGCCCGATTCCCCGCCTCCTGATGATCGGCAGCAAATCCCTGATTGTTTGATGGTTCTAAAGATGATCTTTCCAGATGTTCCTGTGGTGTGAGGTATGTTAAGAGTGTTTTTTACATCCCCCTGATTTGTGGCAACAACACTAGTGTTTATTTAACGTGTCTCCATGACTTCATCCATTCATCCTTTGTGAATTTTCAGTACATAGTACAAAACTAACATCGCTAATTCTTCCTGCCCGTCGTCCGCCGTGTTTGTTTTCACTTAAATTACATTTGATTACGAGAGATTTTGCGAGATTTCCATTTCTTTTAGTGGGACTCTTGTTGTTCCTGAATGATATGTTAGTGTGTGGTGTTGCTGTTTCTCTCCACACACTATAGGAAGTAAACTGTTAAATTTAACAGAACATGTCGTTATGTGTGGGCTCTCTCACATTTTACACAACTGGTAAGATTAGAAACATCTTTTAGTGTGGCCGGCCTTTAGCTGACTGGGCCAGTCAACATTCCTTCAAACTACACACAGATATAAAAAAGCAGCCATGAGATTGTGTCAATCTGGATCTATAATACAAAATATAGTAAACAGGAACAACAGACCTGTAAATTACATGTACTTTAGATGAGCTTTGTACATACTGGGGACAACTATGATGGGTTTTGCCTTAAACGTGGGCAGGAATATCAAATAGTTTGAGATGTCTACACCAACCTAATGCCTCATGAAGGCAGCAATTCAAATCACAGATTTCAACGAAATTGGATCTGAAGTCTGTGGGTGTAGCGTTGTCACTGGGAAATTACACCACCATCCATTACTGCAATTTCAGGTATTCGTCTGCAGACGTGTGTTCTCATCACACAGATGACAGAATCACTGGTCGGCTCCATCAAACCAACTATTGAAAGAAAAATCATCCATATCTTCCAACACCTGAGAATATTTGTACCTGCTCAACAATCTGTTAAATGAGGTTATAAATCAGGGTTTCATCGACCCGTTCTCACTCCCAACTCGTCAAATATCGCCGTTTGGTCAGCGCCGCTCAGACTCGGAAAGCGACGCATGGAGGCTCCCTTTAGCAACAGTATGTGACGAACCGGGCTTTCAGCTAACTCCAATGTAAACCCACCCGTGCCACCGCTTTTCTTGTCCTGTGTGAAACTAAAATTAACGTTGACTTATTTTATCACGTCAGTCTTTAGTCACGTGACTCGTTGGTATCATCAGCCTCGGGTTCGGCATTTTGGCCGTCACCATCTAGTTTTTTTGCAACCAGAAGTGACACGAGAGGGTGAAGCTAATACAACCGACCACTGAATAAGACATTTTTAGGCGACCAAAAGTGTTACTTTCATGAAGTGAAAACACACTGAAAGGGTTAAAGGTGTAAGACGAAAACACCGACAACTCCCAGACCGGACAACGCTGTGGTAGCGACCTGTCAATCACAAGGTAGCCCCGCCCTAAAGCATCCCCTGCTTTATGGTCTATCTGACTCTAAATGGGACCATAATTTACTAAATGAACATCATGCTGTATTGAAGAAGACTTGAAACTAGTGATTGAGACCATAAACTCATGTTTACAATGTTTACTGAGGTAATAAATCAAGAGAGAAGTAGGCTCATTTTCTCATAGACTTCTATACAATCAGAGGAGTCGCCCCCTGCTGGCTGTTAGAAAGAATGCAGGTTTAAGGCACTTCAGCATTGACTTCACTTTTCAGAACCGGAGGTTCCCGCCTGGTTCTTCCGCAATTTCAGAGGCCAAGTGGGAAAAACTGGGACCTAAATAATTACACATCCCCTCTTGTAATTGTCACGGAGACGCTGACGTAAAAGACTTTTCCCAACTTTGCAATAAGATGAGTCACATGACATTAAAATAGTATTCAAAAAAAAATCTCTGCTTTCTAGAAGTCATAAGAAACTTCCAAAACAATCCTCTCAGTTAAAAAAAAACAATGGAAATGCATGGCTTGGGGGGAATAAACAGTTTACTTTGAGAGGCTGCCAGCTTCATGCACCTGAAACCTTAGCATCATAAAGCTACTAGCAGCACAAACAGGCAGCCAGATAGCTCTTCACTTTACAGGCAAAGCAACTTTTCACCAAAATGGCTGAGATGTCTAATGTCACACCATAATCACTGTGAGATTAAACATAATGGCGCGGTAATGAAGTCACTGGGCTGATTCATTTTGCATTGTGTGTCATTTATTCTGCAACTTTGCAAAAACGCCTATCTTAACATATGGTGGCATTAAAATATTTTCAGTATCATATCTAATATTATATTGAATACTGAAATGAGCTGCAGTAGTTTCCATTTGTCCTCACCAGTATTCAACTTTATGCAGCAAAGTGATTCAAATTCTGATCATCTTCTATCATCCAGTTGATAGGAGCAGCATACAGTTCAAGTATAAAGTTTCTATTTTTCTTAAGTGTATTCACAAGAATGTGTCACAGACGGACAAGAAGAAGCATGGCAGCAGTGGATAAAAATGTAAAAGTAGAAACAGGGCTTTGGTGTGACGTGAACGTACGTACTTGGCGTGAACGTACCTGTGAAGATGGGAGACACAGAGGGCATGAAGAAAG
Organism: Sebastolobus alascanus; assembly: GCA_916701645.2. Lineage (NCBI taxonomy): Eukaryota > Metazoa > Chordata > Actinopteri > Perciformes > Sebastidae > Sebastolobus > Sebastolobus alascanus. Next base: position 843,006 of record CAKAOJ020000093.1, read on the forward strand.
AAGAGGTGAAGGAACTACAGGAGACTGGAGAGAATGGAGATGAAGATGGAGAGGCATGAGCTGCAAATGAAATGAGTACAAGGTGTAAAGGTCAACAGACATGACTTTGAACCGCAGACGATGAAAATGAGGATAACACGATAGTATGTGGCGTGAAGCGTGAAGGAGGCTACACGAGGCCGGACCTAAGCAGCTGCTGGGCATCTCACTGTAATTACCACAAATGGACGTCACAGTGTTGTTGATCTAACAGTGTTTATTAGATCAGAAGGCCCGAACGCCCAGAGGAATCAACTCTTTCCCTCTGCGCTCTCCACCTCTCTGATGAGCGATGGGACCATTCATACAAAATGCATGAGAGCTGTGAATTATTTATTGTGCTTTTTATTTCTCTCTCAAACAGGGAAGATGTGTGTTTAAAAAACCATGAGCTGAGCTGGTCCAGGTGCAGGTCCATCAAAACGGTGTCCCAGTTACTGCGAAGTTGACTCCTGCGTGCTCTGAACAATCTACAACATGGCTATGCTATGGCCAGGAAAGCAATCTTGTTAAATCAAATGTACCATCCCTTAATCCTACATATCAACAAGTAAATAGCCTCCACTTTAATATTTATTGCCTATAGTGGTCCTTTGTGCTTCCATCCAAATAAACATTCATTTTAGAAACAGTGAAAATAAATGTCAAAGCGAGAGAATGAGCTGAATGATGGATGATGTCCAGAGGATTAAACTCCCCAGAGTAACTCTTTTATCAGATCTTCATGTTAAGAGCTTGTACAGTAGGATGTACACAGGTCATGACACACACACACCTCACAAACTTAGACTTCTACCACAATAAGAGCTTGTTTCAACACTTTTCTCTACTGCCAAATATTGTGACCAGAAATGATTCACTAACTGAAGTTAGTAGCTGCTAGCTAACAACCTGCAAAGCTATGCTCTGGAATATATATATATATATATATATATATATATATATATATATATATATATATATATATATTGTTATATATATATATATCACAAATGAATCACGCATTTTTTATTTGTTTGTGATTTGTCAAGTATTTAATCCTCTTATCAACATGGTAGTGAACAAATATGCTGCTTTATGCAAATGTATGTATATATTTATTATTGTAAATCAATTAACAACACAAAACAATAACAGATATTGTCCAGAAACCCTCTCAGGTACTGCATTTAGCATAAAACAATATGCTCAAATCATAACATGGCAAACTGCAGCCCAACAGACAACAACAGCTGTCAGTGTGTCAGTGTGCTGACTTGACTATGACTTGCCCCAAACTGCATGTGATTATCATAAAGTGGGCATGTCTGTAAAGGGGAGACTCGTGGGTACCCAGAGAACCCATTTACATTCACATATCTGGAGGTCAGAGGTTAAGCGACCCCTTATTAAATACTTGACAAATCTCCCTTTAAGCTACATTTTGAACATATTGCGATTAATTGCGATTAATCATGGACAATCTAGCGATTAATCGCGAGCGAGTGCAAGCCACAACAAAATGAAGCCTCTGAAGAACCTTGAGTTGCTTCTTTAAACTCTTCACATGACATACAAGCTCATCCCTGCAGCCTCATATATATTCCACACACACATAAAAACAAGCAGCTGTGTTGTAATGCTCCAGAACTCTTAACCTTCGGTTTCTCGCTAAATAAACAAAGCTATAATCACCAGGACACAATTGAAAATCCTGTCTACACAAAACCAAACTCATAAGTATAATCAATGATGAGCGTGCAGTGGATCAGCTGGTAGTCCATTTGGGATATAATACATCACAAAACCTGGACGAATAAAACACAAACTATCTGCATGGCTACATATGTCAAGGCGTAAGTGACAAAAAACACCCCAGGTTTCTCTAAAATTAGTAAAAAAACACTTAAATCTCAGGTCCACTGTGCACTAAAAACAAAAAATGCAGTATCAATAACTAGTCAAGTCCTCCTTGACACACCTGTGTCTGAGTCACATGTCTGTTATTGTTTGTCCGAACCTCCGCCGCTTAGTGTAAAGAGACTTTGAGTCCTAGAAAAGCGCTATACAAATTCTTATTATTACTACAACAGAATCCATGCTATGACACAGCAGCAAACAATGCTACAAGCAAATACTGCAATTGGCATATCGCCATGAAACCACTATAGACTGTAGGAGGTTTGCTCAACACACACAGTGAGTGAAGATCTTACACAAGTAACTAATCATTGAAATAACTTATGAATAAAAGCAAAAGATGAGGGATGATCTGGGAGTGACATATCGGGCATTATACACATCAAAATAAGAACAAAGTGAGAAAAGCCAGAGTCACGAAGGACTGACTTACCTTGTTCCGAAGCCCCCCCTGGTCCCCGTGGGGGAGTCCAGGCTTTCTCCTGGCTTGGCTGGCCTGTCGCGATTCATTTGCTGCAGAATGGAGCTCAGCTCGGTGATAACGGTGTTCTTGGAGTCGGGTGTGGATGGGGGGCTGCGCAGCTCGGGAGGCTGATCGCCCCACAGCTTGGATGTCCTTTGAGTAGGAGTCCTAGGAGGTTCAGAAGGGGGAGGGGGAGGGGCCTGAGGTGGAGACCCATAGGACTCTGGGGGCTCTTCGATGAGAGCGTCGTGATAAAGCGATGTTCTGTGGATGACGGACTTGCCCTTGGGTTTGGGTGGCACGGGGGGCCGATCCACCAGGAAGGCGTGCCCGTCTGCGGTGGCGTAGAGGCTCTCCAGAGCGCTGTCGCAGAAGCCTCCCTCTGACGACAGGGTGGAGATGCTGGAAACGGTGCTGGTGGTCTCCATGTGCTGAGGATCCCCGCTACTGCGGCTGTCTACCTCTTCGATGCCCGAGTCGCCCACCCCCGACTCTGAGTCGGGTGGAGGAGGAGGATACGAGGGGGGCATGCTGTTCGCCACCCGTTTGTGTTGATCGGTGACAGGCGGTGGGGCGTGAGCGTGGTACGGGGGGAGAGCGGGTCCCCCGTTCCGTCTCTGTTGCTGAAGCATCTCTGCAATGGCACTAGCCTGGTCGTCAGGAATGTCAATACTGTTGGCAAACTCCAGCGGTGGGGGGAGGGGCTCTGTGAAGTCAAAATCCTCATCGATGTCAACTGAGGCGAGAGGAGGGGGGGGGATGCGGAAGGGCAGCTTTACTGGTTCATCCAGGGACTCCCCTAAGGGAATGCTCCTCCTCTGTGATGAGGCTGGCTGGGGATTGGCGGACAGTGCTGTAGCGTTGAGAGGATCGGGTTGGTTGGGGTCCTTCAGCTCAGAAGGCCTGTTGCTGTCCTGTCCCTCCACCTCTTGGTTGTTCACCTTGTTGTTTGCTTCGTTGCTGGTGTGGACCATCAGCAGCCCGGCTGACTTGGGCTGCGATGTGTCTGCCACATCCGCCGGCGCACTTTTCCTCTCCTCAGCTGCCTGATGCTGCCGTTCTTCCCGCGCCCCATCGGACTCGTACTTCTGCTCCGTCAACTGCCTCCGCAGACCGCCTCGGCCGGGCCGCCCCATGGTCGCCGTGGAGATCGCGGCAAAACTCGTCTCGATGCCGGAGCGTAGTTTGGTGTCAATAAACAGCGGTTGGTTGAGGTCCGGTTTGTGGCTCGGCTGTACTGGGAGCGACTGGGCTTCGTGCTTGGGCGTTTGCTGAACCTGAGGAGGATTTGGTGGCTGATTCTGAGGATGGTTCTGTTGCTCCTTCATGGCGCGGTCACGAGCTGCCAGGGCCAGAGCGAGGGGAGAATTCGGGTCCAAGGGCTTTCCTGTGACAGGATGGAGGTAGGTCCCATTGGCTCTGTAGTGGCTCTTAGGAGGAGTGGCTGGGAGACTAATGGGACTGTCCAGGTTTGGACACTGGCCTGTTCTGGTGTTTAGAGGCTCCCGTACCACTGTGGGCTCAGGAGTGTTGAAATCTGTCATGTTGCCACTACCGCCCCCGACGGGCGGCCCAAGCTGTGCTGCGGGAGGCGGACCCAATATTCTTCGAAGCCGCTCGTCGCTACTGAACATGCCTTCATCGATGGACTTTGACTGGCGAAGGCGAGGGGTTGGTGTGGGACTACTGAAGTCATCATCCCCCATGTCTATTGACTGGAAGGCAATGGAGTGCTTTTTTAGCTCTAGCCTCTTCTCGCGATCCCGTACTGCCCCGGCAATAGCTGCCGCAAAGGGGTTGCTTAGAGACATGGGGTCCTCAGGACGCAAACCACAAACAGTGGGCGTGAGAGGCGGGTGTTCGGGGGTGGTGGGCTCGATCTCCATACTGCTACCCTGGCTGCTCTTGCCACTGCTGCTGGTGGAGGGCTCCTTAACGATGATGGTGGGGATGGGGATGGAGGAGCACGTTCGCTCTACGGGCGTAGTAGGCATGGAAACCGCGCCCGAGGGGCTTGCTGGCATGCGACACGTTTTCTCGGGACTATCCTCAACGTTGGGCTGCTTCACTAGCATGCCCTTCCTTCGAGCTGGTTTGGCTGGCACATACAGTGTCTTATTGCCCACCTCGGAGTAAGGGTTCTCCGGCACTGGCGCGCGCCCTCGAGTGCGTGTGCTCTCAAACTGCTCCGAGCTCTGGCGGAAGTAGCCACGCCTTAACGTACCGACGTCGGTGGTTCGGCTGATGGTCTTCACTGCATTGGGGGAGTTCTGGGTGAAGCTGGGTCGTGTGGTGCCGTAGTTCTTGGGTGTGGGGCCAGTAGCTGAGTTGTAGTCAGGTGGCGACGGGGGTGAAATGGCTGGAGGAGGAGGGATGTCCTCTGAGGTGTCGGGCATAGAGAGGCTGCGGGAGAACTTGAGTAGGGGAGGTGTGAGGAATCCCTGTTTCTCGTCCTCCGTTGTACCTTGGAGAAATGGAGCAGAAAGAAAAATCATGTGACGACCTGGGGGAGACATCCTTATTTTTTATTTCAAGCATGGCCTCCTCTTTCCTCTCATTTATTCAACTGAGCTCTTTCTTAACCTTTATTTATCCAAGCAGGGAGTCACTGAAATCTGTGAGAGGCCAGATAGATAAGAAGAGTAGCCGGCTATAAGATGTTTGATGTAGCGAGTAGGAATTTACTGTTGAGCTGATTTGATGAATTACCCAACACCTCCGATTGGAATCTTGGATAATACGGACAAGAATAAACATTTTTATTACACAGCTTTGTTGAATACTCGATTCTGATTGGTCAATCACGGCGTTCTGTGGTCCGTTATTTCTTTATAGCAGACCGTTGCTATGTATAACAGACCGTTGCTATGGGCACAGCTCTGATCTCAGACTCTGGCAGACCATTTTTGTGTCAAATTATTGATTTCTTAAGTAAGTAGCCGTGTAATAAGCGGGCTAACGTACAGCGAGCGGGTCAAGGGGTCTATTTCACAACAATGACCGGCTCGCTGTACATTATCCCTGACATATTAAAGGCTGAATTTAAATCTATTCAGAAGAGTAGCCATGGAGAGCTGTGTAGATAAAAAAAAAGTCAAATTACACTATTTAGTTGACACACAAGTGCCATCAAACCAGAACATGATAAAAGCGCTTTCATTGCAATTATTGCAAAAAAAGACCTTCATAATAATGATGGCATTGCAAATCAAAAGCGCTGTGAGTAACATTAGCCTGCATGACGTCCCTCTAGTTCAGCAGTGAGAATGAGGTTTCAGCATATGCTTAATGACCTCCAATATTATCGCCTGCAAGCACACTTTGCTGACTGGATCATTCTAATTCATCTATAATTAGCTTTAATATTGCTTGAGCACACAGAGCAACTCCTCTGAGCATTAATGGAATATTAGGACAAGCTAAAAGCACAACGTACTGGACATGCAGTTCACAACTCACTACTGACACACACACACACACACACACACACACACACACACTTAACGGTATACACATCATACCTATGGACTTTTGCTTTTTCAAAGTGCTCTTCTCAGGTAGCCCCAGGAAAGCCCCTGGCACAGTGGGTGTCACCACTGCTACTCCCTGGCGGTCATGATACATGGACTGCAAACCAGAAAGTTGTTAATGATAAATTCAGAAATACACACTCATTCATTAGCTCTCCGCTTGCTGTGGACAATTATTATTATTATAGTTTCAATTATCTATCAGTAAAAATAAGGCGTAAAACAAACTGAAAATCAAAGAGTATTGTATTTTTCCATTAGGGACTACATTTGTGGAGTTGGCACAGAATACAGACAAAAACACTCAATACTATCACGATACTTGGGAAAAGTTGAAATATTCACTTCTAGGGACTTTTACTTTGGAAAATATCTAAATTAATACAGTAAAAATGTTTGATTTTCAGCATGTATGTAGTCAGAGATGTCCTGAATACAAATATATCAGTCATTGTCAGGAATTATTTATAATTTTTTTTCCAGCAAAAAAATCTAAAATCAACGCATAAAGACATGTTCCCCACAGATTAGTGGTATTTTCTTTTTCATTTATAAGGGACATGTAATGTTTTATACTTCTGGTGAATATAATCCTTCAATCTTATTTCCATAGATGTATTTTGTATATACAGTTCCCTTTGTTAACACCTTATTTTGAAAAGCGGACGTAGTCCCACGTGTCTACTTCCTCTAACTTCTCCAAGTCCGTCTCTAGCTCTCCCGTCAGCTCCGTTCTCTTTATCCATCCATGGTCAGCTCCATCGGGGCCGTTTCAATGCATTTAACATAAATGTCAGTATATGGGTGCTCTACAGTTGTAGCGTCGGCCCATTTGACCACGGAGATGAGAGCGGCGGCCGGCTCGACCGCACGTTACCGCGATACGATAACGTTTCCTGTCCGTGACAGAGTTAGCATGCAGCCTTTACTGGATGTGGATAGTGTTTATTACTTTGGATTTAAGATGTGAGGGTGCAGGTCGTATCCACGCTGACCCTCCTACATTTTCTAATTTCTCGTTCTGGCTCGTTTTAGTTTTTGGTGAATACTGAACGGATATGACTCTGACTACAACAATAAAAGCGGTAACTTCCTTCTATCTCCACATAGACTCAAATGAAGCAAATATATCGATTCTGGCATTAAAAAATCTATTTCAAAATCGTTAAAAAAAATCAAGATACATAGGGGAATCGTTTTTTTCCCCCACCCCTTAGTTTTGTTCACCTACATTCATATCAGCTGCCGTAACCAAACAGCGACTGGATGGGCGTGGTTTGATCGTGGCGATCTTCATATCAACAGGCGAGGTCTTCTGGGCGTGCGTCATCTCTTCAACTTTGTCTGGAAGATAAAGCAAGCCGTAGTTCATGAGCAACAGAACCGACGGGGGCGGGACCGAACTTGCAAAACCTCAGTAAGTCTCTCATGGGCCAAACGCAAGCTAATCATTCACAGTGACCCTCCCCTGCGTTTCCACACTGAATTGCAGATGAGACTGAAACAAAAAAAAACATTGAAACACATTTTTTTTTTGGGAGGGGGGGAGACAGGAGGACTTTGATGAAATGTGTCGGGTGGGTCCAGCCTTCCAAGCCGTGCAAGCTTTCCAAACAGCAGCATCATCCAACTCTCAGGGTCGCTCCCTCATTAAATGTAACATGAACAATGAATGTGAGGTCTGTCAAGTTTGCCGTTATCTTTCTCAGTCGTGTTTGAGCCTGCGACGTGGGAAAGGTGTCAACGGCAAATTTGGCAGAAGTGAACTTCCCTCTGGCGTGTGATGATGCCTTCAGATAGAGTCCACCTAAAACGATTTCGCTCAGCGATGCTACATGCTAGCCCTGATCTAGCCTCGACCTCCCTCGCTAGCTCTGTCTAGGATGTAGAAAGCTTCCATGCATTAGGGGGAGTGATTACTTAGAGTGACTTGGAAAACAATCCTCTTCTTCTGCGCATCTACACACAGAGGAGAGGAGTGGGGGGGGGGAAGGGGGAGGAGGGGAGGGGAGAGGTGAGGAAGGGAGGAAAGGGGAGGAAAGGAGCGTCAATGACCTTAACTACATTACAGAAAAAACACAAACAGGAAAAAAAAAAACACATTTCCTTGCTCTCCCAATTGGATTGCTGCTAGAGCATATCAGACAACATGAAACACGGTTGCCCTGGAAACCTACTACACACACACAGACACACACACACACACACACACACACACACACACACACACACACACACACACACACACACACACACACCTGCAAAGACACAGGAGGGAAAGAAAGAAGGCACACATAAAGAAAAGACACACACATTATTAGATCAGGTAAAATGAACAAACATTGACTTACAGCAACAGTGGTTTTTTTTTGCTCACATACTGTATGCACAAACACACACATACACACACGAGTAAAGTGTTGTGTAATTCCTCATTAAGGCTCTGTTGTTATGTTTCATTGTGTTTGAAGCTTGATATTCTCCCAGAAATGAAATAATGTGGTTCTTGCTGCTGCCGCTGTTCGTGTTTAGGAAGCACTCCGAGGTGAACTACTCCTTTTAATCAAAAGTGCGATATCTAAACCAAGTCAGAGAAGAGAGAAGAAACAATAATCTGTGACTGTGAACGAGGGACAGAGGAGCTTTAAACATCAATACAACATTAAATCATGCACCAACAACATGTAGAACACAATGAAGTTCAAAACAGCTGTAGTCAAAAGCACATTGTAAATCATGCAAATACACTACGGGGTTAGGGCTGCACGATTATGGGCAAAATGATAATCACGATTATTTTGATCAATATTGATATCACGATTATTCATTGATTTTAGCGACAACATATTTTTATTGCACTTTCACATTAAAATAAACAGAGCGCTGCTTTCACTTCCATGCTGTGCGACATTCCTGCTAATGAACAAATTAGGGCGGCACGATGTTGGACATTGCAATATTTTTTTTCTGCTATATATATTGCAATATAAAAAAAATACAGACATTTTATGCTCTCAATTTAACACATTGGTTGTAAAGATAATATCTATACCCAAAACCGTCTGGTGGTTGCTGTTAGTTTAGGAAGCGCTTAATTTGATATGCAGCAGAGTTTTCTGTGAGCGGAGCATTTTAAACGTCAATATCGCAGGCGATCATATTCATTTAATTGCGGGAAACCAAAATCATGATCGCGATTAATATTGGATTAATTGTGCAGCCCTACTACGGGTGTAACACCGTTTGGTTTGAATGTCAGACAAATTCTTATAGAAATAGCAAAATAAATTGTCAACAAATAGAACAGTGTTATCACAGCGCGGTGGGTGAGGAAGGTATGTGACAGAAATCAATCATTGGGAATACTGGATCAGACTTAAACATGCCTGCAGTGACTTACCACCTTTCTTTTTCCTTAGAGTGGCTTAGGGGGTAACAGAAAAACATTTTGGTGTCTTTAAAGCACAAAAACAGACTCAATCCTTCCCACAAGATGAACAAAAATGCACTTGTATTGTAGCTTTGTTAATATTTGCAAAAAGTATTCAGTGTATTTTTCTTCTAATTCAATTTGTCCTACTGCAGATGCATTATGTAGTGTGCATCCCATAATTTACATTCAGATATGAAAACATGAACGCACTTAAGAACGCTACCTACTATAAATGTATAACGTACAGTATATAAGAATGAAATGTGTCAAATAAGCAGCTCCAGAAGAAACATGCTGACCAGAGGTATTTTTTTCTGTCAGCAATTTCCTGCAATATGAGTCGACTCCCTCTCCTGTCATTTATTTATTCATTCACCTTTCATCTCTCTGCCTGCTCTTTGCACACCTTTGACACACAAAGCTGCAGTTACTAATGATCGATTACGCCACGTTGCAACGCCACGTTGCAACGCCACGTTGCAACGCCACGTTGCAACGCCACGTTGCAACGCCACGTTGCTACGCCACGTTATTACGCTACGTTATTACGCTACGTTACCTTGTTACATTACCTTGTTACGTTACCTTTGTACGTTGTTATGTTTCATTGTTATGTTACATTGTTATGTTAAGTTGTTATGTTACGTTGGCATGTAACGTTGGCATGTTAAGTTGGCATGTTACGTTGTTATATTAAGTTATGGTACGTTGTTATGTTACATTGTTATATTAAGTTATGTTACGTTGTTATGTTACATTGTTATATTAAGTTATGTTACGTTGTTATGTTAGTGGCTCACCACCTTCGCTTTACAATTTCCTGGCGGTAACCCTGGTACAGTATTCCCTCCTTTCTCCTCTCACATACTTCCTCCCTCCCATGCTGCCTTCACACCTCCTTCCCTTTCTTTCCTTCCTTCTTTCCTTCCTTCCCCTGTCCGGCCTCCTGTGTCTCCTTCTGCTCATGTGTCTCAGAAACGCTGACTGGCCTGTCTGTCAGAAGGTATTATGACAGCGCAGCACTTTTAATGCAACACACAGAGGGTCCTGAGAGGTGGTACACACCACACACACAGATAGAAAAACAACAGAGATCATACTGATGTCATATATTTGACAGCTCATGGGTGCGGCGGTCTTCAGAAGCGAAGAGTCCTTCATGCATGATGGCAAAAGAGAGCAGGAGATGAGGAGGGAGGAAAAGCAGTTTTCTTCTTTTTTTTAAGAGGCAAAGCAAAATGACCAAACGATGGAAACTTAAATTGCATTAGAATGAACAACAGCTTCATTCAGCCGCTGTGAGCCGATGGAGGTTGCAGTTAAGCAAAATGCAAGGCAAAAGGTTATGCAGCATTAACTGCTTACCTTTATCCACTATAGAGAGATTAACCAATCAATGAGAATAAGAAAGGGAGAGAGGTGTTGTTGTTAGACACAGACTTCCTGATGACATCATGAGTAAAAGTCAAACCAGGACGTTCTTACCGAGTTCCTCCAGTTCAGAGGTCATCGACTTGGAGCGCATAGACAGGGCCGTGGTGGGCGCTCTCTTCGGTGGAGGAGGAGCTGAGGGAGACAGGCAGTCATGTGACTACAATACATACATGTCTTTTTGTTTTATTCAGACATAACAAGGCATCACATCTTCCCATGGATTGTGTTTATGAATGATAATTAGGGCTGTCAAAGATAGTTACGTGTTAACCCAAATTCGTTTTAACGCTACTAATTTCTTTAACGCACAACTTACGATTGCTTGCTACTCGATCTTTCGGAGGTTGTAGCGGGCTTTAAAGCTAGAGTGAAGATACTCGTATCATATGAAACTAGTAAACCTAATGAATCCATTGGTACCAACCATGTCATACTAGCTTGTGAAAGAGGTTAAATAACGCTCCAAAGTTACGCTAAATTTTGGCGAGGAAAAACTGGCATGGCCATTTTCAAAGGGGTCCCTTGACCTCTGACCTCCAGATATGTGAATGAAAATGGGTTCTATGGGCACCCACGAGTACCTGAAAACTTTTGACAGCCAGCAGCTTCATAGGAAATATATGAACTTCTGTACATGGAGTAAGTCCGATTCCTCGCTGCCTCTGAGGGATATTATTACATAACACATCATTAGTCAGCATGCTGCTTTACTGCAGTCTGTGGTATTTTAATACGGGAGGTACGACGGGTAGCAGATCCATACAGCATGAAGGTTTTTCACATCATTTTACTACACACAAGGTGTACAGCTGTGTCCGGCTGCACACCTGGAGCTCCTCATTATTATTTCATTTTCTAATCCATGTATGATCTGAACGTCACCGTCAGTCATTTTCATCCCAGTTTTGAACAGGATATCTATCTATTTTACTTGGTGTAGCACTCTGAAGAGTAGACTCTACAGGTTGTTGTACCTTTTTTCCGTGCCGTGTCGTCGGGGTCCAGATTCCGGCTCACTGTCACCACCTTGATCAGGAGCCGGTTGCCTCCCTGGCGGATCATGTTGACCACCTGTCTGTGGCCCACCTTCACCACGTTCTCCTGGTTGACCTGACGCAAACACACAACAATGGAGTCATTAATGACCATTAAAGGGCGGCCAGACATCCTCACATATGTAGAAAGTTGGGAAAGTTTGACACGTATAACTGGAGCGAGCAGAAAGAGGGCCGATCCCTTCAGTGTGATGGTGTGTTTGAGAACTTTCTGAGCAGCAAAATGAAACTATACGCTATCATTTTATACCGTACATCTTTTAAATCCAGACTGAAAGGCTGACTGATCATGTCCACTAATTTGATTCAGCAGGAAATACTGTCGGTGACCATGAATCCTCTGACTTTGAGCCTGAGTTCATCGAAGAGTGTCAGATATTGTACAAGATTTCTCAAGGCTTTGTTACTAAACTCAGTCTGGTGTTGAAAGGTTTTCTTTAGAATGGCTGCAGTCTTCTGAGAGCATCTCTATCAATGTTTATGCAAGACAGTGTCAACAAGACCATCTCAGATTTAAAGCAGCAATCCCTTTATGGCCTTATAAAAACAACATTGTCGGAAAACAGCAAGAAACAAAACAGCAGCAGACGAGACGTTGAAAGATTTGCAGCTCTCTGTGGTGGCGTCACGCTGGGACTGATGCTATTTCCAGGTAGACGGCTCATCAGAGTGACTGACGAATCATGTGGAGAGAACTTGACCAACCACGGGGAAGAGGGAGGGACTAGCACGACTGCTTCAGTATGCACACAGTGTACTGAAAGTCTTTGACTGTGGTGCCGTGCACACCTCAGGTCCACCCACACAGCTCTCTTATTCTGGCTGATCAGACCTCCTCTCAGGTCTGTGTGGGGGTGTACACACCGTTTGATTGACATCTCTCTCACTCTCCTGTTAGCTCTGTTACACCTGTTGGGCGGGACAAATTACACCATCATCACTTTCAAATGGTCTCATCCGCTGAAATAAGTTAAAACACCTGTGCAGATGTGCAGGGCCTTTAAAATTGTTTTAGAGTTTTTATTCTTTTATATTTAACTTTTATTTAAAGGTCTTATTGATAACATTTTTATGTAGACAAATATCTTTAGAAAAGTGCCGAATAAAAGTATGGCTTTTCCTGAAAAAAAAAAATATTATGATTGTGAATTAATCATTTTAAAAATTTAGTTGGGTCCAAAATGAATGTTTTGTTTATTTCTGAGGACGATATCTGATGTTTGGTTCCCACTTCTAACAAGGCTAATGAGCCGATAGTAAAACAACGTTGGTATCTCTGTGTCGCCAGCGGTCAAGTTGCCAGTTAGTGTGGAACAAAACTGGCTGAGTTTGACGGTAAAAGCCTGGCAACCACTTGTTGTGAAGTAAATGCAATGGAACGGGGGAGGGAGAATGTGACATCTAGTGGCTGAATGTTATCAATCGTACCTTTAACCGGGTAGACTCACAGTTTGATTGACATCCAAATATGCATGTAGTACATCTTAGTGCTGTACTGAATGTCTCTATTGAGGTTTTTGAAGCTTTGAATGTCTGTCGTCATATTTTATGACGTCATCACCCCAAAAAGAAATAAAGAATCCTTGAACAAAATCCTCAATTTGAATAAAGAGATTCATCGGAGTAACTGAGTTTGTCTTTTTTTATTAACTAATTAACTAATCAATCTTTCAATTTTCTCTAATGAATCTAATTTGTCAGTGTTTCCTCCGTTGGTGTGCGGCGAGCTGGAGAGAAAACTGTTTTTTGACCACAGTGAAAATGTGGAAAGGCTAAACGCCAAAGAATATAGATTGAAGCAGAATATTTAGTTAGATAAAAACATGTTTCCATCACAGAGGCTGATGTTCGCCGGACCCTCCTGCATATCAACCCACGCAAAGCCCACCTGCTTCAAATCCACCACCATCATCCCCATCCCCAAACAACAGAAAGTGACCAGCTTAAACGACTAGCGCCCCATAGCCCTCACCCCATAGCCCTCACCCCCATAGCCCTCACCCCCATAGCCCTCACCCTCATAGCCCTCACCCCATAGCCCTCACCCCATAGCCCTCACCCCCATAGCCCTCACCCCCATAGCCCTCACCCCCATAGCCCTCACCCCCATAGCCCTCACCCCCATAGCCCTCACCCCCATAGCCCTCTCCCCCATAGCCAGCAAGTGTTTCGAGAAGCTGGTTAAATTCCCTCATTTGTTCCATGCTTCCCATCGCCCACGTGCTACACATCGCCCTCTCCCACCTGGAAGGGAGGGACACCTATGTGAGGATGCTGTTGGTGGACTACAGCTCAGCGTTCAACACCGTAGAGCCCTCCAGGCTCGTCACTAAGCTAAAGGATCTGGGCCTGAACACAACACTGTGTGACTGGATCCTGGACTTCCTGACGGAACGCCCCCAGGTGGTGAGAATGGGCAACTTCACCTCCACTTCACTGACCCTCAGCACGGGAGCTCCACAGGGCTGTGTCCTCAGCCCCCTCCTGTACTCCCTCTACATCCACGACTCTGTGGCAACAAGAGCTTCAAACACCATCGTGAAGTTCGCGTACGACACAGCAGTCGTGGCGACGAGACGGCCTACAGGGAGGAGGTGACCACCCTGGAACGGTGGTGTCAGAACAACCACCTCTCCCTGAACGTCTCTAAGACTAAGGAGGTCATCGTGGATTACAGGAGGGGGGGTTACACTCACCCCCCAGTCACCATCATTGGCACAGCGGTGGAGAGGGTGGACACCTTTAAATACCTGGGTGTCAACATCCACAAGGATTTGACATGGGCCACCCACACCACCGCTGTAGTCAGGAGGACCCAACAGAGACTATACACTCTGAGGCGCCTAAGGACATTCGGACTGAACGCACAAATCCCCGCCCCCCCCACAACAGCCTGTTCTCCCTCCTGCCCTCTGGTAGAAGATACAGGACCCCCAGGACTCACACTAGCAGACTGAGGAACAGTTCCCCCCCCCAGGCCATCAGACTCTTGAACAGATAATTCATCAACACTCTCTCACAAAAAGTGCAATAAACATGCAACACTTCAATCAATGCAATATGTGCAATATCAAATAAATAAATAAATGCCCGTGCAATATTTTTATAGTATCCAACTACTTCTATATTTATCTCACTGCCTCTTATGCTGTATATATATGTTCTTAATATGCCCTTGTACAAAGTATTTCCTTTTATTATTGTAATATAACTTATTCTTTTTAATGGAGCTTCCCAGCAAAAAGTATTTCACACGATTGTACTTGTATAACCGGCGTGACAATAAACATCTTCAATCTTGAACGTTGTGAATTTTGAAATGATTACATCTTTCTTTTAATCGGTGTGTGCCCGACCACCGTGTAACACCGGTAACACGACTCCCTCGTCTTCAAAGACAATCAGAACAAGTTGATTTGTGGCCCAAAAAAAAATCCTGCTGCTGAAAATTCAGCGTTTCTAATTAAATACATCCAGCTCATCTATTAACATGTGAATGTAGCCGGTACCCAAAACGCTCCACACCCCCACCATCACCATCATATCAGATGTTTAGCTGTGCAAATAAACACACACACACACACATTTTATACATTCTCTTTCAAACACATGCGTGCCCACATGGATGGTTTTTAATCTCATTACTGCTCGTCTAATTAAATATGAGCCCTGCTGGACCGCTCTCATCTCTCATCTCCTCCACGGTCTGCTCCGCCCCTCCTCTCTTCTTACAGACAAATACTGGAGGAAGGGTCAGATGAAGGGATGAAAGAGAGGCCGGCCCGGAGCGGGAAGAGGGGAGAGGAGGCTGAGGAAAACGTAGAGGACGATGGGAGTGACAGCGGCCAGGGGAAGCGATGAAGACAGAGAGAGAGCGTTAATCTAACAAACGCTGCTCGGGCGTCAGGAGGGCGGACATTTTGGTAATTAGAGAGAAATGCTCCAACAGCTGTTTCAGCGTGACCTCGTGTTCCCTCCGTCGTGCTCCATCACACACACTGAGGTTCCCTGCTACACTCCACTCCACTATAGGGGTCGCCTTATGTAACCTGCTCTGTCTTTCCACCCTATTATGTAACTACGCTTCAAGGATGGACACACACACACACACACACACACACACACACACACACACATGGATATCTTCTCCTGCTAAACCCATAGTAAAGAGCCTGTTTGGATTGGACTAACGCCTTAAGAGACGTGTTTTACAAGGATCAGGACATGATGAGCTATATTTAGGGGTTGGCTTCATATCTCAATGTTTTTTGTTTTTTCTAACGATGGGCAATATTTCTTTACACTGTCTTTCTCGCTTAACAGCTATCATTATTAGGGCTGTCAAAGTTAATAACGCAAATTCGTTTTAAGTCCATCAACTTCGAAACACATTAACGCAACTTGCAATTTTTAGGTTGTAGCGGCTCAGTTTTATAGCTAGAGTGAAGATACTGGTATTATATTATAATAGAAAACCTGATGAATCCATCGGTACCAAACATGTCATACTAGCTCGTGAAGGAGGTTAAATAACGCTCCAAACTTACGCTATATTTTGGCGAGGAAAAACTGGCATGGCCTTTTTCAAAGGGGTCCCCTGACCTCTGACCTCAAGATGTATGAATGAAACAAGTCTCCCCTTTACAGACATGCCCACTTTATGATAATCACATACAGCTTTGGGGCAAATCATAGTCAAGTCAGCACACACTGACATATTGATTTCCAATAATTTACATAAAGCAGCATATTTGTCCACTCCAATGTTGATAAGAGTATTAAATACTTGACAAATCTCCCTTTAAGGTTCATTTTGAACAAATAAAAAATGTGCGATTAATTGCAAATTAACTATGGACAATCGTGTGATTAATCGCAATTTAATATTTTAATCAGTTGATAGCCCTAATCACAATATGAAATTGAGATTTTTCTTACTTGTCTTTTATTTTTAGAGCAATCATTTCATTTTATAAAAGGCTAAATGCTTAAAAATTGGGCTTTTCATTTTATAGAAAGCTGCGCTTCACTACACAACTTGTCAACATAAAGACTTCAGCTACGACCAACAGCGCTCTGATT
The DNA here is from genome assembly GCA_916701645.2 of Sebastolobus alascanus. NCBI lineage: Eukaryota > Metazoa > Chordata > Actinopteri > Perciformes > Sebastidae > Sebastolobus > Sebastolobus alascanus. Next base: position 859,941 of record CAKAOJ020000093.1, read on the forward strand.
TACTACGGTGCACTTGACACTAAAACGTCTCTTTCTAGACCTAAAACACAGGTTGACCTGTAGAGCACAGGCAGTTCAACGTGACTACTTCCTGTCTCATCTGCAAGGATAAAGCTGCCATTCACCAGAAAGAGTGTATGGTTTACCTTTACTATGAAAAGAAAACTGTACTATTCTCCAATGCCTTCTAATATCATTGTTTATAATCATTTATCACAGTTTTTTTATTTTCATTTCTATATCAGGTCTGTCTCAAATTGGTTTAAATGTATATACATCTACTGTCTCCTTGTGGTTCAAAGTTCTTCTCATTGTAACTTTATTAATCATATTAATATACTAATTGTAATCAGCAATAATCAGCATTAACCTCTTCCACTCCTTGAGGGCGCCGGTGCCCTCGGCCGACTTTAGTTCAGAGGCTGTAGCAGGCTAATATCAGGCTAATATCAGGCTAATATCAGGCTAATAACAGGCAGAAACTAGAAACCCTAAAGTATCTATTGATACCAACCATGTCATGCTAGCATGTCGGGACGCTAAATAACACTACAAAGTTATTTACAAAAAACTGGCATGGCGATTTTGAAAGGGGTCCCTCGACCTCTGACCTTAGGATATGTTAATGTAAATGGGTTCTATGGGTACCCAAAAGTCTCCCCTCTACAGACATGCCCACTTTATGATAATCACATGTAATGCAGTATAAATGTGTTATTTTCTCCTATTTAAAATTGTGTATTTGAATATTTCTGCATACTGGGGTCCCTAAACAGTCTTGAATTACATTAATTGTGTATCACTGTAAAGCTGAGACTCTTGTGGATCCAATGAGCCCAACTGTATTCATGTGTGATGATGTTAGTCCCCATAGGAGACATTTCATTGTAGTGAGACCATTTTTTTTTAAACTTGACCTCACTGTATAAAATGACCTGTGGTGACCTCTAGGATAATCACAGCCTCATGAAACTTTACAGCCACAAACTAGAGACCTAGAGCATTCAGAGGATGGATGGATCAAACTAGAGACCTAGAGCATTCAGAGGATGGATGGATCAAACTAGAGACCTAGAGCATTCAGAGGATGGATGGATCAAACTAGAGACCAAGAGCATTCAGAGGATGGATGGATCAAACTAGAGACCTAGAGCATTCAGAGGATGGATGGCTTTCCTAGCTAGATTGACAATAAGGGGGTTTCTGAGCACTTCTGCTCACCATCCAATCTCCGAAAAATGAAATTCTTGCAGAAATCTCAAAATGTTAAAAGATTTTGATCCCAAGTCACAACATCTCTTTTTCTATGGTGTTCCTCAAGGTCTTGGTGTCTTAATGTGGTATTTTGGAGGGATTATTGATCATTTTTATCAATTCTCCAGTGGTAAAAAATGGTTAAATTTAGCACCAAATCTGTGTAACAAATGGTATCAACCCAAAAATTGCTGCAACAACTTATGAGTCATAATAGAGCATGGGGATGGACATCATATACTTCTATCATAATGTTCTAAACCCTTATACACATTCACTATATATTTCTGATTTATGACTAGAACTTGACACAGTGCTGAGCAGCATCTCAAATTAATCTTCAGGTTCTCAGCTTTCAGATGATGTACACCACTTCTATGTGACATCTACTGTTGACCTGCCATCTCCCCCTAAAGACCCCCTGGACCCCCCTAAAAAAGACTAAAACGGGTCTATTGTGGGTCTCAGAGGGTTAAATGTATATACATCTACTGTCTTCTTGTGGTTAAAAGTTCTTCTCATTGTAACTTTATTAATCATATTAATACCCTAATTGTAATCAGCAACAATCACCATTAAACAACACAGGAAAGAGATTTCCACAAGACCAAAAATATATCAACAAGATAAAATAAGAGAAGCCACAGGATAGTTTATTTGTCTTTAAAGCATCTTTACTCTCTGATGAATTAAAACGTTTGCATTCTAGTAGCTTTCTAATTTTTCTTTCTTCATGTATATCAGCCAGTAATAATATGGAATTAAAATAAAAAATAAAGACATAATTCATCCTACTGAATGTAAGTCTGTAACTAATTGGTGAGACGATGGCGTAAAGTGGCAAATCAATGTGTCGGCTATCAGTTACATGCAGACGATTAGTGATATTGATTAGCTTCCGCAGTCATGGACGCCTGTGTGAACGCAGCCATCGGTAGATTGTTTGTCTGGCTGGGTAACAAAATAAGAAGAGAGATGAAGCCTGAAGGCCATAAACTGCCCGAACCAACAACTACAAGAAAGAAAAACAGCTTAGAAGCAGCAGCTTAATGGCTGAACATTTACAGTTTAATCAATAGTACACAAACATTCACACAAAGACAAACACATACACACATGGATGCAAAACACACACACAAGGAGATCAGGGCTCCAAAACGATGTTCACGTAAGAGCCGACCCTCTGTCAGATCAAGCAGAAGGGCCTATTCAGAAGCCATTATCATTATCATAACCATTACAATAGTTCCACAACATTAAGCATCATCCGGCCCATTTAGCCCAACACGCCCTGAATCTATCTGATCGCTCGGTCCGATCTCTTCTGAGTCCTATACTCGCTCACTGACAGTCGCTAATCTGGTTAATCAATTATAATCTGACCTATGCAGGCGTGCGCTATGATGACACGCTGCTAATCCAGCCTGTCAGAGCAGGGGGGGGTTAACAGGCTCGCACACAGCTGATCTCTCTTCAGTAACATAAATACAGACAAGAGTATTCATACATAACTCAAACTATACGACCAGACGCTGGTACAATTAGAAAACAACAGGGGTGGGAAAGGATTTTTAAGGATTTTGAAATATATTTTTTAATGCCAGAATCGATATATTTGCTTCATTTGAGTGTAAGTGTAGCTAGAAGGAAGTTAAAGCTTTTATTGTTGTAGTCTGAGTTACGTGACGTCATATCCGTTCCGTATCCGTAAACCAAAACAAACCACAGCGAGCCGAAACGAGTGGATACGACCTGAACTCTCCCATGTTAAATCCAGAGTGGTAAACACTACACATCCAGTAAAGGATGGAAACACATCACGGCTAAAGCTACATGCTAACTCTGTCACGGACAGGAAACGTTATCGTATCGCGGTAACGTGCGGTCGAGCGGGCCGTCGCTCTCATCTGATCACGGATACAGTGTTCAACCGCTTACAGTGATCAAACAGCTTGGGACAGAATCATTCCTATGCAAATGCTAAATAATTTGCTTATAGTGATCAAGTCGTCCGCTTACAGTGTTCATGTTGGGTGTTTTCATGCATGACAACATCTGGAAAAAGATTTTAAAACTACATTAGTGCACATTGATATCATAACGAAAAAAAAAAGTCATTTTCTCAGAACGAAAAATGAATACACACGGAGAAAGCACCTGTGGTTGAAGCTGCCCTCGTCAAATGGATTGCTAATGATTGGTCACGTAATGCCCCCAAAGGGAAACTTTACCGATCCTCAACTGGCTCTGCGGCTCACATGCAGACGGGCGCCCGTCTCCCTCCATGCCGCTACCGGGTGAGCGAACGAGGAGTCCCGGCAAAAGGTGGGCCGTTCATCTGCATCCACGCTCTCGCTGCAGAGCCGACAAAAAACAGCAATGCCTCACCCTCAGTGAGGGAAAAGACAGAAGCATTGGCAGCGAGACAGTAAATAGCGAAGCGGTCCATTTCATTACTTCATGTAATAAATATACAAATGTTAATTAGATGGTAATCTGCATGAGTAATGATGCACTACAACAAAAATTGGGTTTTAATAATCATCCAGTTATAGTGATCAATTTGACCTGGACAGACATGATCACTATAAGCGGTTTCCACTGTATTACTGTTGGTTTATAAAGCACTAAATGTTTTTTTTTTTCTGATCTTCTGATATATTATGAACCATCCAGACCTCTCAGGTGGTCTAGGACTGGTCTGCTTTCTGTCCCCAGATACTAAACTAAACATGGAGAAGCAGCGTTCAGTTTTTATGCTCCATATATCTGGAACAAACTCCCAGAAAACTGCAGGTCAGCTGCAACTCTCACTTCTTTTAAATCAAGGCTGAAGACTTTTCTGTTTTGCCACTGCCTTTTCCATCCATCCATCCATCCATCCATCCATCCATCCATCCATCCATCCATCCATCCATCCATTATCTTCTGCTTATGCACGATGCTTTTGATGTTTTATGTAAAGCACTTTGAATTACCTTGTTATTGAAATGTGCTGTATAAATAAACTTGCCTTACAACCTCCTCTACTGCTGCCCAGTGTGACCGACTCTCTTGCTGAGAGCAAAAGTTGGATATTTGGTAAAAACTGGCGACTCAGAGTTGACCTGGAAAAGTCTGATTAAAGTAAAACCACAGACTACACAAGATACTTAGACATGTAGATTGAAACTGGGCTGAATTTGGTGAAAAAGTGTGTCAACAGCTTTGCTGTGACTTTTTCTCTTCTGATACCTCAACTTGGGATACCAAAGATACCGATCAGACACCAATGCTTTTCAACATAGTGGGGTGAATTGTATGTGACTTGATTAATGTAGCCGATTGCAGAAACATTGAATTGGATCGTCGCGTCATGACTGACATCTAATTCACTTAAAAAGGTCAGTATCAGATCAGTGAATCCAAATGCTTTTGGTAATATGTAGTCTATAAATCCTTCACTTTTAAAGCTATTTTAGCTCAGTTTTAGCTGTAACATCTGATGACCAAAAACAAAACGGTGCTTTCAGGGATCGCAAAAGATGTAAAACAAACTCAGGAAAAGTCAAATAAGACATTTAACAACAAATTAAAATAATGTTACATAAATAATGTATTTTCTTTCTTTGTGCAGTAAAAAAAGAAGTGATGAAACATACATGCAACCACACACACACACACACACACAGAGGCCTGTACATGATGTACCTGTATATGCCTGCATACCTTCACCCACACATAAAAGCAGCAGCATTTGAAACATGGAGCTGATCTGCATCTCAGACTGCAGGCTGGTGAGAGCTCTCTGAATGCTGTGCGTGTGTGTTTTCCCCTTGTAGGAAGCTGGAGTACATCAAAGCAGGCTCATTAAATACAGAAATATACAGACTGAAAGTGTGTGTGCATGTGTGTGCATGTGTGTGTGCGAGCCAGGAAAACATAAAGAAGAATAAAGTGAAGGATTGAAATAGGATGAGAGGGGGCAGGGAAGATGGAGAGAGAGATGGAGACAAGAGTTTTATTCTGATGACTCAGAGTCCTAGTTAGAAGAGTCTTGACTCTGATGAATCATGTAGCTGAATATCAAACCGACGATGAGAGCACATGTTTGGGCACGCACACACACTCTACACACACACTCTGCATGCAGTCCTCAGTTCCTTCAGTGTTGGCCTGCTTCAACCCAGCTCCACCCAGACTGTATGAATGTTCCTGGAAACAAACACACAAGGTCGCGCTCACTCATTCTCAAGTCCTTCTCTTGAAATACACTCCGGCAGCGAGCACGGCGACACTCCAGACACTACGAGGTGAGACTCACAGCCCAGCGACGCCGACAGACCGACTGACAGAACCGTCCGTCGTTACATCTGTCGGCCGAGTCCAGGTCAGCGAAGAGTAGTCACGAGACGAGAGTAGTGAGCCAATGGCCGAGCAGAAATAGAGGAGCCTCTCATGCAGCACAGAGGAGGACACTAATGGATAGTTCATAGCGTTAACTACCGCTCTGCCCTACTGGCACAGATCCAAACAGTCGACGGAGCAGCGACAGGCACAAACCCACGTTCCTGCATCACGGCCCGAGCTCACACCCACTCGACCTGACACACCGTGCAGCCCGCAGGCTGCAGACGCATCCACTTAGTTCTCCTCAGTCTTAAATCTTTGTGTCTGATTTAGTTAACAACACTGTACAGTTACAAGTCAGTTCAGCCCAATAACAACTCACTTACTCCTCGTGGCATTGTTGATGCAGTTTGTTTTATTTGCCAAAGTTTTGACATATAGTGTGTCTCTTGATATTCCTGCCTCCACCTCAACAGAGTGGATGTGAATGGACTTTTGTTATATGAATGTGTAATGTATCCTCACGGTTCAAGTGATATCTTATGAAAAGTTATTCCTCATTTTTTCACGCATGTGAAACAACACTAGGGGTGGGAAAAAAATCGATTCACCTATGTATCGCGATTTTAAAAAAAATGTTTTTTATGATTTTGAAATAGATGTTTCAATGCCAGAATCGATTTTTTTGCTTCATGAGTCTATGCAGAGGTAGAAGGAAGTTACTGCTTCTATTGTTGTGGTCTGAGTAACGTGACGTCATATCCGTTCCGAATCCGTCAACCAAAACAAACCAGCCGGGTCGGCAGGGTCGGCGTGGATACGACCTGCACCCTCACATGTTAAATCCAGAGTGGTAAACACTACACATCCAGTAAAGGATGGAAACACTTTGGGTTTCACACATTGCAGGAAAAGCAGAGCTAGACCTCACGGCTAAAGCTGCATGCTAACTCTGTCACGGACAGGAAACGTTATGGTATCGCGGTAACGTTGCGGTCGAGCCGGCCGTCGCTCTCGTCTCCGTGGTCAAATGGGCCGACGCTACAACTGTAGAGCACCCATATACTGACATTTATGTTAAATGCATTCAAACGGCCCCGATGGAGCTGACCATGGATGTTCTCAACTTCACAAAAATTGGTTTCAACCACCTTACAACTCTGAATCCGGCTGGAAAATATTGAATTAAAAAAAAAAAAAAAAAAGATTTCAGATTGATGCTGCCCTGTCCATGTCCTGGTCCAGGACTCTGTCCTCACGTCCTCTACTCTCCAGCAAACTACACTTCAGACTCTCTGTCTCCTGAGTCTCTGCTAAGCTTTACTCGTAAAAGCTGCATTATCACTGTGTACACAGTAAGGCACAACATGTTCCCGGTTGCTAGGCGACAGTTGCTGTGTGATACCGCTGGAGGTGGGAGCGGTGCTGGGAATGTTATCAGTGTTTGGGGGGGGTGGTGGTGGCGGTGGATCATACCATTCATCAGTAAATGGGGATTTAATTTGATATTGAGCTCTTTTTTTGTCAATGGACCGCTTCGCCAAATTTCACCCCCATTTCCTTCTTCTCCCGGTGCAGCCATCTTAAAAGGTTTTCGTCTCATGCCATGTTTTGACAGTGGGCTGTGTTGTGGTTCTTTTAAAAATAAAAGAGCAGCTCCCTGAGCCCACGGTGCTCAGGGAGCTGCTCTTTGTGCGCTGTACCTATAAATAAATTATTTATAGGAAACGACGCTTCCACTCTGTTATTTTAAGACTGAATATCATGTGATTCCAGAGCGTGTTTATGCGTATGTGCATTGACTGGTGGTGTTTGTGTGCACACAGCTGCATGTGTGAGAGACTCTCGACTTTCACTGAGAGGTATTGATTAGCGTTAAAGTGTTAAAGTGGCTAGTGAGTAAATAGCTGAGGGGAACTGATGATGATGGAGGGCTTCCTTCATTCTCCCCACACTTGAAGCCTGAAGGCTGAAGCAGCAGAGCAGCTCTCTCCGCTCTCGGCCTTCCTGCGGTTCCCACAGCAGAAATCAATACTCAATATGAGACGAACATGAACTTGACCGGGCTCAGACATGTAGCATGTCAGGTCAGATAAAAACCCAACAGGGTACATGTGGACAAATTCAATCATTGAAAGAGAATACTAATAGCATCTTATGTGGAAGATAATACGGGTGGGAAAAAAATGGATTCACCTACAGTATGTATCGTGATTTTGAAATAGATTTTTTAATGTCAGAATCGATATATTTGCTTCATTAGAGACTATGTGGAGGTAGTAGGAAGTTACAGCTTTTATTGTTGTAGTCTGAGTAACGTGACGTCATATCTGTTCCGTATCCAAAACAAACCTCAGCGAGCCGAAACGAGAAAGTACAAAACGTTGGAGGGTCGTCGTGGATACGACCTGCACCCTCACATGTTAAATCCAAAGTGGTAAACACTACACATCCAGTAAAGGATGGAAACACTTTGGGTTTCACACATTGCAGGAAAAGCAGAGCTAGACATCACGACTAAAGCTGCATGCTAACTCTGTCACGGACAGGAAACGTTATCGTATGGCGGTAACGTGCGGTCGAGCCGGCCGTCGCTCTCATCTCCGTGGTCAAATGGGCCGACGCTACAACTGTAGAGCACCCAGATACTGACATTTCTGTTAAATGCATTGAAACGGCCCTGATGGAGCTGACCATGGATGGATAAAGAGAACGGAGCTGACGGGAGAGCTAGAGACCACCTTGGAGAAGTTAGAGGAAGTAGACACGTGGGACTACGTCCGCTTTTCAAAATAAGGTGTTAACAAACGGAACTGTATATACAAAATACATCTATGGAAATAAGATTGATTGGATTATATTCACCAGAAGTATAAAACATTACATGTCCCTTATAAATTAAAAAGAAAATTCCACTAATTTGTGAGGGAAATGTCTTTATTCTTTGATTTTTGGGTTGCTGGAAAAAATGTAATAAATAATTGCTGACAATGACTGATTTATTTGACTTCAGGACATCTCTGACTACATACATGCTGAAAATCAAACATTTTTACTGAATTAATTTAGATATTTTCCAAAGTAAAAGTCCCTAGGTCCCCATGGTCTAGTGTTAAAAAAGTGAACAAAAATTGCAATAAATTACAATATTGAATCGCAATACTTAAAAATCACAATACATATCAAATCAGCACCCTAGTATCATGATAGTGTGGAATCGGCCGATAGGTGAATCGTCCCAGCCCTAGAAGATAAGATGATATATTCACATAAAGCTCTCAGGTGGACTTGAGTTGTCTTAGTCTTTGGACAATTTGTGACAAACGACGATGCAGATGCATCCTGGGTAATAAACTGTACAGTGAGGAGGAACACACCAGTGCAGGTGACCCTTCAGAATAACAAAAAGCACGCTAAACACAAATGTACCGGCAAACATTGTGTAAACATACACACACACATGTATATATAAACTACACACACACACACACACACACACACACACACACACACACACAAGGACACACGGGCCATCAGTCTGAGCTGCACTGGGCCGCGGAGACGCTCTCAACACTATCTTCTCTATTCTTTCCTCTACTTTATCACTCCCACAGCATTAGATTGTATTTACCCAGATGCTGCCTCTTGTGGGTTTTCATTGAAACTCTGAAAACAGGAAATGTAATAGCTGCAGGCCAACTTCTTTCAACCCAATGCCAGGTCTGAGGATGCTCATAATATAGCTTTATCTTGTGTGTTGAGGTCGGTCACATTCAGCCGCCTGACCGCCGCCTGACCTTAAAGCCGTTTACACATGATCAACAGGAAAAGGGCTCTGCGATGGCTGTGCCTTTGTTTTCCTATGGGGAGAGTGTAGACGCCCGACTAGGTGGAAGTGCTACCGAGCGCTGCGCTCAAAGTTGAAATTGCATCTACTTTGACCTCGGTTGCCGCTGACCTTTCAACCAATGAGAACAACTGTTGTTGTTGCCTAGAAGCAGGGAATGGCATTCCTTGCGCTCTTTTTGAAGATATTTTCCCTTCTGCCTCTGCAAGGCTCTGCACCCGATCTCGAGGTGAAGAGCAAGTGTCTTATCATGTGAAGGCAGCTTAGGTCAAACATCTGCACTTTGAGGAGCCTTCCTGTAAAATGAAGTCTAAAGGTCGTGATACACCAAGCTGACGGTCAGACAGTTTGGGACCGTCTACTTTTTGTAGTGTGTCCCGCACCGGCGGCTCTAGGAGGACACACACAGAAGGCTCTTCTCATTTTTCATCTTCATCTCATCTCATCGTTCCAGATATTTTCACAGCGACATGAACATCTGGAATGAAGCTAAGCGATCAGTGAGAGTGGTGTGAAAATGGTCGGCAGACGCCGCTTTGTTTCATGTACGTATCATAACAACAGGTTGTATATCCACCGTCCTCGGTCCTCCTGTTTCCCTTTCTGAATGATGAATACAGACTACGCCGCCTGCTGGTGTGGAGAGTTATTTCCTCTCACGCAGGCACAGAACGTACGTGCTAACCGGCCGTCGGCTGTAGTCTTTGCGGTGTGTTCAAATGTAACTTGGCTTGGTGTGTCGGGGCCCTTAGTGGTGACTTCACTCTGTACCAACAGGGGATATAAAAATTACAATCCATAAAGTCATGACAGATCCCATTCCTCTGATCACATGAAGCTGCCTGATGCTTTGTCCCATTGATTCACACTCTTAAAGGACCAGTGTGTAACATTTAAGGGGGATCTATTGGCAGAAATGAAATATAATGTTAATAGTTTTTTTAGTGTATAATCACCTGATAATAAGAATCGTTGTGTTTTCGTTAGCTTAGAAGGAGTCCTTCATATCTACACAGGGTGCGGGTCCTCTTCACAGAGTCCTCCATGTTTCTACAGTAGCCCAGAACAGACAAACCGAGCTCTCTCTCTCTTGCTTCACCACTCACTTCCCACGTACACACACACTCTACACACTGACTCTACTCCAAATGGCTCTAGAGAGGGACGTTTTTGCGTCGCCCACCGTAGCTCTCCGTGCTTGGCACACGGGAGAGGCTTCAGTTGGTTGTAATCTCACCGCTAGATACCGCCAGATCCTACACGCTGGACCTTTAAATGATCTGCATCAGATCACATCCCAGAAATCCTCTTTCAACAGGAAATCATAAAATGAAAAAATCAAGAATGCTCTCAAAATGTTTCATGTGACTAATATCTAACCAATAATCTACTTAAACCACACACAAAAGAGTTCTTCAATCTTCTAAAAACTACTACAGCTATTATTCTCAAACCTCATTATGTATTATTACGACCCTCGTGTGTATGTTGCTTATACGGAGCTGCTGGAGGAGAGTCGACTGCCAACTGGATCCTGAGGCTGAATCATTTCCTAAAACAGCTGGTTACTGTAGTTTAGAGCAAACAACACTAAAACAGCAGTAAGTAGAGCGTTTGTTGGGGACTATTTTCAGCAGTGGATCTGGTGCTCTAGTGAGTATCTAAGGTAGCAGAACGGTGTATGTGAGGTTGACACAATATAAACTACAGTGCCGATGTTAGTCGTAATAAAGGAACATATATACTAACATATACTTGTTATTATAGATACATTGTTTGTTTTTGTATACAGTAACAAAAATGTGGGAACTTGTGTTGTCACAATACTGGAATTTCTTTGATACAATATCTAAAATATCAATATCGATATCACAGGGAAAAATTGACATAACAGTGAGGGCATAATATATTTTAATTGGTATTAAAAGATAAATAGTGTTTTGTGAGTCAACTGGCTGTCGGAGAGAAGACAGAGCAGAAAGCGCAGCTGGTACCCGAGGAAAATGAGTATTGAAAGAAACCGTTTCAAATATTCAGTATCGATATGTATCAATTAGGGATGTAAATCGCTTCAAATATTTAATCGCGATTAATTGCATAATTGTCCATAGTTAATCATGATTATTACACGGCTGTGTTGAATACTAGATTCTGATTGGTCAATCACGGCGTTCTACGATCTGTAATTTCTGTATAGCAGACCGTTGCTATGGGTGCAGCTCTGATGTCAGACTCTGGCGGACCGTTTTTGTGTCAAAATATTGATTTCATCAGTAAGTAGCCGTGTAATAAGCGGGATAATGTACAGCTAGCGAGTCATTGTTGTGAAGGAATCCACAATGACCGGCTCGCTGTACATTATCCCTTACTTAATGGCAAATTAATCACACATTTTTTATCTGTTCAAAATGAACCTTAAAGGAAGATTTGTCAAGTATTTAATACTATTATCAACATGGGAGTGGACAAATATGCTGCTATAAATATGTATATATTTATTGTTGGAAATCAATTAACAACACAAAACAATGACAGATATTGTCCAGAAACCCTCACAGGTTCTGCATTTAGCATAAAACAATATGCTCAAATCATAACATGGCAAACTGCAGCCCAACAGGCAACAACAGCTGTCAGTGTGTCAGTGTGCTGACTTCACTATGACTTGCCCCAAACTGCATGTGATTATCATAAAGTGGGCATGTCTGTAAAGGGGAGACTCGTGGGTACCCATAGAACCCATTTACATTCACATATCTGGAGGTCAGAGGTCAAGGGACCCCTTTGAAAATGACCATGCCAGTTTTTCCTCGCCAAAATTTAGCGTAACTTTGGAGCGTTATTTAACCTCCTTCTCAACAAGCTACTATGACCTGGTTGGTACCGATGGATTCATCAGGTTTTCTAGTTTCATATGATACCAGTATCTTCACTCTTACTTTGAGACCGCTACAACCTAAAAATCGCAAGTTGCGTTAATGCGTTAAAAAATGTGTTCACGTGTTATTATCTCGTTAACTTTGACAGCCCTATAGTATCCATACTTTGATATTTTATACACTAGAGGGAACGAGACCTTCTCTATGTTGCAACTCTTTTATTTTCAACAAAAATAAAGACTGATACCTATGGCCAATAATGAAAAAAGGCAGCATGCTCATGAGCGCAACACCGATATAAAGAATTAATCATGTGCATATGGAGTTGTTGTGTCATTTAAATTAAAAAAAAGGGATCATGAAAGTTATATTTGCAATGATTACGATAATGAATATAAAACATATGTTCGGGCAGCAAAAGTAAAACCTCAGTTTGGGTGAAAATCAAATTAAGCTGCTCAGGAAAAGATTTATTTAATAAGCCAACAACCTGCCAGTCGGCCTTTTACCCCTCCGGTCAGCCACGCTGCCACCCGCCAAACTGGCTGCCCAGTCAGCCAGAACTGGGTCAAGGGCAGTAATGCCTGTAATCCTATCAGGTGCAGAGATACACAACCTAATGCTAGCACTAAACCAAGAATAAAAAAACAACATGCAGATGTTTTTGTGTCTGTTTAATTCTGTCCACACAGAAATACAGGATGCAACCTGGAGCCCAAATCTAGAAATGAGGTCAGACAGCAACAAACCCAAAGAGGGGAAGCAGATATTTGACAGTGTGCTTGTGTCCCTGGTCTCAAACAGCAGCTCTTCTCTTCTATATTTAACTGCATTTTAAGGCTTTCTGCCGACGGTGAGTGGACAGAGACAAAATTACATTTAAAAAGCTAGATTATGTTTAATTATGCCGGGGAAATAGCTTTTGAATAGAGCACGGGCACCTTTTACTGTCAGAGGGATCACTTAGGCACCAATTAAGTATTGTTAGATTTGTATGGTGATAAATCTTTTCAAAATACAGAAATTAGATGATCTACTGCAGCTTCCGCTTTGAATGCTCATGCGTGAATAGAAAGTGCTGCAGAAATGTTTTACATTTTTTGCCTATAATTAGCATTACATTTTCATTTTTATGATATTTTAGGTTTACACAATGAAAACATCCCATAGAGTAATATTGTCCTGTGCTGGAACACCAAACACACTGGTGAGGACTATAATCTTTTGCTGGAAATCAGGTTGTACATGATATGCTTATATAGTTATCTGGGGCAGTATCATAGCCGGGCCTTAACATAAACACAGAAGGCTTTTATTCCAGAAAATCAAAGCTTGCACACATTGCTGGGATACGAGACTTTGGATGTTTTTTCTGCTTGAGACGGTCGAGTCGGTGAGCTGCCGGCTGCACGGCGATGAGAGCCCCTCCCTTTTTCTTTAAGAGCTTTTGGAGAAAGAAATGGTGAGAGCACTGCCTGTGCTAGTTCACTGCACAACTGACAGTTGTGTGCTGTGTTGCAGTCCTCAGAGAGATGCAGAGAGGCAGAGATCTGACAGAAGGACAAGTGCACACACACATATTCAAACACACACACACACACACACACACACGCACACACCTGGGGGCACGGGAGGCAGATGCATTTGCATGTTACACTGGTCACACATCCTTCTCTTGGCCAAAGTTGTGTGTTATATAAGAGAGTAAGTGCTTTACTCCATCTACCTCCATTGCACACACACACACACACACACACACACACACACACACTTGCAGACACACAAACTTTGGATGCATGTTATGTCCTGTGAGCACGGCTGTAATACCTTCACTACATAAACACGTCTCTCTCTCTCTCTCAGACGTGCACAATACCAGCAGCTTTCTGACGACCACTCTCTTCTTTAAAGATTCACATTATGTTGTTACCGTGCTGCCTAACAGCTCCCTGAGTGCACAAATTTTCCTCCTGCTCATCGTCGAAGCTTTGAAACTCACGGCTGAGGTTTAAACATCATCAGTGAGCTGGTATAGAAGAGCTGTTAGTGTACAATCCCTCAGTAGAAGTCCCCAATAGCCAATCACAGAACTGATACAGATGAATACAGTACAACAATATATATTTAGGGTTATCAGTATCATTATATAAGTAACAAGCAGGGCTTTCAAAGTTAACGTGATAATAACGCGTTAACGCAAAGTCGTTTTAATGAGCAATCTGTGTTACTTCTTTAATGCATTAACACAACTTGCGATTTTTAGGTTGTAGCGGCTCAATTTTAAAGCTAGAGTGAAGATACTGGTATCATATGAAACTAGAAAACCTAAAGAATCCATCGGTACCAACCATGTCATGCTAGCTTGTCGCGAAGGAAAAAAAACAAACTGGCATGTCCATTTTCAAAGGGGTCCCTTGACCTCTGACCTCCAGATGTGTGAATGTAAATGGGTTCTATGGGTACCCACGAGTCTCCCCTTTACAGACATGCCCACTTTATGATAATCACATGCAGTTTGGGGCAAGTCATAGTCAAGTCAGCACACTGACACACTGACAGCTGTTGTTGTCTGTTGGGCTGCAGTTTGCCATGTTATAATTGAGCATATTGTTTTATGCTAAATGCAGTACCTGTGAGGGTTTCTGGACAATATCTGTCATTGTTTTGTGTTGGTCATTGATTTCCAATAATAAATATATACATACATTTACATAAAGCAGCATATTAGTCCACTCCCATGTTGATAAGAGTAAGTGACAAATCTCCCTTTAAGGTACATTTTGAACAGATAAAAAATGTGCAATTAATTTGCAATTAAATATTGTAATCGATTGACAGCCCTAGTATATATATCATACGATAGGTCAATATAGTAATTATTGTGACAGGCCTAAGTTTAAGTTGATTTTTAAATTCTTTTATAACCAAATTTACAGGATTCTTTTCAAAATGTCTGTTTTTTGTTTATGTTAAAAAAAGAATATTGGCTGATTGATTCTTTTAAACTCTGAAATATTAATATAGGTCTCAAAATCCCAGTTTCAGTTTGTCTCTAATAAATCACCGGCCGTAGTGAACCACTGGTTTATTGTTTAGATGAAAGTCTTCTCACATCTACAGATAAAGACCATGAAGCAGAGGAGATGTGTGATGGATTTAACCTTTTCAACAGGCCTTTTTGAAATGATTGATGACGGTGGTGGTGAATCTCTGCGACAATTCATGTGTGAGGTTAACTGACCAGGAACTCCAGCGGAAAATGATCTACCAAAGAGAAATACTAACTTCACCTGTGTGTCGAACGACTCCGTCTGTGAGGAAACCTAAACTGCCTGTCACATCTATTCTGGGCTTTATTTTTCTTATTCTCAGAGGGTTTTCTAACTTGTTCTCTTGCTTCTTAAAAACAGAATTGGCTTTGTCATCTGCACTTGGAGAGACGGGGAGGTGGGAGACTGCTCGCAGCAGCTGTACACACTCCTCATCACATGTAATCAGAGGAGATGGCAAAGAGTGAAACAGACATCACCATTATTTAGAAGACTAGATGAAGAAGTAAGCTGCTTTAACTGCATCTGTCAAAATCTGTCTTTCATTGTGCTGTCACATATCATCAATTCAGGCTGCATGCAGAAAGTTAGCTGCATTATTTAGAATTTAAATCTCATATAAATCTGACAAAAGTTTAACTGAAACGAAGGCCGTGCAACTTGCACAAACACACTGGGTAGTGTGAACCAGGAAGGCAGAGAAAATGAGCCTCCGTGTCCTTTGATGAACTCGGCATCGGCTTAATCAGCAGCGTTGAGACGCTCCCAAAGGCAGTTATGATGACCGACCACCTCTGCTCTGCTACAGCACACACTGTACTGGCCGGGAGGACAAGGAGACGAGCTATACTCTGTCTGTCTATGAGAGGAGAGGAAAGAATCACCTCTGACCTTCCTGACTTTTGGCCTTTCAAGAGCAGCAAACGGGCGATTACGATGTCAACAGTAAGTCCTTCTCCTCCTCCGTCACACGCCGCAGCAGAAGACTCTCCTCGTCGACTCGTCTCACTTTCTCAAAGTCAACAAGCTGTATTGATATGAAGTGCAGACTGCTGAAGCACAGCGGTTATTGATGGGGACTCCGACAAGCACCCACTTAAACACATTTAGGCAAATGATTTGAGTGCTCGTGCACAAAATGCATGCGTGCGTCCTCATGCCAAGCCGTGAGAGGCAATGAAAGATTGATGCTCAGCCAAGCCCTAAATCATGCATGCAAATGGATATGTTCTGCTAATGTACATTAGAAGGGGAAACAGGGCACATGTGCACTCTTGCGGACACAAAAACAGATGTTTAAACACACACACACACCTCTCTGTGATCTTGGCCAGGTGCTTTGAAATACATGGCAGGATGATAGAAAAAAAGATATAATCAGCCCGCATCGTTAATACACAACAATCCACTAGTTAGCCAAACTTAAATCACATCTTCTGTGATCTTCTGTATGAGTCTTTGTTCCCGTCCTTCAACCCATGATGTGAAAATCAATCACCATCCACCATCTTTAAGGATGTTCGACTTAATAAAATGTGTTTTGAAGGAGAAACAAGCTTTCAAGAGGGGCTCAGAGTGATGACACTCAAGCACTGTATATGCATATACAGTATATAATGTATAGGGAAATCCATTATCCAAGCATGTAATGTATAATTTCTCCTCCTCCCAAGAAGATGTGTTCACTCATCCGGGAAATAATATGACAGAGACATCTCTACAATGGAGCTGTTTAGCAGGTGGACACTGCAGGTCATCTGGTGGGACTGTAAAGGGATTATATACTAGAGCCAATAGGCTGCCATGGTAACCGCATCACCACTATGACAACCACAGCACAGAATAAACAACCAACCAACACACATTTAGTTATTCTTGTGATTTCTCCTTTTCCTTTCAGTCATGGAGGAGTGGAGCACAGATTTTAATTTTTTCCCTTCTTACTGTTTGATGTATTAAAGAATCACTGCTCCAGTAGTTGTATCATGAACCAAATAAAGACTTTATTTAGACCACTCATACAGTAGCTGGGTTTTCTTTTGCTGTTTAGTTCATTCAGAAATAATAATGAACAGATTTGAACTAACTATACTGGTGGTTTCCTTCAGTCACGGTCTCTGATGTAAATCTGAAGCCTGATTTGCAACATGGGAGCTGTGATCATCGACCTGAAATCATTTCCTTTTGTTCATTTTGACCAGTTTTACTAATTGTAAAACACATTGTACACATGCACGAGAAGGTTCGGGCCCTCTAGGACTCATCAATGTATCTGCAATTTGCAAGTGACAATTATCTGTGAAACGTGATGCTGCCAAAATTTGCGATCTACTGTACGTATGAGCAGTTTTCCAACAAAACGCTTTTGTGAAACGGCTCCAGATTCATGATAGTTCTAGTTACACTGTAAAAAACTGCAGGAGTGAAAACTGTAGAAAACAATCCACAGACCATCACTCCAGCAAATTCTCTGCAACGGTTGGTATGATATCTTAAAGGTCCCATATTTTAAAAAGTGAGATTTTCATGTGTTTTACATTATAAAGCAGATTTTAAGTGCTTTATAAATACTGTTAAATGATGAAAACGCTCAATATACGGAGAAAAACACACAGCCTGTATTCAGAAATTGTGCGTTTGAAACAAGCCGTTATGATTTCTGTCCATTTCTGATGTCACAAATATACAATATATAGACCATTACACAGTTTTAAACATAACATTTTAAATGTGTCCCTGTTGATTTCCTGTTGCAGTGTATGTAAATAACATCAGCTGACAGGAAGTAAATATGGACCCACACCGTTGCCTAGCAACGCAATTCCGTTGAAATGCACTAAAACGGAGCGTTTCAGGCAGAGGGTGAATACAGGTATATTCAGGCAGACAGTACGAGGAAAATAAAGTTTTTTTTTAACATTACAGCATGTAAACATGTTCTAGGAGAAACATAAAATACAAGTATGAACCTGAAAATGAGCACGATATGGGTCCTTTAAAAAAAAGTTATTCCTCCTTTTTCGTTCGCTTTCCTACGAATCTCCACCACCTTGGTCAATTTCCACTCGTTACATGCATACAGTCTTTTCAAAATAAACTTCTGTCTTCACAGGAAACAACTTCGTGAGGTTTAGGCAATAAAGCTACTTAGTTAGGTTTAGGAAAAGATGGTGATTTAGGTTAAAATAACTCCGGAACTGGCGTTACTTAAGTATGTAACTTACGTATCTGACAAATAAATCAACGTTGACTTCTGGTCTCACACGGGACATGAACAGCGGTCTCCTGGGGGAAAGTCTGGTATTTTTTTGACCCACCCATCCACCCCGACCTCCTCCCTATGTGGCGTTCGCCGCTTTTATATATTTCCTGGTTCACGCTTACGTGAATTACACACAAATGGATTTTGTGGGATTTATATATGTGCATTACTTTTCGTAGGTATAGCTACGAACAGTGTATGAGAGCAGCCTGATCATTGACATCTTCAACATGCCTCATTTTGAAGCTGCATTAACACAGAATATTCTGACCAATTAACGATTGACGTCAAATGGAGGTTTGTTGTAGATCAACATGAACTACACACAAAAAAAATCCTGTTTAAGGAAAAATCAGGATAATATTTCACTTATTTTCATGCTATTTCCCAATAAAAAATATGAATCCTTTAATTGTCTTTAGCATCAACAATCAATGTTTCCTGGTATTCAACCTAATTCATCTATTCATGCACACTCTACCGGGCAGTCTAATGTTAAAATGCGGCCACATTTTCATTTAAATACTGAACTATTTTATGTAATTGAAACTTGAATATTATCGTTTTTGTCTACTTTTAAAAAACATCTTAAACAGCCTCTGTTTCCAGTCACACATTCAATTGTTGGATAGCTTGATTTTTTTCATGTTTCTTTAATGCTTCTCTGGCCCATTATCAAATTCAGAATCCAGTTTATTGCCAAGTAAGTTTCACGTACAAGGAGTTTGCTTTGGCGTATTCGTGCATAACATAAAGATAGTAAGAGAAAATTAAATTAAAAATAAAAGTAAGTACAAAAATCAACAAACATAAATATAGAATAGAAGAAAATTACAATAAAGACACAAAGAAATATTGGAAAAATATGCTCAATATATCTGAATTAAAGCTGTAGAGAAGAAAATTACAATGAAAATAAAACTATAAAAAATATGTACAATATATCTGAGTTAAAATGAAAGGGCTTTGCAGTTTTTAGGAGTGGTAATTTTGCGCAGAAATGCAAACGTGTCCAAGGAGGGTGCAAGGGTTCACAGTATGAAGTATAAAAAGAATATGCGATGTACAGAGATATCGTCCCAAGGATGTGTGTCAATATAACGCATATAGACATGTATTTATGATTAATATAGTTTATCTTACTTTGAGTTTGAGGAAAAGCTCTTTATACAATCCTGAAACTTTACATGTCTGCAGCACTTTGTCTTTAAATATGTCTCAAATATGTGCAAATAAGAAATGGATCCACAGACAAAACACAGCACCCGGTGCATCCCATTACCTCAGCAAAGCCCCCAACTAAATGATAACAGAACAATCCATTATGAGCGCGGTGACAGGTGAGACAGCTGTGCAATGTTCTGGAAGTAATTGGCGCTGCTTCAAAATGCGGCTGGATTGAGACAGGATGTGCTATTTGGCAGATGTGTGTTGTGTGAGTTCCTTCGTCCTGCATCATCACATCCATGTATCTCTCCCTGCCATCGTAACAGGAGGAGATAAAGAGTGAGGACAGGAATGTGATGAAGGTAGCAAGGATTGATAAATAAGGGAGTGGAAAGAGCCCACGCTGTCGGTTCTTCATCACCTTAAAAGAGTGCTCCACTGTATTTTTGTGGGGGGGGGAGTTGGGGGGGGATGGAGAAATGCCAACGAATGCTGCTGTTTCAGTTGGAGTGGTACGTCTAGGATGGCATCAAACTCAAACTAAGCCACATGATCCTTAAGGTTTCTACTGTACTGGTCCTGATGGAGCTCTCAATAAATATTTTTATTTAAACTGCAGTATGAGATCTAAATTAAAACGACAGTGATTGGAATCAGTCAGAGGTGAATTCACAAAGGGTGAAATGCACCCTCAACTGAGCTGCCAAGCAAACAGCGTCTCGGTGCTCCTGTGCTATTTGCACGTATTTAAATTAAATATATATTCAGACATTTGGCGCTAAATTGTCTCCTTTCTACGTAAATGAGCCTCAAAGCAAAAATAGTCCAACTCACAAAGATCAGCGCTGATAGCCTCTAGGGCTGGAACGATACACCTATCTCCAGATTCAATACTATCACCATACTTGGGTGCCGATTCGATATGTATTGCGATTTGATATTACAATTTATTAACACTAGCCCATGGGAAAAAAGTTGAATCACACACTTCTAGGGACTTTTACTTTGGAAAATATCTAAATTAATCCAGTAAAAACATTTGATTTTCAGCATGTACGTAGTCAGAGATGTCCTGAAGTCAAATATATCAGTCATTGTATCAGCCACATAAATGTCAGTATATGGTGCTCTACAGTTGTAGCGTCGGCGCAGTTGACCACGGAGATGAGAGCGACGGCCGGCTTGACCGCACGTTACCGAGATACGATAACGTTTCCTGTCCGTGACAGAGTTAGCATGCAGCTTTAGCCGTAATGTCTAGCTCTGCTTTTCCTGCAATGTGTGAAACCCAAAGTGTTTCCATCCTTTACTGGATGTGTAGTGTTTACCACTTTGGATTTAACATGTGAGGGTGCAGCTTGTATCCACGCAGACCCTCCAACGTTTTATACTGTCTCGTTTCGGCTCGCTGAGGTTTGTTTTGGTTGACGGATACGGAACGGATATGACGTTACTCAGACTACAACAATAAAGGCGGTAACTTCCTTCTACCTTCGCATAGACTCAAATGAAGCAAATATATCGATTCTGGTATTAAAAAATATATTTCAAAATCGAAAAAAAGAAAAAATCGCAGTTACAGTGTAATTATTAGCGTTTTCAGAGAGTTAATGGTAACATTTATAAGAGCTGTCACATCACGACAGTGATCATGGCAGCATTGAATGATATTATTTATTTGTTTTCTTCACTTCAAATCATGCCCTCTTTTTTTACAGTGTGAAGGTGTGCGTTTGAAAACACCAACAGAATTGACAGACTGGGATATTAAATCCCAGATACGATGTCTCTCAGTCACGTTTAAATTCCTTCCTGAAGTTTTGAGGAACGTCTCTGCACCTCGTCGGTCAGAACCTGCAGCTCGCCGTCTGAACATTTCATTTTTCATTTGTTCTGCCTGCTGTGTTCTTGGTGCAAAGGCAACATTTAGACTTGTGGATGATTGCAATCAGATGCAAAAAAAGGGTGAATTGCACTCAGCTGCAAAACTCTACGGGCGTGTTTGCTCTGTAATAGCATTAGTGTAATATATTTTGTGAATCGGACCGTAAGACGTGGCAGATAGCGGTTGCAAGTGATGCACAATTAGGGCTGGGCCAAAATCTTCTATCACGATAGGTCAATTCATATCTCCATAATGATATGTATCACAATATAGTATGTTTTCTGGTAATTCAATACATTTATAGTCTATATGAAATAACCACAAGTCTATTTTTCATACTCCTGTGTGAATTAAATACTTGACAAATGAAAAGAGTGTTTTCTCATTTTAAGAACTTCAGTACAAAATGAAGATCAGTGAAATATAGGCCTAGAAACGATATAGAAAAATATATACAATAGACATTTTTATTATGATATATATTGTCATATTGCCCAGCCTTATGCACAATACATGGTGCTATCAGCGGCCGCAATCCCTTCTCTGTGAATTCGCCGTCAGCGTGGTGATATTCTGCTCACACTCATTAAGGAATATGAGCCGTGGATGGCTAACTATCTAGAGGCTGTGCAGCTGTGAATGTGTCAAACATTATCAAGCCCTTCGATGCATTTTGTAAACACGTTGTATACTGAGATACATCTGCAGTTTGGACCTCAGACTGAAGCAGGCTGATGAGATGATTGAAGAGGTCAACAGATATTTGAGATAAAACAGACGAGCGATGAGGAGCTGAAGTCGTACTGAGGAAGAGCTGCAGACACAGATACAGTTTGCTCTCCTCATTTGATGCTCCATTTAGCAGAAACACAAAATAAACCCATTCCCAGTGCAGAGCTGCTTACAGACACAGTCGTTATGGAGTCATACAGGAAAAAGAGTGTACGCCCAAAATAGACTATGTGCTTTTCCTCTGACTCGGTTTTGGTTCCTCAGCAGCTGTGATGTGATTTGTAATATGGCTGAAATCCACAATCCACAATAGCACAGCACATGACATTTCATACTCGTATAACGATTCGGAAGCATTTCAGCGAGACGCTCTGCTCACATTAGTAAAATACACACCAGCACTGAAGATTATACCGAGTCGTTTGGATAAAAACAACTCCTCACTATGGAGGCATTTGGAAGATCGCCCCGGGAGATCAAATATTACAACTGCTTACACAACGCAGTGTCATTTTCATCTGTGCTCACTTCGTAGAGATCTTCACAAACACACAATCTAAGTCAGGGGTGTCAAACATACGGCCCGAGGGCCAGAAGTGGCCCGCCAAAAGGTCCAATCTGGCTCACTGGATGACTTTGCAAAGTGTAAAAATTGCAGAGAAGTATGACATTTTCATTTTTCAAGCCTCACTTTTGAGATACTTTGTCAAACTTTATGACATTTTGTGGGAATTATGTCCAAATTTAAGTAAAAAAGTTCACATTTTGACATAGTAAGCCAAAGTTATGAGACATTTTCAGTCAGAATAATGACCTTTCACATCAAAATATGATATACTCAGTAAGAAGTATCATAGAAAGTCATAATTATGAGAACTTAAACTCATGGAGTCAAACTTAAGAGATACGAGTCAAAGTTATGAATCTTTAATGTCAAAATTAGGATATTTTCATATTTCAAGTCACAATTTTGAGATATTTTGTCACATTTATGACTTTTTATAGGAATTAAGTCCAGATTTTAAGTTAAAAAAGTCCAAATTTTAACATAGTAAGCCAAACATATTGATATTAAGTCAAATTTATGACTTTTTAAGTCAAATGAATAATTAATTCCAATTTTGCAATAAAATGCATTTCTATTCCTATTTTGGGGTGGAGTTTTCATTAATTGTGAATTTTTTCAGGATGTACTTGTACTTCTTTACACTAACAGGAACGGACAAGTGTTGAGGTGTTGTTATTTATAGGTTACTATGCAATGGTTTGGCTGGTCCGGCCCACTTGACATCAAACTGGACTGTACGTGGCCCCTGAATTGAATGAGTTTGACACTCCTGATCTAAGTGTTTGGGATTAGATTTAAAACAAAATATCTTGAGTATTAAACAAAAAAAATAGCAAACTGAGAGACAATTATTTTAATAGGTGTTGTGAGCAAAACAAAACCTAACAACTAGAGTTGTTCCGATACCGATACCAGTATCGCAAATGCCTCTGATACAGCCTAAAATGCTGGATCGGGTATCGGCGAGTACGCGAGTCTCTGCACCGTCAGATATCACGTTATCATATCATTTATCAGCTCATTTACGCTACACAGTAACAACAATATTTTACACTGGAAAATGTGTCAAACTAGATAATAAAAGAAAGTTCTACAGTATTAATTCTCTGTATGTATTTGTTCATGTTTTACAAAGGGTTTAACCTGAGCCATACCATACAACAAGATAATAATCATATCACATCCATACAGGATTAGCACAGCAAAAAATAATAATAGATATTTTTGGTTTTAACGCACTGCAACAAGTCTCCCTGTACAGCCTCTGTGGCATCGGGTGGAGTTGGTAATTAATCTGAACCTAACAATCAATACGCTCACTGTTCCTGTTCTGCATCACATAGCAGGCTGTTCATTAGGTCACAGTGTGGACAGCTCCTGGTGCTGAAAGGAGCTCTAATAAACTAAACACAGTGAATCAACACATGAAAAGTGGCACCACTTTACTCTAACTAAACAATACTGTATATCTAATTCATCAGTGGTATTTAAGCAAAACAGATTTGCATCTCACACACACACAAATGACGATTATATCACTTTATGAGCAGCCTGGCATTAGAAATACTGGCAAGATAAAACTTCTGTTCTCATCTTCATCCTCCATTCTACTGCACAGTATTTGAGACTGAAAGCTAGCTTAATGTGTCATACCTCTCAGTGTAGGTATATTACAATGCACCCCACAGGTAAGGACTTACACTGGAACTATGCTGAGAAGAATGTAAACACCAACAGTTTTATAGAACAGCTATATCACTTCCAAACACATTTTAACAAATAAAAGACCCAAAACATACAAATCTGTGTTTTCACTCACTGACCAATGAACTGAACTCGCTGTTTATGACAATCACTGTCTGCAGTCTCAACGTTTTTACGAAATTCCTTTTTCGTTAGTTTCCTACGAATGTCCACCAACACGTGTCTATTTCTGCATACAGTCTTTTCAAAATAAATTTCCGTCTTCACAGGAAGCAACTTCCTTAGGTTTAGGCAACAAAACTACTTAGTTAGGTTTAGAAAAAGCTTGTGGTTTGGGTTAAAATAACTCCAGAAGTGAACTTAAGTACATAAGTTATGTGACAAATAAATCAAAGTTGACTTCTGGTTTCACACGGGACACGAACGCAGATCTCTTGGGCGAAAGTCCGGTATTTTTTGACCCACACATCCACCCCGACCTCCTCCATACTTCCTGGTTGACAATTACGTGGATTACATACAAACTGATTTTGTGGGATATACATGAATTACAGTGCATTTCTTTTTGTAGGTATAGCTACGAACAGTGTATGAGAACAGCTTCACAGTCTGCTTCCTTCCATCCACGAGTCACAATCCCAATCACAAGTGGCAGGAGTCAGCTGTTGCTTTAATTGCATTCAATTAATTAAAATTAAATCTGACGATTTCACAGTAATGGTTTGCTAAAAAGGGTTTCAAATAAAGGGAGGTCTTGTTCAAAGGCACTAGTGTATTATAAAGTTCTCACAATTGTCTTCAATTAGCACATACAAGTGAGCAATAAAACATCCAATAACATCCTCAGCACATACAACCACACTTTGCTCATCAGGATTCAAACTCAGCTCCAAGAACACACATATTTATATAACATCAACGTCAGCTAGTTACAGCTAACGTACATTTAATGCTCCAGCTGAGTCCATTATGCAGAATAACTTAGTGTAACATCAGAAGAATCTTAGCATCCTAGATTACAAACAAGCAAGCAACCAGGAGTAAAAAGGCAGAACCCAACAACAGCAACGACTGAGGTCAGAACCCAAAGCCAACATGTTTTACCAGTGTTCATAAACACAAGCTGGAGTTTTCTTTACATTCTCGCAAAACCAAACACCTCAGGATTCATCACTTGCCTCACCGTGCTGGACCAGGTTCAGTGAAAATAGATTTTGGAAATGAAGCCGCTCTTACCTCGATGAGGAAGTCCCCGGTCCGGAGCCCCGCCTGCCATGCCACGCCTCCCTCGTCCACCGACTCCAGGTACTGCAGGGCGGGGAAGGCAGGCGTGGGAGTAAACTCCTCGATGGGCGTATCCGCTGCACAGCAACAAGGACAGAGGTGGGAAAGATTATAGAGAAAGCAGTAACACCTACATGAAGACACTATAATGAGTTTGACATTGAAACAATGTCAGGAGAGTTCAGCTTTACAGGAAAACAATAACAATGTAATCAATAGCATTATTGATGGCTTCATCCCATTTAAATGCAAAAAAAAGTCAAATTGTCGTTTGTGAAAAAGGCCTATTGGTATTTATTTCTTCTCTTTGTCAACTACCAAGACATGACTGGGATGTGTTTAGCCTAGCTTAGCACAAAGCTATGAAGCTGGAGTTAATGGTCAACATCAGGGTTGGAAAGGTACACCTACAGTATCTCCTGATTCGATATTATCAAGATATTTGGGTGCTGATTTGATATGTATTGCTATATGTCATGTTTTACTTTGGAAAATATCTAAATTAATCCAGTAAAAATGTTTGATTTTCAGCATGTATGTAGTCAGAGATGTCCTGAAGTCAAATATTTCAGTCATTGTCAGGAATCATTTATTACATTTTTTCCAGCAACCCAAAAATCAACGAATAAAGACAATTCCCTCACAGATTAGTGGTATTTTCTTTTTAATTTATAAGGGACATTTAATGTTTTATACTTCTGGTGAATATAATCCAATCAATCTTATTTCCATATCTGTATTTTGTATATACAGTTCTCTTTGTTAACACCTTATTTTGAAAAGCGGACGTAGTCCCACGTGTCTACTTCCTCTAACTTCTCCAAGGTGGTCTCTAGGTGGTTTGTTTTGGTTGACGGATACGGAACGGATATGACGTCACGTTACTCAGACTACAACAATAAAAGCGGTAACTTCCTTCTACCTCCACATAGACTCAAATGAAGGAAATATATCGATTCTGATATTAAAAAATCAATTTCTAAATTCAATACATAGGTGAATCAATTTTTTTTCCCACCCTTCATAAACATACGCCTTCCAGCAACTCCAAAACTGTCGTATTCGTCTGTCTTAGCTTTGCGTATTTAACATGTTATTTTCATGTCATATCGCACAGACTGTAATTATAAGGGGGGAAAAAAACCTTCCTGTCAGCTGTAATTCTGACGTGGAGACATCAGGCTGCAAAGACTTAACTGGCAGTTCAATCTAAATAAAATCCAATATTAACTCTAATACGTTCAGTTCAGCTAATTAAAAATGAATTAGACACGCCGTGTTTCTATCTCACTTTCACTTGTTAATGAACTGCTACAAATATGCAACACAATAGCTCATTTTGCCTGTTTATATGGTGTGACTCTCTCTCTTCACCATGTGTACATATGTACATGTAGTAACACGGTTAGCGGAGCAAAACCATCTCGGGATAATTAATGCCTGAACGAGGAGGTTTTCCCATCACAGCACTGAGAGACTGCAGCATTAGCAGCATTAGCTTCCTGACTAACAGCAGCTGGACCTGATTAGCATCCCAGCAGTCCTGACCTTAGAGAGGGACATCCAGGTGTGCTGCTGACAAGATGTCATGTGTAAATACAGACGTTTTCCGACATATTTTTGTTGTTGTGTTACTTTTGATGAAGGCTGACAGTTTCCTCCTGCTTCCAGTGTTTGTGCTAAGCTAACGTTGCTAGTTTTAATACAAAGAAACTCACCAGAGTAAGCAGATATACATCTTAATCTGATTGACAACAAACAAGCATAATTCCCAAAGTGTTCCTTTAATAAATTATAATATTTTAATAAAAATACTGGTGTGAGAAAGGACCTGCTGTGTTTTGCTCTTCGTGGGAATTTTCACGAGATATTCAAGAGTCTCTGTGCACATTTAAGCATCCATTTGTGTCTTTTTAGGATATTTAATGAAGGAGAGGGAACAGACAGCTTATTGATTAGGGCTGGCATTGTTTGATGGAGCCTGCCGTCTTTGAGCAGCTGTCAATCACTCGCGATCTCCGATCAAACAGTCAAACTAAGCCGCGCTGATCAAATATGAATCAATATTCTGTTACTGTAATGACTATTTCTCTCCTCAAATGTTCTCAGAATCATCTTGTAGTGTACTGTTAAGCTGTAAAATGAGAAAGTTTGCGACCCGGCAGCCATGTTGAGATCCGCTGAGGAAATACCAAGCACCGCCCACCAGCCGGAGCACAGCCAATAGGAACGCTCTGTCTCTCTGAAATGACCTGTGATTGGTCAAAGTCTTCCGTCATGGGCTAGATTTTGTTAAGGTCCCATATCATGCTCTTTCCAGGTTCATACTTGTATTTTGTGTTTCTACTAGAACATGTTTTCATGCTGTAATGTTCAAATAACCCTTTATTTTCCTCATACTGTCTGCCTGAATATACCTGTATTTACCCTCTGTCTGAAACGCTCCGTTTTAGTGCATTTCAACGGAATTGCAACGGAATTGCGTTGCTAGGCAACAGTTTGGGTCCATGTTTACATCCTGTCAGCTGATGTTATTTACATACACTGCAACAGGAAATAAACTGGGACACATTTAGAATGTTTACGTTTAAAACCGTGTAATTGTCTAAATATTGTATATTTGTGACATCACTAATGGACAGAAATCCTGACGGCTTGTTTCAAACGCGCAATTTCTGAATACAGGCTGTGTGTGTTTCTCTGTATATTGAGCGTTTTTATAGTTTAACAGTATTTATATAGCACTTAAAACCTGCTTTATAATATAAAAGACATGAAAATCTCACTTTTTACAATATGGGACCTTTAAAGCCTGAAAACAGAGCCATGAGGAGGTGCAGAAGTCTAGTTTTCTCTCAGAACATTTGAATTACAATATGCTGAAAGGTTATTATGGAATTTTTGCCCAGTGATGCCAAAAGCTTGCCGCCTACTGAAGGTTGCAAAGTTGTCTTGCTCGGCGAGATGAGATGATGAAAAGTAGCATGGGTTGCTATAGATTGCCTAACCTGAGGTAAGATAGGATTCCTATAGCCTAGTTAGCATTTGCTTCTGTAATACCAAATTGGGAAAAATCCTATCTTAGATTCTTCCTTTGTTAAGACTTAAGATAGAAAGATTCTGTAATATGACCCCAGTTAAACCGTCCAGCGTGTACTGTACAATGGCTCCATTCTCCCCGCACATGCCCTCACCCCCCCCCCCTCTCTCGCTCTCGGGAAGGTTAAAGAATATTGCGGCGGGGAGAAACCAGTGGTGACAAGTGACACTTCCTATAACTCATTCTCATACCGGATGACACAGCCCGCGAGCGCGTAAGAGTGGGTTTCGCTGGGGTATTTACATGATGTGTGGTTTCTTTAGGTGTCTGCCTGCGTGTGTGACATAGAGATGGAGACAGAGAAGGAGAAAGAGAGAGAGAGAGAGATGGATGGAGAGCAAAAAATACAGCAGAGACGCAGAGAGCAAAAGAGGATGTAAGCTTATGTGACAGCTCGAGCATCAGTGTGTGTTTGTGTGTGTGTGTGTGTGTGTTTGTGTGTTCACCCCCCGTGCAGGATAAGCTCGGCTGGGTCAGTTCCCCGGGGTGATAGAAGAGTGTGTCAGAATGACTAGAACATTCCTCTTGTTTTTCCAAAGCCAAATCCCTCTTTCTCTCTCTCCGTCTCTGCCTCCCCCCCCCCCTCTTCCTCTCTCTGTACGTCTTCAAAAACAGATCATACTAAATTTACCTCTCGACACTGACCACGGCGCAGACCAATCCAACTGCACCGCACAGTTGTGGAATGCAACGTGGGTTATGACATGGCGAGAATCGTCATAGAAACCGACGCAGCAGCTCAAACTGGCTATTTTTAGAGCCAATCTCACGGCCTGCATGGTGAAATATCAAACAACTGCACTCGTATCACAACAACTCATGATGATGTGGTGTGAAGAGGTGGATGATGCCGGTTGGCGCTGTACGAGGGCATGGTATCCGACAAACATAAACCTGTTTAGCAGATTTGGATTTCTTCTCGATGATGTCATATTACAGATGTTTACGTCAGCGCCGAGAGGTGGATTAAACCTTTTACAAACACGTGAATATAAAAATGTGGGCAAGTTTTGGGTGGGTTTACCGTCAACTGCAGCCCTGACAACAACACATGCCATCACAACGTATCTGACACTGTGTGAATGTGCACGGGGCTTCAGGGGAAGTCACAATAAAAGTTGCTTTCAAATGTATTTTAATAGCAGAACTTATTTGCATGTTTTTGCATGCTCTTGTTGGAGGATAGAGGATGGAGGATGGAGGGGGGGGGCGGCTACAGCATCACTCCATGCATCCTCTCACACACACAAACCTCTAAGATGAAGAGAACATTTTGCAAGTATGTGAAGATGTGAAGCTTGGTGGTGTAAGTGCAGGTTGTGTTAGAGGAGACTGATGCTGATTCTGAGAGACTGACAGAAAAGAGACACAAAAAAGTGAATAAATGTTCCTACCTTTAGCCCCTCGCAGGACGAAGCCAAATCCCTCATTCTCCTTTTTCTGGAGCACCACCGTCTTCTCGTCCACCACGCAGTCACTGTGGAGGAGATGCCGAGCAGAGCGCCCGTTAGCACAGCCCATCATCCGCAGCATGGCCACGGACGCCCTGCCCGAGTGGAGGTTCATGCTGCTGGAGGAGAGCTAGTCCGGCCAGGGCAGGGCAGGGCAAACCCCGACCCCCCCCCCCACCACCACCTCCTCCTCCTCCTCCTCCTCCTCCTCCTCCTCCTCTCGCCGGCCTCTATCTCTATCAAACGGTATGACAGCGGCCCCGGCAGCCCGGCCACAGCATCTCCAGAAGAGACAGGAAAAAAGAAAAGGAGAAAAAAAAAAAGGGAGACGACGACGAAAGAGACGCGCCTCCCTCCCCTCCCTCCGCCGCCGCCTCTGCAGCCGCTGCAGCGGGTCGGCAGCGCGGTTATCCCCCCCGCGGCTGCTGCTGCTGCTGCTGCGGAGGCTCCGGGCGGCGGTGTGGGAGAGATGCACCGGCGAGGAGAAGCGACATCAGAGCTGCTGGCGATAGCGGCTAATGGCTCATGATGAGGCGGGGAGGAAGGCTGGAGCTCGCCGGGATGGGGGGGGTGGTGGTGGTGGTGGTGGAGGGAGAGAGCGAGAGAGGGAGGGAGCAGCAGAGCCTCGGTGTGAATGGACGTCTAGGTGTGCGCTGCTCCGCAATGTGCAATCAGCTACAGAACCGACTGGCTGGTGGGGAGGGTGCGTGCGTGCGTGTGCGTGCGCGGGTGTGTGTGTGTGGCAGAGAGAGAGATGGGTGTGTGTATGGAAAAGGGCGACGGTGGGGGGGGTCATATGGTCTAACTTACTGACTGATCAGTTAATTGATTAATTGATTGAGTTGGATTCACTGACATGTCTGTCCTTATTGATTCCCAATCAACACTTTATTAGAATCAATTATTCATTTTGTAAAGAAAGAAAAAAAGCCTCCATTTTCACCTTAAAACAACAACTTTCATTCTAAAAGCTGCCCCCCTGTATCTAAAATAGCTTCATAGTGAAGACACTAAGAAACACAGATGTAGGGGTGTGTTACAGTAATATGTTTGGATACCATATAGGCAGTAAAAGAAACTTAAAGTCTAAAGAAAATCAGACGCACATAAACTTAAAGTTTAACATGAAAGCCACTGATTTATTTCACGCATTAACGCAACTTGCGATTTTTAGGTTTTAGCAGACTCAGTTTTAAAGCTAGAGCGAATATGCCATTTATGATCTATGGTAATATGGTATCATATGAAGCTAGAAAACCAAAGGAATCCATCGGTACCAACCATGTTATATTAGCTTATCGGGAAGGAGGTTAAATAACGCTCCAAACTTACACTAAATTTTGGCGAGGAAAAAACTGGCATGGCCATTTTTCAAAGGGGTCCGTTGACCTCTGACCTCCAGATATGTGAATGTAAATGGGTTCTCTGGGTACCCACGAGTCTCCCCTTTACAGACATGCCCACTTTATGATAATCACATGCAGTTTGGGGCAAGTCATAGTCAAGTCAGCACACTGACACACTGACAGCTGTTGTTGCCTGTTGGGCTGCAGTTTGACATGTTATGATTTGAGCATATTGTTTTATGCTAAATGCAGTACCTGTGAGGGTTTCTGGACAATATCTGTCATTGATTTGTGTTGGTAATGGATTTACAATAATAAATATATACATACATTTGCATAAATCAGCATATTTGTCCACTCCCATGTTGATAAGAGGATTAAATACTTGACAAATCTCCCTTTAAGGTACATTTAGAACAGATAGAAAATGTGTGATTAATTTGCGATTAATCTCGATTAGATATTTGAATCGATTGACAGCTCTGACATATACAAATTGTCTACAGGAATACTTATTGTAACTTTTATAGGCTATAACTAGAAAGATCTGCATGTCTGGATTAGCTTGGGGGTAAAAAATGTTGGTAATCAAATTACCAAAAACCAGCTGACACACAATAAATATGGGGCATTTTGGGGACCCTGGATATCTGGGGCCCCGGGTAAAATTGTCCTCTTTGCCTGCCTAAATAAATAACTAATAACTTAAGATTTATTTTAGATGTATTTATTAAAATGCTCATAGCTGTTTTACTTCTTGTTTCCTCCCCCATTAAACAGCAGAAGTAACAGCTGTGCAGTCAGCCTGCAACTGCAGCTTGAAATGCATATATTTCAAAATGCATATGACATTATGTCTCCCATATCCTCCCTTTAACTAACAATAATAGCAGCTGTGTGTTGCTGTTGTTGTGTAGCTATATGAGGAATCCTCCATATGGTGATGACGCTTCCAGAGCAGGATTAATCCAAAATTAAAGTCTTGACTCAGCAGTAAACTGTCTAATCTGACATCTTCCCCCTGAGCTCAGAATATGTCAACCAGGAACAGTTTCTTTTTTCTCCCGCAGGTCGTTTGTTTTCTGGAATAATAATAAAATGGTACGTTCCATCCTCTCATTTCCTGCAGTAATCATGGCCGGGCCCGGTGTGCTGAGACTGATCGGAGTCATGTGATCAGATCTGGGGAGAGGTGCGACTCAAAAGGCCAAGTTTGAGCCATCCTGAGGTGTTTGCGGTAAAGGGTGCATCATTCAGCTTATATTAGGAGCAAGGATTACACTGAATAGACACGTGGGATGAGCGAGAGAGAGAGAGAGAGAGAGAGAGAGAGGGGAGAATAAAGAAGGAGAGAGAGGTGCGACTGCCATCCTAGCAACAGTTCCCTTAGCAACGCAATCTGTCTAGAGAGGAAGAAGGCCCGCACTGCTGACACACTGAAGGTTATCTCCCAGCATTCCCTTACACACACACACACACACACACACACACACACACATACGCACACACTCCCTGGCCCATAGTGGGCGGCCACTGGTAATCACACCCCGATCGCCCAAATCTGACACGGTGGCAGCTTCAATAGGTCAGCGCGCCGCATTGAGCACAAACGGGCTTTGACAGTTTATCGAAGGTGTCATCTTGTTCAACAAGTGATGAGAGGGGGGGGGGGGGGGGGCAACAGGCTGAGGCTGCTCTATCAAAACAAAGTGGAGCATGCAGGATGTGGGACATGCTGTTCGACAGGCTGTATGGGATGAAGTGAAAGCTTTCCCCCGGGGACCACGCTGCCTCAATCTGAGCTCCAAACGTGGGAGGCCGCCATGTATTTATAGTCTAGAGGAGAGGTTCTGTATGAAACGTAATCAGTCAGACATTCATCTCCTGCTGTCCACGTGAAACTTTTTATTGGAGTTTGGAGCTCTGGCTCAAGGGCACGGTGGTTAGACAGTCACCAAGCTATTATGCTGCATGACTGATGGCTGCTGGAGGAAATTGTGATGCGCAGTAAACTATCAGTCATCGTGGACGAGGGCTTCTAACCTCTCGATGGCACGCTTTGAATGTGCCGACCTACTCCAGCTCATTCCTCCGCATGCTTTCATTTGTGACTCTACAACGACTCCTCGGGCGCCGGCGTCATCAGCGTTTTTATCGTAGACAGCAGAGAGCTGATGCATCATGTACAGAAATCCACATCTGGCTTTCCTCCCTCTCCTTCTCACCCTCGCCGCAGCCTCAGTCAGCAGCGAGGGATCGTCTGTCCACGAGTCACATTTGAGGAGTCATGGAAAAGAAGAGAGCTGCCGAACACTGTCTCAGTGCAAAAGTTTGAGCTGTCAGGTCAAGCTTTTAGTCTTACACCATCATCAGGACATGCAGCGCTGAAGAGTCAGCAACAAACACATTGGAACATTTATACTGCTGCCACTATGAAAACAAACTGCTCTATTTCCTGAAATGAGTAACAAGAAAACTCTTTCTAGTAAGATCTTTTTTTTAATGACAAGGTATTTAATATGGAAGGCTGCATTGATTAAAATTTGAGGGAATCTACTCTGT
Organism: Sebastolobus alascanus; assembly: GCA_916701645.2. NCBI lineage: Eukaryota > Metazoa > Chordata > Actinopteri > Perciformes > Sebastidae > Sebastolobus > Sebastolobus alascanus. The sequence continues at coordinate 894,361 of CAKAOJ020000093.1, forward strand.
CAAACAGGTGTGAGGTGAACATCTGTCTGAAATGCCCCCCCACCTTAGATTTGTTTTTATGATTACACTTCATGTCTGATCAGCTTTCCTCATAAGACAACTCGTCACATACTGATGCTCTGTCAGACTCCTCAGTGTCACTTTTTTCGGTCGCAGTAAACACGTGATTAATGTTGTGAATTAAACAAAAACACTTGCTTAGGTTCAGGCAACAAAACCACTACAGTTATGTTTAGGAAACAACAACATGGTTGGGCTTAAAACGACTACGTTTGTACAGTGAACATGACACTGAACATTGTGAAAACGGGACATGAACGAACAGCTGATTGTAACGTGACGCACGGGACACGGACGGCGGTCTGCTGGTTGAAAGCCTTGTGTTTGTTGGACCCATCCACCTCCCCTCCCACCTGCCCTGTGTGTGTCTTTTCACTCTTAAAGCTACATCACCACACTCCTGGCGCACTTTCCCTGATCGTTTCATATTGACGCGGATGGGTTTACATTGTAGTTAATAAAAAGCCTGGGGCCTACCGACACTCGAGGGGCGGCTGCGTCTCAGCTGCATCTCTTCTAGAGATTCGAGGTCTCGCCTATTTTCGACGCGAGCCGCACGGTTCAGAACAACAACAGACAGTGAAGTCGATCTATTGACTGTATATTAACATTATATCAGCAACATTACTACAGTTCATATGTCTGTATCTGTAGAAAATGTTACGGAGATGAAAAAAATTAAAGACTTGTTTTTAAATCAACACTTCCTGCTTTCATTTCAAAATAAAAGCCCTCAAGAGTTTTTTCTGTGGAAAGAATTCCTTCATTTGTTAACACGAGGCTTTTATTCTGAAATATGTGCCGGACAGTGTTGTAGAGCATGCAGTGACTTGCAGAGCTCCATGAATGAATATAGTACGGGGTTTTAATGGTGGATTATTACTATTATTTACAAACGAGCACACGTTTCTTAACCTTTCTCTGTCTAAAATAAATATAAATGACATTTATAATGAAATGAAATAGACATTATGAAAGGAAAACTCTATGTAGAAAGAAAGGGCTGACAGCAGCAGCAGCAGCAGCAGAAACGCAGCTGGTGTGAACACCCGACGCGTGAATCATTCAGCCACCACGCGACGCAGCTGCCACGCGCTCCTGACGTTCCCAGTGTGGACGAAGCGTTAAGCGTCGGTATCGAACGCCGACGGCTACGACAAAGCATCGGTACTTGACGCCCTGGGAATGAGAACGGGCTGGACAATGAGGTCAAATCCTCTGTGCTTTGTTTGAAACGTTTTTGCGGAAGTGTTTACCTATACACTTACTTCTTCTAAGTTTACACTTATTGTGTTTAAACGACACTGCTTTCAAGACAACAATAAATTAATACATTAATTATTTAAGGAATGATTAAATCAGTGTTACCCAACAACATTTCTTCGCATGGTGGAGGAGGCTAAATATTTGTCAAATAATGTCTTTGGTCAGAGACAATATCAGAATATATTGGTCACTGTGCTTCATCATCCAACCAGACAGAAGATTGCTGACATTACCAAAAGCTGAGGGATTATATCAGATAGATATATCTACTGTAAATATATCTGAATTCTTCTATCCGTCTGCTGGGACTGTCAACAATACTTTGGTGCTACTTACAGCTCAGTTTAACTTTCCTTCTGATTTGTGAATGGAGATCAAACTGCTGTTTGGCACCTTCTTCCTGCACATAAACACACAGACCAGGACAGTTCCTGTCTCCTGCAACATTTAACAACACCCTCAAAACACAATTATGAATCTTTAAAGAGCAAAGGAAAAGTCAGCTTTCCAAAAAACGTTTAAATATCTGTGTGTTCCAGTAGGGAGCATGACTGGGGATTTAAATGGTCATAGCTCCGTCTGTATGCAGGTTAAAGTTTCATTTCCCCTGGATCTTTAAAGTCACATCTTTAGTCTACGCTACAGTTCCCAACTGCCAACCAGCCTCCGTCGCTGCACCGGATGAGAGATGGTTCACCTTGACCCATATTGGACACTTACTGGAAAGACACCTTCCAGCATGTTCAGAGTCCTGCCCGAAGAAATCCAGCAAAGTAATGAGGGAAATGTAACGCTGTCCTTCGCAGCCTTATCACCAGACACATTTTATATCTTACTACACGGGCCTGACATTTTGTCTCGTAGTGCACAGAGAGTAGAGAAGTCATTTAAAACTGACAAAAAGGCCATCGTGTGCCCCGCAGTAGTTACTGTAAATCTCATCCATCCAGTTTGGTAGAAATAGATATCAGAGACTTCAGATGTACATTACCATCTCGTGGAAGCGTGTTTCATTAGTTGATGAAAGACTTAAGTCAGGTTAGAATCATTAAAAAAGGATTGACAATGACGCTGACCAGGACTTAAAATGACAAAAACCTTAAAGCAGCTCCTCAGATGCAAAATTAATTTCCATACACAAGAGGTGGCAGGAAGTCAGTGGTGGAAGAACTATTCCGATCATTTACCAAAGTAAAATTAGTACTACCACAATGTCAAAATACTCTGTTACATGTGAAAGTCCAGCATCTGTTAAGAGGACCTGCTCCTTATGTAGATATAAACCGCTCATTCTAAGGTAACAAAAACACAACAATTCTTATTTTCAGGTGATTATACACTAAAGAAAACATACTTATAAATATTATATTCCATTTCTGCCAATAGATCCCCTAAATGCTACACACAGTTCCTTTATCTAAAAGTATAGAAGTATTATCAGTAGGACTGTCAGAGTTAACGCGATAATAACACGTTAACGCAAATTTGTTTAAACGCCACTAATTTCTTTAACGCATTAACACAGATTGCGACTTATAGGTTGTAGTTGGCTCAGTTTTAAAGCCAGAGAAAAGATACTTGCATCATATGAATTTAGAAAACCTAAAGACACCAACCATGTCATACTAGCTTGGAGGCTTACTAACTCTCCAAACTTATGCTAAATTTTGCCAGGAAAAACTGGCATGGCCATTTCCAAAGAAGTCCCTGCAACTGTTGTTGTTGCCTGTTGGGCTGCAGTTTGCCATGTTATGATCTGAGCATATTGTTTTATGCTAAATGCAGAACCTGTGAGGGTTTCTGGACAATATCTATCATTGTTCTGTGTTGTTAATTGACTTCCAATAATAACTATATTCACACATTTGCATAAAGCAGCATATTTGTCCACTCCCATGTTGATAAGAGTATTAAATACTTGACAAATCTCCCTTTGAGGTACATTTTGAACAGATAAAAAAATGCGCAATTCATTTACGATTCATCGCTATTAACTATGGACAATCATGCGATTAATCTCAATTAAATATTTTAAACGATTGCCAGCCCTAGATATTACATGAATGGATTATTTCTTAATATATTCATTGACATATTTGAAGCATTTTAGTGTTCAGCTGCTTGATTAGGAGCTCGTCTTAACACCTATATACAGTAGGTAGTTTAATCTATAACAAGGCATCAAATGTATTATAGATTTTGTGTGTAAAAACTGTAAAGTAATTAGTAACTATAGCTGTCGGATAAATACAGTGGAGTAAAAAGCACAATATTGACCTTGACGTATGAAATAGCAAAAAAAAAAAAAATGGAAAAACTCAAGTAGAGTACTTTAAAATTGCAGTAATGTGTTTAGTTCTACAACTGCTGCATGCCTGATGATGATGGACGGATGACCTGGTGATCAAACACAACCCGGAGCTCATTCATGTTCCTGCAAGGACGTTCAGCTCATGTGGGATTGATTCTTCTGTTTGTTCACGATAGAGAAAATACGAGCGCTGCTACGTATCTAAGCTCTCTCTCTCTCTCTCTCTCTCTCTCTCTCATCCATCTTTGTTTCTAATACACTGAAGTGGATGTGACAGAAGAGAAGAGTCGAGCAGAATAACTTAAGAGCGGAAGACGGTGAGAACCTTTAGATTCAACGTTAGGTATCATTAGACGGGACGTTTTCACTTAGCTGAAAGGACACAATTGCATCTTAAGTCCTCTCTTCTTTCTACGACTTTTCACTTTTCCCCCTCAGGAACAGAGGAAAGTTTACCATCAAAAGCTGACTGACGATTTAAAACCAAACAGGTCGACATAAAGACTTTAAAATGAATAGAAACATTTTGAATCAATCAAAAAGCTTTAAAGATTGTTGTGTTGAATGTTTACTATGTGTGTGTGAGGTCTCACCTGGAGGCATCGAAGCTGTCGTAGGATCCCACGGTGTAGTGTCTGAAGAGCTTCCTTCTGTCAGCGCGGTCCGCTCGGGAATCTGCCAAAACACAGCAGAGTCAGATCAATACCCACATCCCATTTGTTTAGCAGTTTACAAATCACTGCTGTAGGGAGGAGAGCCGTTCTGTGGACAGTACAACTGTTGACAGATAGCACTTTAAAAATACTACTGCACATGAGACTGAGCTGCCTCCTACAGGATACAATCCAATAACACTTCAGGACATTTGAACCTTTGTCATGTGTCAAGTGTTTTTTGGGAGAGTTATCCATAAAGGAGAAGTTACACCTGCCCCTCACACTGTCAATATATACATGCAAATACAAGTACTTCTTAGAGCGGGTGAACAGGTGAACATACTGTATGTTGTTTTAGGTATTTGCACTAATAATTGAAAGACTAAAAGATTTTGAAGCTGCATTAACTGATTTTGGCATTGTATGTTTGCAAACCAGGGATACGTTGAACGTCGACGTTTCTGAACCAAAAATCCATTTCATATCCGCCTCGTATGACGCTTGCAGAAACGCAAAATGCCACAAGTTGTGAAATGTTTGGTTAGGTTTAGGCAACAAAACTACTTGGTTATGGTTAGAAAAACATCATGGTTTGTATTCAAATAATAATGTAACAAAGTAATGTAACAACGCAACTAGCGTAAATAAATAAAAAACGCCCCTATTGGACTTTCAAACGTAACATTATGTAACAACGTTTACTTTTGGTTTCACACAGGACACTAGCAGCGGTCTCCTGGTGAAAGTCTTGTGTTTGTTTGACCCACACAATCTTAGTGGACTTTCTCGCTTGTTATACCTGTTATTATACCACGTAACTTTTAATAACTGGCTATATTTTGTCATTTGCTGTGACCGAATGGAAACCCCCCCCCCCAAAACCAGCCACATTCAACGTATCTGTGGTTTGTAGAAACGTACAATGTCAACATTTTCCTCTGGTGACTGGGCTGGTGGAAGAACAAGATGTAAATAAAATCTGACACCTCGTAACTTTCAAAAGTTTTCATGGTGAACGAGTTAACAAGCAGTTCTCTATTTACAAATCCAGCAGACACAGAGCAACATTAGGATCCATATGGAGCCCTTTTCCTGGTCATTGGAGTCAAATATTCACTCTCCTCTGATCTGTTTTATTTCTTTGCCAATTCCTGGGAAATCTATTCCACCTGCTTCACCAGCTAGCTGCTAACTTTGTGTTTCTGCGGTTCGGTGCAGGGCAGGACGCACACAATGACTTTATCATCAGCCGCCTGCTGCTGGTTGATCAGAGCAGTTACTGTGCTGAAAAAAACAAATGCAGTTTTGTTTTCTACTATTATTATTTCTTCAAACCATGATGCTACTGACGCATTCAGATTTATAAACGCTTGCTTTTTTTTTTTTCTATTTTCTATCCATTTTTCGTTATAATTTCAATCATTACTTTGAAAGCCTTGAAAATCTTATATTTTTATATTTTCATTTACTCATTATAATAATAATAATAATAATTATTATTATTATTATATAGTTAAAGTATATTTGATACAAGGATAGGTTAATTATCAATAATATATCATTACCACATTTTTTTCTATAATTATTAATTTCTTATGTTATTTTATTTTTCTGGTTTCAATGTTTGTTTTAAAAACAAAAAAAAAATGTTGATACAGGTTGGATTTGAATTGTAAAATAAAAATAAATCTTAAAAAAATGCAACTGATATTTGTTTTATGTATATTTGAAATCTACAGTGAATAATATAAATATTTACAGATAATGTGATACAATAACATGGACAAGACAATAAATATGTGCTCCTAAAACTGTTAGCGGCTCCCATCTGACATCAATCAATAAAGATTGAGAGGAGTGTTTAAACAAAGATCCAGAGGGAGGCAATACTGGCTAATAAATGGGGAAATAAGACACTTGACCATTTAACCTACGACTGCAAAAAGGTGTTTGTAACATTGGGAAAGTGTTGAGGGTGAAAACAGAAACTGAACACCTTGAATATCCAGGACACATTTAGTCAAATGCTGGTATCAATAAAGTGAATGAGATCCTTGTTCTGTCCTCCTTCATCTGCCTCCCTTTAATCTACCATTTCACTATTAAACTGTATATTTTCATAGACTAAAGAAAGCAGAAAAGATCAGATTTTATATATAAAAAAAAGAACAGTTTAAACACAAACATGACCTCCGGAGAGAAGATTCCTCCGTCCTACTCAGCACCATCTCCTCCCCTCTTTCTCTCCCTCTCTTTCCTTCCTTCACATACTCTCTCTCACACCAGCTGTCACACTTTCACAGAAACTCCATCTCCTCTGATCCGGCTTAGATCTTGTCATCTTTGCAGGAACATTTTTCTCTCCCCCCCTCCCCCTCCCCCTCCTCCTCCTCCTCCTCCTCTTCCTCCCCTGACTCTATGTCCACAGTGTCAGATTGGAGGAGGGAGGATGTGGCTGGAAGAAGATGACCGACCGATAGAGATGAAAAATGGAACTTTGTTTATTTACAGAAAAGGAGGGAGGGGGAGAGAGAGAGAGAGAGAGAATAGTATATCCACAACATAGTCACACTGCATAGCAACTGCTGTCTGACTGCAACCAGCTGGTTTCTATGGTCACAGATCAATAGAGATGCTGCATGTGTGTGTGTGCATATGCATAACTGAAGGTGAACATAAAGTATCATGTTTGTGTGTTGTGTGCATGCTACACTGCATCTGTGTCTTTGTTCTGTGAGCTGTTTATACTGCGAGCATGTGTATAATCGTGTGGATTGCGTTGGACATCTGGGCTCCTCTGGGTTCCCTCCAGGTCTTTATTCTTCCCTCCTCGCTTCCTTCACTCGTATCTCACCTAGCGACGCGAGGGAGAGACGCGAGAATGAGATGGAGCAATCTGCGCGACGCGTATTTGTCAGATGGGACATCACTCAGTCCGTCCTCCTCCTCCTCCTCCTCCTCCTCCTCCTCCTCCTCCTTCTGAAACAACATCATTACCTGCAGCGTGACATGTTTCACAGCTTCATCACCTGTCACTGGAATCATAATGATGGATGTCTCTGCACGCAGTTTTGTTTTGCTCAGATTATTGCTGTTGTACTGGAAGATGTATTACTATCTTTAAACAGGTGTGGGATATCTCGTCTGTGTGTTCAATTGATTTTATTTGAGGGCTGTCAATCGATAAGAATGTTGAATCATGATTAATCGCAAATTAATCGCACATTTTTTATCAGTTCAAAATGAACCTTAAAGGGAGATTTGTCAAGTATTTAATACTCTTATCAACATGGGAGTGGACAAATATGCTGCTTTATGCAAATGTATGTATATATTAATTATTGAAAATCAATTAACAACACAAAACAATGACAGATATTGTCCAGAAACCCTCACAGGTACTGCATTTAGCATAAAACAATATGCTCAAATCATAACATGGCAAACTGCAGCCCAACAGGCAACAACAGCTGTCAGTGTGTCAGTGTGCTGACTTGACTATGACTTGCCCCAAACTGCATGTGATTATCATAAAGTGGGCATGTCTGTAAAGGGGAGACTCGTGGGTACCCATAGAACCCATTTACATTCACTGATCTGGAGGTCAGAGGTCAAGGGACCCCTTTGAAAATGCCCATGACAGTTGTATCTCGCCAAAATTTAGCCTAAGTTTGGAGTGTTATTTAGACTCCTTCCTCAACAAGCTAGTCTGACCTGGTTGGTACCGTTGGATTCATTAGGTTTTCTAGTTTCATATGATACCAGTATCTTCACTCTAGCTTTAAAACTGAGCCGCTACAACCTAAAAATCGCAAGTTGTGTTAATGCGTTAAAGAAATTAGTGGCGTTAAAACGAATTTGCGTCAACGCATTATTATCGCGTTAACTTTGACAGCCCTATTTTACGTATTTTCAGCACATTTAGTCTATTTTCTTATTTTTAAATTATTTTTAATGGGGTTTAGTGTTGGCCTATTGGTCCAACACTTTAATCAGGATGTTCTCATCCACTGTTCCTACTTATACCTACAAAAAGTAATGCATTGTAATCGTATGAGGAGCAATACGGTCCATGTAGGGAGGAGGTCGGGGTGGATGGATGGATCAAACAAACACAGACCGCTGTTAGTGTCCTGTGTGAAACCAAGTCAACATTGACTTATTCTACTGTACTTTTGTTATGCAACTGACGTACTTCACTAATGCCACGTGTGTAAGTTACATAACAAGCGTACTTTTAACCTAAACCACAATGTTCTCCTAAACCTAACCAATTAGTCTTGTTGCCTAAACGGGTTCAGCAATGTAGGAAAAATAAATAATAAACAATATTAAGAAGAAAAACTTCATAAGATATCAACCGTTGTATGAGGATACGTTGCCTGAAATGTCTCAACAACTATTGGATAGATTTCCATGAAATTTCAGACATTCATGTTCCCCTCAGGATGAACTGTAATCATTGTGGTGATCCTCTGACTTCTCATCTAGCGCCACCATCAGGTCAACATCATGTTCAGTAGTTTGGTACAGCTAAAGACATTCCCATCAGCCTCAGCTGTGCTCTGTGTTTACTGCTAATGAGCTAACTATTGATTAGCCTGATTTTACTTGACTCACGGTGAACATCTGCAGTCTTGAAATGTTTTTAATCCTGATTTGAGGATTGTAAAGCCCCACAGCTGGATCACAAAGTGGGCCCCAGATGCCTGCGTGGAATATAATGATGTTATGTGTAATCTGCAGTGTGCAGTTAATGGGTAACTGGAGGTGAGATAAGATAAGAAAATCCATTAATAGTCCCACAGCAGGGAAACTAGCAGTGATGGGGTACATGCACAATGCACAGAGAGCAGGAGGAGCAGAGGGTCATGAGTGGCTCAAAAGCCCCACAGTGGGTTCATCCAGCCCTGAAGCACCTTGTAACTTTGTTTTGTAAGGTGCTGTATAAATAATATGTAAGGGATAATGTACAGTGAGCCGATCATTGTTGTGAAAGAAACCCCGACAGGGCGATGCTTGAGCTTGCAGAGACTCTCATCGCTCTAAAGGGGATTCTTTCACAACAATGACCGGCTCGCTGTACATCATCCCGCTTATTACACGGCTACTTACTGAAGAAATCAATAATATGACACAAAAACAGTCCTCCAGAGTCCGACATCAGAGCTGTGTCCATAGCAACGGTCTGCTATAAAGAAATAACAGACCGTAGAACGCCCGTGATTGACCAATCAGAATCGAGTATTCAACAAAGCCGTGTAATAATTTACTACAATTCCTTCCAACATAACCTGTGTGTGAAAACAAAATGTGAAATAGTATTGTACATGATTGTATATCATTTTTTACAGCCTCATCAGATCAGCAGCGGCATCCAATTTCTAAAATAATGACCAGCGCTGAGTCCAGCTGATGCCTTCTGATGCTGAGTAAATACAGCATGCATGGTGCGATAGACCAAACACTTTCTAACACACATTACGCATCGTCCAACACATGATGAGCCCTGCTACTGTGGCGTGGAGGGGAAAACTGAGATTTAGATTTTACCAAAACATCACAGCAAACATTAAGTTGATGATATTGATGTTTTTATAGCACACTGCCCATGAGTCTGTTTAAAGGGAGTCCAGTGATTCTACACATGGCTGTGTGCAGGTGTTGGGGAGTCTGTCTGTCTCCAGAGCGAGCTGTGTGAAGTCTTTGTTTTAACAAAAGAATGAGCATCCATTAGTCTGCTGGCACTGATCATACTATGTGAGTAGGGGCCGACAAATTCTTCTACTGTGATTTACACATTATTTCGAGACATGCTGTTTCGAAAATATGATTGATTTTTCCTTTCAGTTTCTCTAATTCATTATAATGTCTTGAAATGTACTCAGATGGAAACCTGCTGTTTAAGTCAGACTCCTTCTCAGTGAGGTTGAGGATTCACTCTCAGCTCAGTTACAGAAAAGCATTCAGATAAATCTGCAGCGCTGGAGCCCCCCCCCCCCCGCCTATACCTGCTTAACCACTGAGCTGTGTGTGTGTTTGTGTGTGTAGGCTGTGAGTGTGTTTCCCATACATACTGTAGCTCCTCAAGTGCTCTCCAGGGTCCAAACCTGAACCCTAACAAAGCATGTCTAAGCAGAGCTTAATCCTGCTGCATCACATCTATTGAATTAGAGGGATTAGAAGATAAAGGTGTTTAAGTTAGAATCTGAATGTGTGTGTGTGTGTGTGTGTGTGTGTGTGTGTGTGTGTGTGTGTGTGTAACTGTTAGGATCATCTGAACCTTGCATATAAATATCAAGTATTTCAGGCTGTATGGTACGACTATTAGGGCCACATTGAGGGAAGAAAAGTCTGAGATTTCGAGAATAAAGTCATAATATTACAAGAAAAAAGTTGTAATATTACGAGAATAAAGTCACAACTTTACATGAAAAAAAAGTCATTTAATCCTCCACTAAAGAGTCAGTTTCCTCCATCAGGTCCGTGTGGTTCTTTCTTCAGAATAAACTCAGTTTCTTGCACAATCTTTTCCAGGTCCTGATACTGATGATAATGTGGTGCTGATGAGCCAAAAGATGAAGTATTTGGTTATTTGTGAAACCTAAACTAAAGTATAACTTCACAAGATTCTCCACATTCCTCATTTTCACACTATTTCCCCTCTAAAATAACACGTACAATTACTACTTTATAATATTATGACGTTATTCTCGTAATATTACGACTTTTTTCTCTGAAACTTATCACTTTATTCTCATTATATTACGACTTTTTTCGCTTAAACTTATGACTTTATTCTCATAATATTACGACTTTTTTCTCATAAACTTATGACTTTATTCTCATAATATTACGGCTTTTTTCTCGTAAACTTATGACTTTATTCTCATAATATTACGACTTTTTTCTCGTAAATTTATGACTTTATTCTCATAATATTACGTCTTTTTTTCTCGTAAACTTATGACTTTATTCTCGAAATCTCTGATGTATTTTTTGTCCTCAATGTGGCCCTAATACTCCGTCGTAGTATGGGGGCCGTGTCCATCAAAGTGTTTTTTCCTGAGGCCAGCATATTTTTTAATGCTTTGCAATGGGAGCGCCGCATATTTACGTTACGGTAAAAACTCCAGCAGCATGATGAGACGCTGAGAGTCTTTTCTATTTTCAGGTCGCCAAGAGTTCAAAAAATTTTCAACTTTGGGCACCTAGAAGCTACACTTGGACTCAACTTCAAACTACCTCTACCTGTCATATGGAAATGATTTTGGCAAAAAATGTATTCCTCAGTTGTTCCTGTTATTTCCACAGTCAACCACAGCTGTTCAGCTCCTTCATTCACTGCCCATCGAATTGCAGCGCACACACACACACGTGCGTGGCGGCCTGTGGTCTTGGCCGAGGTCGCCTTTGAATGGATCTTTGCGAGCCACCATACTGTGCTCCCATTTCCTGACAGGCTTTCTTCGCAGGCAGACCTGGGGGCAGTTTGGATGTGGCACAGTCTGAGAGGAGCTTCCTGTGCCAATGGCCCTGGGTTAGGCTTTAAAATAAGCCACCCAGAAGAAGGCAAACAGCGAGAGAGAGAGAGAGAGAAGAACAAGTTGCTCCCCATCTGCCTCTATCGTTGCTGACATACTCCTAAGAGCAGGGAAGACTAGGAGAGCGGGTGGGTGTGGGGAGTTGACTCCAGCAACACTGTGCTTTGTGATAATGTCAATAATTAAACACTGTCAGAGAATAGAATACCACAGGATGAAAACGATTATGGAACAAGGAAGAGAGTAGGACAGACAGAAGGAAGACGGGTCTTTTCTAAAAAGCTGCTCCAGACGTACTGACAGCACTCACTACGAGCAGCACACAGACGCCGGCGACAGCGAGAGGGATCGCGAGGACAAGGAGAAATGTGATGTTTATGGGGGACGGAGCGTGGCGTGATATGTTCATTAGCTTGCACCCGGAGGACATCAGAGCACAGCTGAGTTAGCGGGGCAATGTGGCGCTTAGCTTTGTGCACCGCAGCCTGGGGAGACGGAAAGAGACCGGGAGACAAGCAGACAGAGGAGCAGAGACACATGCAGCTCGTGCACTGGAGAAAAAGAGGCCACGTGCCATCACACTGCCTCAGGAGCCTTCAGCATTTAGCCTGAGCTTCTGTTCTTTGTTTCCCCCCCACCCCTCTCTCTCTTTCTCTCGCCACAAAACTGGGTGATGGCAAACAGTGCGTGTCCTACATAAGTCAATGTCCCACCTCCAACCATGCAGCCCCATGTGATTAGACTTACAGCTCCTCTCCTCGGCGGTCTTGGCCGGGATCTCCTCCACACAGTCAGCTGGAAACCAGCCCACCTGGCCGCGGGCGCTGCCCTCCCAGAAACCCCCCTCTCCGATGCTCAGAACTGGACCGAGGGGAGAGAGAGAGTGGAGCAAAGTGGTACGAAGAAATGAATTCAGAGCACAAAATGAAGGAACAGAACAGTGCGTCCCCAGAGATCATTTCATTTAAATTGAATAGGAAGTAATCCAACACTAAGGCAAAGGTTTCTGCTCATACATAGTCTCCTACAATATATGACAACTGAGGCCAACTATACCCAGAGCAGTAAAGGACGTTATAAAGGATGTAATAAACATGAGTAGCTGTTAGGTATGTAATAATACAAGAATGTGACATCATTCCTCATGATACATTTGGATGCATTTTAAACTCCCACATCTGTTAGAGGTTGTGATTAAATGTCATCCATTAACAGTGTGAGCTGCAGGAGCATCGATGCCTGCGAATGTTGACGAGCTCACAGTCTTATTAAAATGTTCTTCCAAAATCAGTTTGTGTGAAGATGTTTGTGATAAGATGTTTGGAAAATGGTCTTTATAAGGTCGTTCTGATATATATTTTTCTCCTTTCTGTTCATTTTTAAGCTTTGTTTATACTTGAGCAAGGCACCGCGGCACGAGAGCTATACAAGCACCCACAAAGGCGTCTATCCTCAACGCGTTGTCCGTTGCAGTATTCTCCAAAAAGTCAGAGGGCGTACGAACAAAATATTCTGTGAAGAAGCAAAAAGTCACCAGCAAAACGCCATAATTAAATGTTAAATGTTAAATTAAATGAGTCCAGTATTAAATGTTTTATAATGAAAAAAAAAGTTGATTTAAGAAGATTTAATATCCTGTAAACAAATTAGTTTCGGCTGGCAAAGTATTTACTCAAAAGATCTCCTGTTTTTAAAGCATTAAAAAAAAAAATGTCCGTCTTTCTAATTCTTTATTTCACTTCTTAATTTAAGCTATTTGTGTTTATCGTATTGTGGCCGTCATGTCTGAAAAACTGTGACGACTTGTGGAGCCTTTGCACTTTACACACAATACGTGCACCTCGCAGCGGAGACATTACGGTGAGCATAAACCCAACTTTATGTAGATAAAGATCTGCTCTAAAAAGCAGCTTAATTTTAATAGAGATCTGATACAGTAGGTAGGAGCTAATTGGTCTAGTGTACAGGAGCTGTACTGTATGTCAAAATAATTAATCTCAATAAATATCTTAGTTGGGCATTAAAAATAAACTGCTGGTACTAAAGTCTTAATATTTTATTTGCACATTAACAAAGGCGTAACATACAGTCGATGTCTCCTTGACTTCTTTTAGACTAGAAAGGGGAGACAGAGAGAGGTCGACATGCAGCGAAGGGCCGCGGGTCGGATTCAAACTCATCCTCGGTCCACGGAACACCTGCTCTACCAGGTGAGCTACCAGGCGAGCGCCCCTCCTCTTTGATTTCTCATTAAATAATGCAGTTTGCGCCCGTTCATCAACCAGCAGCGGCTCTGAGACGGTTTACTCTTAACGTCTGCAGATCAGGACGACGTTATTCCTCTGCATCTGTATTTAGACTCTCATTTTCATCAGATATGCTAATTTGCTGCTTGATTTTCAGTTGTGTCATTTTCAGACACAATTATGAAACGAAGGCAGCGATGAATCAGAGCCTTTTATCTGCTGTTTGATTTTGGTATTCATCATTCATCCTCCGAGGAGAGGAGGGGAATACTATTTCTGTCTCTGGTCGGGGTCAGCGGTGGGTCTAACTAAATAAATGTACTCATGTACTGTTCTTAAATACAGCATCCAGGTACTTTACTTGAGTATTTCACATCTACTCCACCTAACGTTGAAGGAAAATATTCAACTTTTTCCGCACTACATTTATTTGACAGTTGTAGTTTGCAGATTCAGATTATTAATACAAAATAAAATCAACAAATAAAATATAAAGTAGTATTACAAATTAAGCTATCCAACAGTGTATAAAGTAGTTAAAATTAGTCTCTACACATTGATGCATCAATTATCATAATGCAAAAATAAAAAAGCTTTGAATGAGCGCTCACATGCAATGCAAAGAAGTATCTTTTTCGAGGGCAAACCTACGGGATCATGCAATAATTACATTTATACTAGTGCAATAATTATATTTATTCGAATGCAATAAGTACATTAACTCAAGTGCAATCATTTTATTGTATTTATTTATTTATTTTACTATTTTAGAACCTGTGTTTGTTTGCTGAAGTTGTTTTGTTTTTGTGGTGTTTTACGTCTTTTTATTCCTTTGTGTCTTTTAACTGCACTGATCAGGAGTAGCGCTCCTTATTTCGCTGTATTTTGTACCATTAAAAAAAGGCTTTCTATAATATACTTTATTCTAAAATGGACCATTTTGCATAGTGAGTACTTTTACTTCTACTTTTACTTGCAGCAGAGTATTTCTGTTCAGTGGTGTTGACACTTTAATTTAAGTGAAATGTGTGGGTACTTCTTCCAACCCTGGTTGGGGTGCAGGGTCACACACATGTTATGTTAGGTCTGAGTGTGTACTGTATGTGTATTGCTGACTTACTGATACTTGAACAACACTGTCTATAGTGGAGGTCTCACCTTTGACCCTGTCGCTCTTGTAGAGGTTGACCTCTCCCTCGGCCTGAGCGATGTAAGGACGAACCACCACAAAATGTCTCCCAGGAACCGCACTGTACAGCTTCCTCCTGGTTCCTACTGCCTCGCTGTGACTGCTGGGACTGACGGAGAGGGGAGAGAAAACACCGCTGGTCAGGATTATAGAACGTTTAGAAAAAGGGAAACTATCAAGAGTGGTTAACAGGAAGGAAGGCGATATAGACTGCCACGAGCCACCAAAAATGTCTATAAGAAATCGTTTGTCCCAAGCACAGTTAAATTATTAAATATAGTTAATCCCCCTCACCCCCACCCTGCACTGAACTTGCACAATTGTCTCATGTTTGCAGAATTTGCATATTGTACATTTGTAATAGGCCTACGGAGCTGTATTTAATTGCATATGGTTGAACTTCGAGCTCCTCCGATGTTTTTATTGTTTCTTATATTGTCAAAATTGTTATAAGACAATTTTCCACATTGTGGACAATAAAGTTTCTAAAGTTTCTAACTAATCTAATTTACATTTAGTGGGTACAACAACAGAAACACCTTATTCAATAGTCCTGCAGCAATTTGGTGAAGCTCATGAAGTTGTAGTTTGAAGAGCTGCTGCATTAGTCGTAAACACTGCAAAATGATTTAAAGTGGCAATAAAAACATTTTATGCAAAAACTCGTGGATTAAATTATGCACGGGTCACCTTGAAATCTCCATTTGATATCACAGTGTGCTCACAAAAAAATGACATCTTAATAATTAACTCAAATATTGCTGCAAAGAATCTGTAGAACACAAGGACATAAATACGTGTGATCAACATTTCAAACTATCGGCTCAAAAGGTTGAAGATAAAAACCTCTGACAGTCTAAAAAACAATAAGAAGAAAAGAACATTATGAGCTTCCTCAAATTACCATTAACAACAGGAGCTGTCTGCACACACACACACACACACACACACACACACTAGAGCCTCTGACACACAGCTACACTGTACTCATGCATATGGATACACACACACACACACACACACACACACACACACACACACACACACACACACACACACACACACACACACACACACACACAAACCAATTATGCAGAGGAGATATTCAGAGGCCAGCAGACACGTGTCTTGCAGGAGTAAGTGGGGCAGAATGTGGGCAGGCTCTGACCCACAGAGCTGCAGTGGATTCTGGGTAAGACACAAGGCACTCTAAAGACCACACAGGGAGCTATACCCGCAACTTGGCAGCGTTTGAGAAGGAAAATATCAAAATGCCAAATGATGAAAAAAAACAAAAGGAATATGAACAGTGAGGTCCTCCAGAGACGTTTTGATTCTATGCTGGTTGATAAATAGGAATCAATTGATGCATATATGTAATATATGGTTATAAAAAGCTGCATCAAAACAAAAGTGATCCCCACACATCCATCCACGGAGCTGAGATGTGACCACAGAGAGGACGAGAGTGGTGCTGGATGATGTACCTGACATGATAATACAGCGCCACTTAGTGGTCAACGTCCATAACAACACTTCCCACAACAGATGGAATGAGAGATCAGGAAACAAATGCCATCAAGGACCAGAAGTATGACGTTTTTATTCTAATCAAAAAAAATAAATACATGAAAAACCTGTTGAACTTTTAGTGTACATAAATAAATATGTGTGTGAATTATTAATTGACTCAGAAACATAAAGCTAAATGGCTGCACACACATGAAAATGACCTTTCATATGAGGTCAAACCGCAAAGACAGAACTTTGAGATCAAGCCGGGGAAAAAAAAAAAAGTGAAAATCCCTCTTTGATATAAATTAAAAGATAATATAATCTCTAAAAAGGTTTTAACCGCGTTCTTCTTTTGGCATCTTGCACACACTTTGAGTAATGCGGAGAGACAGAAAGAGTCAAGAAGAGTCAGGAGAGATAAAACCGCAGCGCAGGAACAACTAGGAGATTAAAGAGAAAGAAGTAAATGGAGTGCAGGAGCGAGGGATTGAGAGAGGAAGTGGGTCACCTTGTCCTGTAGACTGCGCTCCTCCTCAAACCTTCACAGGCCTTTGGAGAGCTAACCCCATTCAATACCTAGTGAGAACTGCTCGCACATTTTCCCACGGAGAGCCACGGACAAAACTGCCATTGTGCACTCTGAGCAGCTAGAAATACTCTGTGTACCACTGAGAGGTACAACACTGTAGTATTCAATGTATAAAGCTCCGACTGCTCTGATGGATGGCTGACATCTTGTGTTAGACAAGATTGCAGCATAACAGACTTTTTCCTCCACCCGTCTTCAGCTCATAACATTGTTTTCATTGATTTCCTTTTGTAAAGACAATTTTGTGGTGCTCTGAGACAACAAACGGGTCTTATTGAAACATCTATTTCCAGGAAGCTATTAACAATATAACCCCCAAGAAGACAAACCAAATCTATTTTTTGCAGCTGTGGGCGTTACGTAACCCCACACATCTGCTCCTTTACACTGACAAAGACATAACATAGACGGGCAGATGTGGGACAGATGTGACATAAACTCAAAAACTGACTCATCACAGAAACGTGTTGTTTTATATCATAGATATCGTATTGTAAAATAATATTTACAGGAACACAATGATTCAGTATTACATAGTTGGGAGACTAAATAGAGAGATTTTGTTCCTGGTAAAGCTCTAAAAACACTTGGATCCTACATTTCCCATAATGCAACTCATTAGCTTCTTTACATTAGATCCCGAGCCTGGTAAAAACCCACATATTTCAAACAATGTTTGTAGCCTCAGCTATTCTTTATAAAAGTTACACCATAGACTGTGTATAAGAAGTGGACGTAGTCACTGTGACGTCACTCATTGGTTTTTTGGACCGCCGTTTTGAAGCCTCGAGTTCGGCATTTTGGCTGTCGCCATCTTGTTTTTTTGCAACCAGAAGTGACACAAGAGGGTGGAGCTAAGTACAACCGCATACTGAATAAGACACTTTTAGCAACCAAAAAGGTTATAATTAACTTTGATGAGCTACGATGCAAACACGGACAACTCCAAGACCGGACAACGCCGTGGTAGCGACCTGTCAATCACAAGGTAGCCCCGCCCTAAAGCATCCCCTGCTTTATGGTCTATCTGACTCTAAATGGGACCATAATTTACTGAATGAACATCATGCTGTATTGAAGAAGACTTGAAACTAGTGATTGAGACCATAAACTCATGTTTACAATGTTTACTGAGGTAATAAATCAAGAGAGAAGTAGGCTCATTTTCTCATAGACTTCTATACAACCAGAGGAGTCGCCCCCTGCTGGCTGTTAGAGAGAATGCAGGTTTAAGGCACTTCAGCATTGGCTTCACGTTTCACAATTCAGGTTGCCGCCTGCTTCAGAACCACAGAGGACGTTATACAACTGTCTTCACACACTCATCATGACCGGTAAACTGATCTTCATGTGTGAAATCGGTGGAATGACCTTTAACAACAACAAGACAACATTTCTTGCAACTTTCACACTGATGTGATGATGCTTTGAGGGCGCTGAGCACTAAAAACTGAGGTGAGATATTTTACTCTTTGACACCTGCACATTATCAAACTGCATCACACCTTTATAGCACTTCAGAAAACCATCTTTTTTACGGCTGTTTTTATCGTGTAAATGTAAATTTAGCTAAGAATTGTCACACCCTGCTGCAACTTTTTACACAACTCATAAAAGCTTCTTTTCATGCTCACAAACCAGTGTCATCATCCATCGCTGCTGTGGGACTGTTGGTACAATGATGTGGGAGAAGAAACATTTCCCACAAAGCCACTTCAGATTCAGATGAAACTGAGGATCAGCGTGTACCAGCTGAGATGGAGGAACAGTCAGCCATGTTTTCCCTCATGCTTTTTTGGCAATTACCCAGGTGGCTTTGAGGTGCTAATTAGACAGTGTTGATTAATACCAGCTGTGCATAATTTGTGCTATTATTGGATGATCACCCGAGACAAGGAGAGAGAAGGAAAGAGAGAGGAAGAGAGAGAGAGAGTGTGAGAGAGAGAGAGAGAGCAGCAACATTACAGTGCAGACACAATTCAGTTCGATCCACATTTACATTTTTCACATTGTAATTTGCTCAGAGAACCTGTGATCATGTCAAACAGGCACACAGAAGCAAGAGCAATGACCCAATTTACACCTAATATTAACATGCAATCTGGATCTGGATATCTCATATGGCTCACGTGTACAGTATATGCACGTAAAATGTATTGCAACCAGAGCCCATTTAGACCTGGATCTCAGCCAGGTATAAAGATAGATAGATTAGTTTATTAGTATCAAAGTGAAATTGCATTCTTTTGGTGTCGTGTTTCAGGATAACTGACAAAAGTGAGCCCAAAATTCACTCTCAGTTTAACTTGGTTTTGTCCTGAACCGACTCCTGAGGGAATTATCTGTCTCTTTAGCTGCTAAATGCTCCATTATGTTCACCAGCTAGTCTCTAACTGTGTCTGTGTGCTGTTTGGTGCTGAGCAGGTGGTGTACGGTGGGTTTATCCAGCCTGTTGGCACAAAAGGGCGTATAAATACCACGATTTCCGCGTGTCATTTGTACGCCGTGTATCCTGTACTGACTGCAATGTGAACACATCTGCGTATAAATTCTACGGCGAGAGTTAGTGACGTAGTAGGAAAAGCGAGAAAGACCACTTGGTTGATGGGCCCAACAAACACCAGACTTTTAACCAGGAGACACGTGTTCGAGATTGTTGTTGACCAGTGTTTTGTTTTGTAAGTTACGTTAGTGACGATTTTTTTTTATTGACGTTTGTGACGTGTTTTCTGTAGTTGTGTTACGTCGTTTCTGTACATGTTTAACTTAGTTTACCTCCTTCGCAACAAGCTAGTATGACATGGTTGGTACCGATGGATTCTTTAGGTTTTCCAGTTTCATATGATACCAGTATCTTCACTCTAGCTTTAAAACTGAGCCACTACAACCTAAAAATCTCAAGTTACTTTAATGTATTAAAGTAATTAGTGGCGTTAAAACGAATTTGTGTTAACGCGTTATTATCACGTTAACTTGACAGCCCTAGTTTATACGGAAGTTAGCCCACTACAACGGTTGTAATGGCAACGGTACACATAAAAATGGCCGCCACTCAAACTGAACACTGAAAATCCTGCTACGTTGATTTGAATGGGAACTTTCTACTCCTATTATATTTCTATGATGTAAACTTAACTTTTTTTGTTAATTAAATATTACAGAGGGTTCCTTTAATACCAGATGTTAGTGCAAAATACTAGATGTCATAATCCAGATACAGATGTTAATACCAGGTAGAAATATCAGACAGATAATCAGAGGCCTTGTTCTCAGCTGTCATTAACATGCGTCCTGAGTGATCCAATCACAAGTGGACAGCTCTAGGTAGGTCTGTTCACACCTGGCATTAGAATGTGTCTCCACATGCGTCTCTTGTGACCACTTGACCTTTTGGATATTTTCGGACAATTTCGGATATTTTGCGGGCATATTTTTGGACAATTTTTGGACAATTTTTGGACAATTTTTGAACATTTGTCGTACATTTTTTAAGACATTTTTCAGACAGTTTTCTGATTTTTTCGGCCTTTTTTTGGACATATTTTGGGAATTTTTGGCCTTTATATCAGCCTTTCTTCTGACATTTTTACAGATATTTTTCTGACATTTTTTGGACATTTTTCAAACATTTTTCGAACATTTTTTCGGTTTGTTTTCGGAAATGTTTCGTAAATTTTTATCTTATATTTTTTTTCTGACATTTATCAGCTTTTTTCCAAACATGTTTTAGAATTCTTTCAGATATTTTTCGCACATTTTTCAGTCATTTTTTGTACATTTTTCTGATGTTTTCATCTGTCTGTCTATTCACATGAGGAGCTCAGAGACCCGCGGATCCCAGCGGGACCGTAGGCGGTCCTTAATGTGGCTTCTTAGAGCTGTCCACTTGTGATCTGATCACTGAGGACGCATGTTAACACCAAGTGTGAACAGGGCCAGATATCTCTATATATATCGAAGCAAATGAAGTTTCACAGTTAATTATAATATATTTATCCCTGATCACCCTCTTCCTGCGTGATGCACATGTTCACTGACTTTGCTAATATGTTAATGTTACACACATTAATTCACAGGGATGTTTGATACTTAACCACTAGTTAACATGAAGGCTTTTATCCTGTTTGTGTTTTATTCATGTCTATCTTATTTTACTTCATCTTATTTTGTCCATACTCTATTGAATCTGTGTTTTGTTAGTATGTTATATTGCTTTATGATCGAATCAAATCAATCGAGGGGATTTTATACTCGCATAAAACTCACAGGGGAAATCTTCTCTGTGGTGTAATCCTATTTCGTTGTGTGATGTTATTTAATTCACAGAGCTGCGAGCGAGTGAGACTACAGAACAAAAGAGAAGTTTGATTAGAGTTTGGAACAGACGAGAAGAAGTAAAGGTTACACTTATTGGAACGGCAACTCGCTAATATTAACAGTAGCATTTTTAGCGAGTCATTTACACCTCTAACCTCCAGGTGCCTTTGAGGAGTATAAACATGTGACTGTTATTTAAAGCGGCAGCATCATTACAGATTTTTAACTGTTAAAAAGAGGAATTGTGCCATTCAGTCCTCAGATCTGTCATGTTGGAAAATGAGCCAAGGGTTTTAGGGCAGCAACCCATCGTCCTCACACTGGAACAACTCAATTTTTCACCGCAATATGGGAAGCTCTTCCATACGGGCCCGGGGGACTGACAGCTGTCACTGCCTCATCTTTGGCGTGGAGAGGAGGTCGTGTTGCTCTGTATAATAATGAGTTTCAGAGTATAGCAGTGGCGTTGTCGCGTTGTGTCTGAAAGGACCTTCAGTGAGTGAGAGACGGAGAGAGAAATGGAGAGAACTAAGAGAAAGAAATACTGAAGCAGGAGCAAAAATAAATAAAAACGGACAAATATTAGTTTATGATATATTCACACGCCAAGTTCTCACCAGAGGGGAGAATTATTCATTTTCTTCCCTGGGAGTTAAAGGTAAAATCAAAAATTTAACATAAAAATGCTGTTGCAGTGTACTTATTATTTTGCTATTTTCATCCTTTTAAAGTCTCCAGAAACAAAGTCTCTGAAACTCAAATTTGTGGCTCTCAGCCACAAACCCGTTGGTTCCTACTGAAGACGTAAATATTAAAGGTCCCATATTGTAAAATGTATTTTTCTTTATTATGAAGCAGGTTTAAGTGCTACATAAATACTGCAGCAAACTAAAAGTTGGAGATAAAGTTTAACTTTTAGTGACGAAGTGCAGCCAGAGAGGACCCTCAGCCAATCAGTTAACACTTCCTGTGACTCCTGTGAAATGTTGACCTGTGTTACAAGGGATTGTATTCATTAGTGATTAATCTGACAATATTTCTTTTCTTTTTTAATTAAATGAATAATGACAATTTTCCAGAGCCCAAAGTGATCTTTGTCTTCATACTGCTTTTGTTTTGTTGGACCAGCAGTCAAAAGACCAAAGATACTCAATTCACAACGATATGAACAGAGACGGGCAAAAAAAATACTCTGATTTAAGAAGCTGGTGAGAACAAATGTTCAGCATTTCATGCTTGAAAAGTGACTCCATTATAAAATAGTTTATTTTCTCTCCATTGACTTTTCAATTAATCGACTAATCGCTGGGACCAGCAAATGTCTTAAAAATAGACTTAAAATGAATCGCATATCAAAAATGTTAATACATTTTCTCTTGGTTGACTAATTGATTATTGACTAATATTTTCAGCACCAAAAAACATACAAAACAGAGAAAAGGTTGCAGAACAGATATCTGAGAAAAGCGATTTGATCATAATTCGTTTCATGTAAAATACAGGAAGTAGAGGTCGCCCAAATAATAACGATAGTTTGGAGCAGGAAAAAGCCAATTAATTGGCCGATATCTTCTTTACTTCTGCAGCAGCCTAGTCGGCTACTTTTGCATACGCTGCTTTTAATAAATCAGTGTTTTTGTCACACAGAATATCCTGAAATGTGATTTGGTGGATTACATCATTGGAAAATTTTATTTTGCCATAAAGAAATTAGTTTCAAGTTTATTTGTCATATGCATTTAAAAGTATAGTGTACAGTGAAATGCAAAGAAATTAAATTTTACCCTGTTTCTCTCTCAACCCTTAACATCTATAAATAGTACACTAGATAAATACTACAATAAATAAGACAATACCTGAGAATAACAATTATAAAACAACCTAAAAACCATAAAAACAATCAACATTTCTACATTCATTTAGCGCTACTGTTCAGTATTCTGACCTCCTGAGGGTATAAACTGTCTCTGAGGAGGCGAGAGGTCCGAGCTCTGATGCTCAGTAGGCGCCTCCCTGAAGGGAGATAAGAGAAAAGACTATATATGCTGGATGACTTGTGTCCTGCATGATACAAAGTGCTTCCTTCCTGCAGCGAGTGGTGTGAATGTCCTGTAACTGTGGTCATGGTGATCACTGTCCTCATCAGGAGTTTATGGTCATATGATGTAATGTTGCCAGACAGTACCAGTATGCATCCAGTTAAGATGCTTTCTGTTGTGGACCGGTAGAAGGTGATGAGGGTTTTACTGGACGTACCACGTTTCTTTAAACACCTCAGAAAATAAAGTCTCTGTTGAGCCCTTTTTATGACACAACTGATGTGCAGGGACCAGGAGAGGGAGTCGGAGATATGGATGCCTAAAGGAACTAGAAGCTGTTGACAGTTTGGACAGGAGTCTTATTTATCTCAACAGGTGATTGAACAGATTATATTTTGTCCATACTCTATTGAATCTGTGTTTTGTTAGTATGTTATATTGCTTTATGATCGAATCAAATCAATCGAGGGGATTTTATACTCGCATAAAACTCACAGGGGAAATCTTCTCTGTGGTGTAATCCTATTTCGTTGTGTGATGTTACCCTTGAATTTCTCCAGAGCTGCGTGCTGCTTCAGACCTACAGCACAATAAGTGATGTCTTGATTAGAGTTCTGGACACAGAGGAGTAGAAGTGATGGGTATACTTCCTATGTAATGGCCTCTGGCACTAAAATATTAACAGTATCATATTTGTGAGTCATATATACACCTCTAACCTCCAGGTGCCTTGTGAGGAGTCATAAACATGTGACTGTTATTTTAAGCGGCGAGCATCATCAACAGATTTTTCACTGTTAAAAGAGAAATTGCTGCCAGTCTTCAGTCATCTACAGATCTGTCATGTTGGAGCTCTGAGCCAACAGTGTTTAGACAGCACCGGTCTGTCCTCACACTGGACACATCTCATTTCTCACCGCATCTAGCCGGGAAGCTGTTGCCATGACGCCCCAGGGCTGACTGACAGCTGTCACTATGTGCATGTTTGTGTGTATAATACAGTATGTGTGTGTGTGTGTGTGTGTGTGTGTGTGTGTGTGTGTGTGTGTGTGTGGGCTCTCATGGGCCTGTGTGTTGCTTTCTAACAAATGACATGTCAAGTGGGAGCAAGGGGGGGATGCCAGAGAGATGTTGTCATGTGTGTGTGTGGGCGGAGGTTGGATGAGGGGGGGGGGGGGATGGGATTATGGGTAGGAAGAGAAACGAGGAAGAGCGAGTGAAAGCAGAAGCAAAGAGAGAATTAAAGGGCAGCTGGGTGGGAATGCCTGGAAGAGCTAAAGTTCACACTTATTGGACACGGACAACATCGTGCTGTCTTAGCCAGCTGGCTTATAGCGAGGTCATTTCCACTGGAATGTGTCGTGAGCTGCCTTTGTTAAATACAGATGATATTGAAAGACTCAAACAATACTTGTGTTTGATCATTAATGTGTTTAAAAAATGAGGGCAGTTGACCATCCGTGGTGCCTCAGCTGCTTAGCACACATAAATAGGTCCAAGGGGGCTTATTGGCATCGGTAACATACGTTTACATTACTAAGCAACTGTGAATTAAAAACAAAAATATGGTCCTCTCTCTAGGTTCCATGGTGGAGAGGAATTTGTGTTGCTCTGCCTCTATCTATCTGGCGTGGAGAGGAGGTCATGATGCTCTGGCTCTATCTATCTGGCGTGGAGAGGAGGTCATGATGCTCTGGCTCTATCTATCTGGCGTGGAGAGGAGGTCATGTTGCTCGGGCTCTGTCTATCTGGAAGTCAACTATAAGCTCCTTAGTTTTCTCCACATTAAGGGACAGATTGTTGTTGTGACACCACATGATCAGGTTCCTCACTTCGACCCTGCATGCGATCTCATTGTTCTTAATTAAATTAGTGGTGTTAAAATCAATTTGCGTTTACGCGTTATTATCACGTTAACTTTGACAGCCCTTGTTTATACGGAGGTTAGCCCGCTACAACGGTCGCAATGGCAACGGTACACATAAAAAGGCCGCCACTTGAATGGGGACGTCCGTTCTGCTCCTATTCTATTTCTATGATTAATAAAACATTACAGAGGGTACCTTTAATACCAGATGTAAGTGCAAAAGCCAGATGTCATAATCCATATACAGATGTTAATACCAGGTATTTAGTGCCGATTAATCGGTCGACCTCTAACAGGAAGTGCCGTTTACCGCTACAGAATGACAGATTGTCCATCAATGCATCTTGGAACCAACCCCCCCCAGGAAGAGCCGGTCGTTGATCCCAACTTCCATAGTGGCCAAACGGCGTTACTACAACTTCCGTGTCTGTCACGTGATGCCATTGGGCCCAAAAAGACTTTTTCCCATAGACTTACATTGGGAAAGAGACGTCTGTAACTCAGAGGATCATTTATTTTGAGGTGAATCAACTCCCCAGTACGAACACTCTAATAGCACTTATTCAAATCATTAGGTTTAAAGTTGTAAAACGCACTAATAGCTGAATCCAGAGTTATTTCCCTTCCTCCGTTCATGTGAATGAGACCCAGACCGAGGCTGGAGCTCAAGCCGTGACGACGGCGTGATGTTGGGACCCCGTGACCGAGTCATGTGACTGAGCGGACCCCCTTCTGCGCATGTCCCATGTTCCCAAGATCCGGATACTTTTCCAGATGGAAGTCCAGCCATTTAGGCTTCATGCGCCACTGAGCAACTCTCAGAGGAATGAAAGGGGCCCCGCCTCCAACGCTGGATCCAGTTCTCTTAATACATCCATGCTTGGAACTGATCACCACCTAAATGGTTGCACTTGCCTTTAATGATTTGCTGATGAAGCTAAGGTGAAACACACTATTGGTTGTCAAATCAAAGCCCCCGATACAAAGCTGGAGGCTCCCCCATCATACGGTCTTACAAACAGCAGCCAAGTAGATGTGAAGCTCCTCTGATTCATCACAGAGAATGCAGAGGCACGTTTCACTCTACAAGAGCCCTCCAAGTTTCTGTGCTAAACCCGCTGTCAGATCACAAAAACAGCTCTTCTGTCGACGATCAAACTCTCTTTCTCTCTACAAGCCAGTTTTATTTAGTGAAATATGTCAAAAGACATGATAGTGATGTTCACGTTACTGCTGAAGCAACTGTCCTCCCCCGTCTCTCTGGCCTTTCTTTCATCTCCTCCGTCTCTTGTCTTCCCTCAGCTCCGTCCCCTCCACCCTCGCTCTAAACCCCTCATTCTGCGCTTTTATTCTCTCTTTCTTCAGCGGCCTCCCTTCCTCCTCCTCCTCTCTCTGCTCTTCATCCTGTCTTAATTCTACTGCTTCATCTTCACATCTCTTCTGTAACGTACAGTGCATCTCTCCTCTCCTCAGCGTTGGACAGAGGCAGAGCTACATAGTGTGGGTAGTGTTGGTGCAGCAGAGTGCTTCCAAATGTGTCCATCTGCCAAGGAAGAGGAGGAGGAGGAGGAGGAGGGGGAGGAAGAGGAGGAGGAGGTAGAGGAAGAGGCCAGAGAGCATGTGTCTTAATCGGGATTGACAGTTACAGCGCTCCGAAGATAAACGCCCGTCACACTTTAATCCTCCGCCGATCACATGCTGGAGCACACGCCACAGACGGAGCACAGATACTCACAGATGTACAGGGAGGTATTTCTGAATGAACTCAGTCAGGTGGAGGTTGAATCACACACACACACACACACACACACACACACACACACACACACACACACACACACACACACACACACATACATACACACTGAGTTAAAGTTGGAATCGTCATCATATGAAGCGTACATACTGCATACATAAAAAAACTTGCACGCATTTGCCAGCGCACGCCGAGTCTGTAGGCAACCATAGCAACGGTTGCCGTAGCTACTGTAAGAAGCCAGAGTCTTTTTGATGGCACGTTTCCCAGAGGAACCCGTCGTACATCATCTCACATGGGGGAAGGTGGGATAGGATGTATACTGTATATACTGTACAGTAATGAAGACTTACTGTATGCTGACAGAGCTCTGAGGAGACTCTCAACCTACAACTCTCATCGAGAATGCCTTGCTCAAAGGCACCCAACTCTCGTCATGCAGATAGTTTTAGGTTTTATTCGTCCAAGTTGTGATTCATCTGTCATTGAGATTTCTGCCTTCAAAAGCAATTCAATAGCGGTGCTTCGGTGGTCGTCACGAGAATGATTCACAAAGAATAGATAGCAGCCGCTGATAGCACCGTGAATTGTGCATCACTCGCAACCGCCATCTGCCCCGTCTGAAGGGCCCATTCACAAAAGATATCACAGCGCAAACACGCCCATAACGTTTTGCATCTGATTGCAATTATCCACGTGGCAAAGTATAAACGTTGCCTTTGTAGGCAGAACAATGGCAGAGAGAAAAAGAACAAATGAAATGTTCAGACGGTGAACTCCAGGTCCGGACCGATGAGATGCGGAGGCATTCCTCAAAACAAGGAAGGAATTTAAATATCCCAGTCTGTCACTTCCCACCAGCTCTCTGAAGACGTTAATGATTTCACTAGAACTGCGCTGATCTTTGTGAATTGGACTGTTTTGCAATGAGGCTCATCTACATAGAAAAGGGGCCAATTTTGCACCAGATGACAGCAAATTTAACTTCCCGAAAAATGGCACAGGAGCACCGAGACGTTATTTGCTTGGAAGCGCAGTTAGGCTGTATTCACATGATCAGATTCAGGTGTGTTATGCTAATAGCAGCTAATGTAGCCTGCAGCAGAAACTTGTAGTCTTCAGCCCCGACCGACGCTGACTCAAGTGACATCACTGAAGGACATTTATCAGATTTCACACAGCTCCCTCTGGTGTTCACAAATGCAGTAGTAGCCTGAACCCCAACACCTGTTTGATGTGTAACATTTGTGCAGTTTCCCTTTTAGCAACCAGGTTAATCAGAGAAACCAGGTTACACAAGAAATCAGAGAAAGCTTCTTCATGCACTGCAGTAACATATAAATCTACGTACACATGCAGCGGGTCGGTAATCAGATTTCTCCCCAAGCTTATTTTAAGAGGTCGGGGGGGTAGGGTTTTGATATATCTCTTAAGGCCCTGTTCCCACCTGGCATTAACGTGCATCTTGAGTGATCCTAATGTGTGAATGCATCCAAGATGCATTGAGGACGTATTGAGATCCGATCACTCAGACCACATTCAGAGGTGGTCGATTCGTTTCATAATAAAGTGCAAAAAACAGGCAACAGGAACAGGAAAAATCTCAAATCGCGTAAGCTGGCTTTGTTCGCATCGTAGGAAAACTTGGAAAAGCCCGTAGAGATGTACTGTATTACGAGTGCGTCAAACATGCTGGGTGATTTGGTTCGCCTGGAACACACCAAGGAATAGACCCAGTCTGTATTGTTTTTATTGCTTCTTCTTTGCAGACTACGCACAGGAAATGCATCGCTGCCTCAACGCTGGTTAAAAACAACAATACATTTAGTTTTGGTGCAAACGGAAATGATGTGTATCTGCAAATAGAGCGGGGAAGTGAGATCCGATCACAAGTGGTCACAAGTGGAGAAGCATTCTAATGCCAGGTGTGATCTGACGTACTTAGAGCTGTCCACTTGTGATCGGATCACCATGTTAATGGCGAGCAGTTCTCAGACACAGATATCTCAAAATCTGGGGAAACAAAACTAGATACTGCTAGAAAGAGGGACTCTTCTCTGTGGTGTCGTTTTATTTTGCTCTTGATTTTCTCCAGAGCAGAATTTCTCTGGACATTTTGGTGTGAAAGTGATGGTGATGACATCTTAAATGTAACAGCAGATAGCTGGCCCGGACCAGATCACAGCTGCGCTGGAGGTCAACAGCAGAATACGGACAGCGTGAGTCGTGTGTAAACATCTGACCTACAGGTTAGTCAGTCTGGATGTTGTGAAATAAAACCAGAGAATAGAAGCCCAGTGGACAGGGACAGTGTGTGTTGCAGAGGCTCACCTGGGCTGGCGCTGTGAAGGTACGGCCCGTCGGGCCTCCTCCCCCAGCCGGCTGAGGGAGGGTGACCTGCTCCTCGCCCCCCTCCCCATGGTCCGGACCACCACGTTGCCATTGGGGCTGCCGCTGGGCATCTGCTGGAGCAGCTGGGGTGACAGGCTGCGGTGTAATGCTGAGGAGCCAGGCTGCGAGAGACCCTGCTGGGGGGCCCTGTGTGGGGGGGGCTGGGCGTGTGGCTGCAGATGGGGGGCCCAGTTTCCAGGAGAACCGTGCTGCTGCTGCTGCTGGTACTGACTGACTGTTAGGTTGTTGTCGCTGTTGGAGCGCAGGAGGACCCGTGGCGCTGATAACGAGGAGGGGGACTGGTCGTTGCCAGAAGACGGACCCCGGCGGCGTTTGGAGTAGGCTGGAGCCTCACGGAAAGGCACTGCAGAGGAATGAAGGACAGACGAGATTCAGCTGTTATTCATCTTAGCATTTATTACCTTTGTTCGTTTCTAATAACCCAAATGAAATGCTGATCGATGGGACATAACTTCTACACTGAGGACATACTGTCTATAAGGTCAAAGTTAGTAGTTGGGTCTATGGTCAGTCATCTTTCCAAAACTGAGAGAAAGAGGCTTCCAGACTAGAAATGGTAAAATGTCATTATGTTTCTGTATGTATGGTTTTTTAAGTTGACATATTTGAGGATGAATGTTTGTGTTGACTGGGATGATGTTGATTGTACGGGAGTCCTTTTAATAGAAGAGACTGAAGTTGTATTCAACAGTTTGTAAGATATCTTACGAAAAAGTTTTTCGTTCTTTTTCCTTCGAATCTCCAGCAACACGTGTTCATTTCAGCTCCTTACATGCATACAGTCTTTTCAAAATAAACTTCCATCTTCACAAGAAAACTACTTCCTTAGGTTTAGGCAACAAAACTACTTAGTTAGGTTGAGGAAAAGATTGTGGGTTTGGCTTAAAATAACTCCGGAAGTGGCGTAACTTAAGTATGTAACTTAGGTGACAAATAAATCAACATTGACTTTTGGTTTCAACACGGGACAAGAACGCCGGTCTCCTGGTGAAAGTCCGGTATTTTTTGACCCACGCATCCACCCCGACCTCCTCGCTACACAGCGTTCGCCGCTATTTAAATTTCTTGGTTCACGATTACGTGAATTACACACAAATTGAGTAAAAGTGCATTACTTTACATTGGTATGGCTACGAACGGTGTATGAGACCAGCCTGAAGTTGCAGCTGAAGTTGAAGCACTGAAGGAATTTAAGTGGCAGTGGAAGTGAAAGTGCTGACAGGAGTTGAAGAATCAGTTGAAGTGATGAAACAAACACAAGAGAAAAAAACTTGCAGATAGAAAAAAGGTAAAAACATATGGTGCAAATGGAAGCAAACTACTGAAATACATGCAAAACTACAAAAGTACCTTCTGTTTGCTGAACAAGAAAACTTATGATGTTATTTGAGTGCAAACTTGACTTGTTTTCTAAAATCAGTATCGAGTAAAACATTAACAACAAGGATTTTACCATTTGTGCACATAAAATTAAAAAGTCCGTTCATAGTTTGGACTTGACCTTTGGTCATCACAACATATAGGGGCAACATTATTATCTCAGAAAGTGTCCCATCTCACTACAGTTATTTAAATTCTACAAAGTTAAGACACAATGGTACCAGCACTACAATGTAGTCTACATCAGTGGAGACTTCCTCTACATCCCTTCAGGCACCACTACCAAAGAACGTATATCGCCAAGAAGTGAAAGTCAATTTTGTGCACAGCAGCAGAGCTACGCTTCCGCCATTTTGGACTGAAAGCGACTACCAGACGCCAGTAAAACATCCGCCTACAAATTGCCGTACAAAAGTAAAACAAAATTATTTATATTCTATTGTCATATTCTACTGAAATGGCCTGTGTTGAACAATAAAAATATTATGAATATAATAAGCGTGTTCAGTCCAAAATGGCGGCAGCGGTTGTTGTCAAACAACCAGAGTTTTGTCTCTTTGCTTCTATACTCGTTGCCACTCCATCGACCTCCAGAGTGAGGCTCTGCTCTGTGTGTGAGGCGGCCAATGAGTGATGATAAAGGGCCAGTAACCCAGACCTTTCAACCGCTATTAAAGAAAAATGTCACACTGACCTTGGATCAAAGTTGTAGGATGATTTGCTAGTTTTTCTTTCTAATAACAACTTCACCATTTGTCAATGTGACTGGACCCAGTGTAAAGGAGCAGCTGTGTTCACAGCAGTCAAAACCAGTAATTTTCACAGCGTTAGCTCTGTTCTACACTGTACTGGATTCTGTTGCAGCACCACTAATAAATGGTTATAGTACGAGCTGGCTCGAGTACTGAAATGTCTTTTTTTTTTAATGAATCAAGAACAATAAAAATGATTCAAAGTGCTGCAGTTTGTTTCTATTATCTACACCTGCTTCTCTTGTGCAGGGTCACAGGGAGCTGGAGTCCGTCCCAGAACATAACATCTGCAACAGCATGTGTGCTGATCAAAACAACCTCGTTAAGTTGGAATAATTTTTACTACTAATTAACAAGAAAATTGAAAAAGTACTTTGTCTTGGCGCTTACAGTTCATACTGACTTGCATCTGTGCTGCCGACGTGTCTTTGAGCTAAACATTGAATCCATACCGGTCTGCTCAACAACCCTTCACAGACACTGATTGTACAATATATGCTTTTTTAGTTAGTTTAATTTCCATATTAAACTGTATTTGAAAAGCAACTATGTAACACAATCCTACATTCGCAGCTGTGATGTACAAACAGTCTATTGTAAAGTGTACTGTATATGTGCAATCACTATGAATATGTGAAGATTAAATGGTGTTATTAATTCTGGAGTGCATCCATTAGACTGCTGACATTCTGATGCTCATTATGTTG
Organism: Sebastolobus alascanus; assembly: GCA_916701645.2. NCBI lineage: Eukaryota > Metazoa > Chordata > Actinopteri > Perciformes > Sebastidae > Sebastolobus > Sebastolobus alascanus. The sequence goes on from CAKAOJ020000093.1 coordinate 926,967, forward strand.
ACCAAACACTGTACAATCTGCATAATAAAATGGGGTGACTACGCAACCTGCTCGCCAGAAAGGTTGTTGGCATTGTACATTTCTGCAAACCGCAAGATATGTTGAATGTGGACGTTTCTGAACCAAAAATACGTTTCATATCAGCCTCGTATCATGCCTGCAGAAAGTCCAATGCCACGTGGTTAACGTTGTGAAACGATTGGTTAGGTTTAGGCAACAAAACTACTTGATTAAAGCTGAAGTAGGCAGTATGTTTTTGGCATCATTGGGCGAAAGAAAACACAGGCGGCAGCTGGATGGCAGACTCCAGATCAGCTCACCTCCAGACTAATCATATTTAATCATACTTGCTCCATTTCTACCCACTGTACCTTTAAATAAGTACATGTATTGACTGACTCTGAAGTCTCCTTCATGCGAACAGATCTGCACGGTCTGCCTGGAAGATGAAGGACTCTGTTCAACACACACCTGATCAAAGTTGAAACCACAAGAACCACGATCAGCAAAAAACTGTGATAGCATGGCAGTCAGGCTGGTCTCATACACTGTTCGTAGCTATACCTACGAAATGTAATGCACTAAAATTCGGGCTTTGTCCCAGTCTGACTACACAGCCTACTGCCAGCTTTAGTTTCAGTCTTGTGTAGCCGAGGGTTACGCTGCTCCTATACTTTATGAAGATAATAAATTAATAACACGGAGCCTCCGTGGTCTGCAGCCTCGTCAATAACAGCGCGTCATCGCTTCACGTCTCCCGTTCCTTCACAATAAACTCCCCGGACACATACACATAGCGGGGGTAGATGAGAGACAGCGGACAGAGCAGATTGAAACGTTGCTTTCCTCCATGTTTAACCGTTTCATCGTGTTTATGCTTGTTGAACAGGTATAATAACGTATCTTGGCTTTACACTTGCAAAATTTTATTGCACTTACTAACAGCAACGAGCGTAGCGTCAACTCGTCTCTCCACCGCAGCCTCTCTGATCAGCTGTTCACTGGCTGCGCTGTGTGTGTTGATATGTGTGGAGCTCCGACACAGACGCTGCGGCCGTGCGTTGCGATTGGTTCAATTATGGCGTGGGGCAGACCAGATTTTACTGCGCATGTGTTGTACCCCAAGAGGCTGCAGCTTTAGCCCCGGAGCCCGTATGTACGTAGTACCTATTATGCCCTGATATCGCGATTCCGTTTTTCGTTTCGACGACGCATATCGTCACGTTTTTATATCGCAATATTTTGTGGCACGATATTTTGTCACACCCCTAGAAGTCAACGTTGATTTATTCGGCACGTAACTTACGTACTTAAGTAACGCCACTTCAAGAGTTATTTTAAAGCAAAACCACGATCTTTTCCTAAAACTAAGTAGTTTTGTTGCCTAAACCTAAGGAAGTTGTTTACTGTAAAGACGGAAGTTTATTTTGAAAAGACTGTATGCATGTAACAAGCGGATATTGACACGTGTTGCTGGACACTCATAGGAAAACGAACGAAAGAGGAGGAAGAACTTGTGTTGTGGCATTAGTCTCCTGCTCAGTCATGAGAACAGGTACCTGCGATATTGTGATTTGTGATACTGTGTCGATTCTCAAAAAGACTGTATTGATTTTCAATGAATAGTTTACATGCAAAGATTTGTGGCAGACGGTGGCTCAAATTGCACAAAAATAGTTCTATAATGTCTGATGTTACAGGGACTGTGATAAATGCACTTTTTCTACTCAGATTTTATGCATGATGGTGTGTTCTTAATACTATGACAGTTTTCCTCAAATTAGATTTAAAAAAAATCACAATATATCATCTTGCTTATACAGTATCGTAATATATTGCAATATAACCTCTGTATCATAATACATATCGTATGTTCAGATTCTTGCCAATACTCAGCCCTATAGGATGGCAGTTAACCCTTCGCGTCAGGTATAAACCCATCTTAAGGCATCACTGTGCTGTGCTGGAAACAAAGTGCACATCAGCATGTGTACACCACGGGGAAGGAGATGGAGAGGACATATAAATAGCTTACCTTCTCGTTCTGAAGTGCTATTTTTTTCTCTCAGTGACGTCAGACTTGCTGGGAGACTATGTGCACTCATGCATGTCTATGCATCCATCTATCTATCGACCTTTGCTGTGTCTCTTCTGGTGTTATTGGACATGTCTTGACATTTTTTTACCCTTATCAATCCATCAAAATCTAATCTCTCTCTCCGACTGTGTGCGCCTCCAATACAACAGAGCTGAAACCAATACAGGATATAATTGTGTTTCTCATACAGCAGCTCAGACATGCACGAATATTGAACTGAGATTGGTGATTGGCCATGGCTCCACGCTCCGCTCTGCTCGCTCTCTGACATCATTAGCATGATTATCAGGACTCCATGAGCAGAGCTGAGGTCCTCTGGCCTCCGATGCCTGCACTAAACTGTCGGTTGGACTGAACCAGTAATGGAAGTTGGCTTTGATTTCCCCACGGATATATTCCTCCACTACACTGCGAGATGACGAGCCTACCATCACCAGCTCTCCTCGCAATTACCCCAGTGCAGGGAGAGGAGAGCAGAAAAGGCCTGCAGCCATTCCAACAAGCACCTCCTGATTATTGAGCTGATTAATAGAAACGGTAGCAGGTTTAGCATTGTCGCCTGTTAGCCGTGGTGCCGTTTCCTGCTGGTGGCTTCCTGGCAGCTCTGAACATCTGAAAGGAGATTCACTGAGTCATTATCACTTTCCCAGACTAATATCCCAGACCTTTCTCTCTCTGTGAGTCTACAGCAGACGTGTTGATGAAGAGAAGAGGTGCTAACATTTAATGAGCTAGCACGTTTAGGAGCTAGCAGGCTATCCAATCTGGTGGGGCAGCTTTTTAACTTCAGCTACACGCTGATGCATCAACGCTCTCTCGTCTGAAGCACATAATCACTCGCACAAATTAATTATCAAGTAAATTGGGGGGTGGGGTCCAAACAACCCAAGCATCTTATGTAAGAGTTGGAAAAGCAATCAGTGGAATCTATATAATTAAATGCTGTTGAAACACAGAATGCATGTCAGAGATCAGTGAGTGTGGAAGCACTCAGCCGGGCTAAATGATGGTGTTGACATTATGCTAATACACTAAGCTGTTAGAGAGAGACACACTTCCAATGCAGTTAGTCTCTCACAAGTCACAGTTTGTGCCAATATGATGATCATAAAGTAAAATCATGGTTAAAATCTATAACCCAGATTTTCATTTTTAGGACACGTCTCACAGAGCTTCAGGGTGCTTTCACATCAGGGACCCGGTCCCGGATCCGAGTACACTTGTCCCCAAAGTCCAGTTCGATTGATTAGTCTGAACGCTAGGTACCGTACTCGGGCACGGTTCGTCCATCCGTACTCGAGTCCACTTGAAAAGGTTGTCTGGAGTACGGATCATGTGTACTCGGGTACGGTTCGCATCAGGTGTGAAAGCCAACCGGACCAAAACACGGAAGTGGGCCGCTATTTAACGTGAGTAACGTTAGCAGTTATCGAGTAGTTGTGAAAGGGCAGGCTTTTTTCAACGCTGCTGGTCTCCTCTGAAATCTGTATATGTGTGCAGCATGAGCCGATCTCATCCTCTGAACTGCACGGCCGTGGATGATACAGCAGGAAGGCAAGCGAGAGGTTCCTTAAAATATCATCAATAGCAGGCGATGGGGTTGAGTGATGTTTGTTATTTATTTAACTAATTTAATGGTCTGCCTCCAAAGAACGAGAGCCGCTCAGGTGCAAAGAGAGAGACAGCGGGGGGGAAACAGTGTGTGGAGTCGGCATATTTTCGCATCAAACTCAGTGAAATAAGAGTTTATTTCGACCAAACCAGAGTTGGTGATTGTTGGAAAGACTAACGACGACAGTTTTTGGTGAGTTTTATTTTGTTTCGGTGAAGTTTGAATGAAGTGCTTTACGATGCTCCGCCACCAGAACAACTGATTTCATCATAAACAAATACACGTGGGTGATGACGCAAGTGTGCTCGGGTACGGAACAACTTTACTAATGTGAAAGCAGAGCGGAGATGGGGGGGCAATCGTACTCGGGCACGGTACGGATCAATCGTACCTAATGTGAAAACGCCCTTAGTTGACTCCACTCTGCAGATTGAAAATCTCTCAATTGAAACCCAAACCAGCCCAGCTGAGATCTGATGGAGGGAGGGAAGGTCAACCCACCAATCCAGACCACCAACAACGCCTATCTGATCAAAAAACTAACAATTACACAAGTTTACATTTTCCTTACCCTGAAAGCAGACCTTAGAGGTACAGTGTCTAGGGGTTGGTGGCATCTAGTGGTGTGGTTGCAGATTGCAACCAACTGAGAAGGGATGCACACATACCAATACCGGATCGGATATTGTACCGATACTGACTCAAATATATGGATTGGATATCGGGGACAATGGGGCCGATCTATTCAGTTCACTTCTATGTTTATATACTATCTACATTAGATAATGGAATTTTAATTCCTGTTTAAGTTTTGACCAATTTGTTACTGCATTAAAAAAGGTTTACACTTTACATTGTAATTCCTGTTAAGTTATTTATTTTTTATTTTCTTTACGTTTTACATTATGTTTTTAAGTTGCTGGTGTATGATTTATTATTTTTATAATAGCTAAATAACATTTCTGTAAATTTAAATCTATTTATTTATTTGTTACATTTTGTTTTATAAAGTTAGGAAAGCCTGTCGTCTTCCACATAAAAGAATGATCCCAGTCACTTCCACACAGTGAGACATACAGCTGATTAATTAAACACTGGTGTCGGAACGGTACTCGGTATCAGCCGATACCCAGAGCCTCGGTATCGGGACTGAAAAAGTCGGATCAGTGCATCCCTACAACTGAGAACCCCTCTGCTCACTCCTCCCTTTCCAAGACTGTGGTAACGTATCGCTCAGAGGTCATCCATACCATAATAACACTACTTTAGGAGCAACGGAAGTCAGACGGCGGATTTTACACTCTGCGGCTCACGTAACAGCAGTTTCACAAGAGTGTCGGAGAACTACGGTGGCTGTCAGGTAACATAAAAACGTGAAAGTCTCTCTCTAGAGTCAGAGTTTGGTTTGTCTGTTCTGGGCTACTGTAGAAACATGGAGGACTCCGTGAAGAGGACCCGCTTCCTATGTAGATATGAAGGACTCATTCTAAGCTAACGAAATCACAACGACTCTTAGTTTCAGGTGATTATACACTAATGAAAACAACATGAAATCTTACACACTGTTCCTTTAAGATTACTGAAACAACGTATCATCATACAACGGTTGGTATGATATTAACCACTGCAACCTTAAATCAGTGCTACCCAAATATCACCAGCACGTCAGCTGCTCCACCGGGGGCAACAAGACTCTGGATCACCGTTACTCCACCATAAAAGGAGCGTACAGGTCTATTCCACGGCCTCATTTTGGGAAATCAGACCATTCTTCCGTGCTCTTGCTACCTGTTTACAAGCAGGAGGCAAAGAGGGAGAAACCCACCCTGGGGTCAGTCCACTGCTGATCAGCGGAGGAAGAGCTCAAACTCCAGAGTATTTTTGACTCAACTGTGTGGTCAGTTTTCAGAGATCCTACTAACCTGAGTGAGTACGCTGATACAGTTACTGACTATGTTAAATTCTGTGTGGACTCCTGTATTCCCACTCGTACCACCCGCTCCTATCCAAACCAGAAACCGCGGATTAACAGCGACGTCCGCCTGAGACTGAAAGAAAGGTCCGCCGCCTTCAAAGCAGGGGATGATGAACGTTATAAGGAAGCCAGGTACGAGCTTAGGAAGACCATTAAGTCAACCAAAAAACAACAAGCCGTAACAGGCTATAAAACCAAGCCAGGTGATTGTTTTTTATAGATGTTTTTTATGTTTTTTAGGTTGTTTTATAATTTTTATTCTCATGTAGTGTCTTATTTATTGTAGCATCTATCTACATGTGTACTATTTATAGATTTTAAGGGCTGAGAGAGAGCCAGGGTAAAATGCATTTCATTGCATTTCACTGTACTTTTAAATGCATATGACAAATAAGCTTGAAACTTCTGTTATTTTGTTATTTTTCGTGCGTTTTCCTACGAATGTCCAGCAACCTGAGCGATCAGTGCGTCTGCACGAGCCCCTGCGGCGTTTAGGCAACAAAACTACTTGGTTAGGTTTAGGGAAAAGATGGCGGTTTGGGTTAAAATAACTACGGAAGTGAAGTAACTTAAAGTACTGAAGTTACAGTATGTGACATGAACAGCGGTCTCCTGGGTGAAAGTGTGGTGTTTGTATGACCCACCCATCCACCCTGACCTCCTCCCTACGTGGTCTCGCTTTTTATATAACGTCAGCTGTCCTGGCTCACTATTACGTGGGTTATATATGAATAATAGTGCATTAATTTTAGTAGGTATAGCTAAGAACAGTGTATGAGACCAGCCCCACAGACAAAACTATGAGTTTTTCTGTCCTGGCAGCCAGAAAGGAAAACATACTGAAGGACAGAGATCACACTACAACACACACAACCTCCTGCATGTTTCTGCACCAAAGGAGAAATGCATATTTATCAAAAAGAGTTTTTCACATTTTAATCCCTTTCTTAGATAGAAACAGTAGCGAGATGACAGGAAAGGAGGTGAGAGACGAGGGGAACATGTAACAAAGGCCGCCGACCAGACGTGAACAAGGGATGCTGCGGTTCACGGTCGGCACCTGAACCTCTAGGCCACCAGGTCGCCTCGTCGCTTTACTAATTTATGCTGCGATTCGCACAGGAAAAAGGAAAGAAATGGAAAAATACTAAATTTGGATGAAATGTTGAATTGAGGTCAAAGTGTGCAGGGAGAGAACTTCATCAGGGTCAGGTTAACTTCAGCTGAGCTGCAGCTCTGAACTGAAACCTGATAAAGTGTGAAATAACAGCTGCTCTCTCACCATTTTGGGGCGTTTTTTGAACATCACAATTATTTCTCCCACTCACACATGTGATGTCAGCGGTCCTGATTCGAATAGCTTATAACAAACACGTCTAAAATAATCAGAACAAGGACTACGGGCAGCGACTGAGTCAAAAGACAGATTATTTGAATTGTTGAATTTTTAATAAAAAAAATAAAAAAGGATAACTTGTGATTGCTCATTTAATATATGAATTCATTTTTTTCTTTGCACCCTAACTATGATCTTTTTCTAACTTTAACCATTTGGTTTTAGTTGCCTAAACTTTACCAAACTCTAAAGACAGAGTTGACAAATCAGCAACTCAATTTAAGTTTGTATTGAACATATGGGGTTACTTTTGATAGCTCCTTCAATTTTGACAATCAAATAAGCTCAGTTGTAAAAAACATATTTTTTCAGCTAAGGCTTCTGGCTAAGGTAAAGACCTATCTGTCTCCCAGGGATCTCTAGAGAGTAACACATGCTTTTACTACCTCTCGGTTAGACTACTGTAATTCTTTGTATGTGTGTTTACAGCAGTCGTCTCTTCGCCGGCTGCAGTTAGTACAGAAAGCAGCTGCTCGCCTTCTGACTGGAAAAAGAAAACGTGATCACATATCACCAGTTCTGTCCTCCCTCCACTGGCTTCCTGTCTGTTTCCGGATTGAATTTAAGATTTTATTGCTTGTTTTTAAGGTTTTAAATGGGCCGGCCCCGCCTTATCTATCAGAACTATTGCACCTCCATACCCCAGTTAGAGCACTGAGGTCGATCAATCAGATTCTCCTGGATGTCCCCAGATCTAGACTTAAAAACAGAGGCGACCGAGCCTTTGCAGTGGCCGCCCCTAATCTCTTGAACAGCTCACCTCTTCATATTAAAACAGCTCAGACCGTAGAATCGTTTAAGTCGCTGCTGAAGACTCACCTCTCCTCACTGGTGTTTGATTAAGTTCATTTTCTGTTGTGCTTTAACTCTTTTACTGCTGTTATGTGCACATTACGGTTATTGTTTTTGCTCTGTTCTTAATGTTGTTTGCTTTGTAGAAACTCAGTTTAGGTTTAGCCCACATTAAGCACATTAAGGGGAGAAAATGTAATATTTTATAGTCCCATCAGATGGAGCTATTCAGTTTAAGTGAGTGGAGCTGGTTCCATCGACTGCTGTCGTTGTCAAGTGGCCATCAAGAGGAAACGGTCCACTCAGTGTAGTTCCATGTGGGCTTATTTCCATATCATTTAAAACACACTGTCACTACTACAGCACTGAAGAGCACTAAGAACTCTGAGACATTTAAACACGGTTTGAAAAGAGATTTAAAGATGCACTAAATGGACTCCTGTTTCCAGAGGATAGAGATGTTAAATTATCTTTACATGTTGATTACATAGATATTTTCTTCTAGATCTGACAGCCGTTGAGACAAATAGTATCCTGCGCTCTCATGTAGATGTTCCAAGTCATTTCCTCGAGGTTCACTTCCTGTTTGAAACTTCAGTTCCTGAATTGTAAATATAAAATGTTTGATCCTTTATTTAGTCAACAATGGAGCGACAAGCAGCCTGTGAGTTCCTCATTCCTTAAAAAAATCCCACAATGCTTTGCCTGTGTTTATGAGATGACAGATGGGTAAATTACAGTTATGTGAAACTAAGCTGTCAGCGGTGACGCAAAACGGTGATGATTCATAAGTTCCCCGAACCTCAAATTTACTGCAGAATATTTATAGTTTTTATACTGTTTTACATGTAAGGACATTCTGAATATAAGGGGAGTTTTACTTTTCTATTATCACACTGTCTACTCACTGCATTAACAATCATTCTTATGGAACACAAACTGCAGGCAGAGTTCATGTTAACTTCACATTTTTGTCATTTGGAGCGAAACCTGTCAGTCAGTCGCTGTTTTTTTGGATCCTTCCACCGTTTAAAAGCTGCAAGAAATCCCAGCATGCACAGAAGAAGAAGAAGAGATCCAAACTGACAAGGAGGGCTCAGAAAGCCTAAAGCACAAGTTCTGTAAGACTGCAAACATCGAAAAGGTAAAAATCAGCTGTGTCAACATAATCTATGATTTTACTTAATTGCTGCAATGTTTCTTCCAGGAATAGGCTAGAAAACTAAAAATATCAGATTTTACATTCTGCCACATGGAGGTCTGATAAATCTGTCATGTTCCTCCTGCACCAACCTGCAACCTTTGCACACATTTCACTGAATCACACTGAGCTGCCTGTTTAGAACATCTAATGCAATCCAAATACAACGGCTCTATTAATCCCATCAAATCCTACTTATTAGTGCTAATGAGTGTTTCTTTATGAAAACATTAATAAGAACCATCAACTCATTTCTATTCCTACAGGATCCAGATTTTTGGCACCGTTCCCTCCTATAGGCTACACAGCCAGCTACTCGCAGAGTCTTCATTGAGAAAATAGCAGCAGGATGAATCAAACATGGTTTCACACCCGGGCAGATGGATGAAGTGTTTAGGGTTGAGGGGAACGGCATGTACAGTAGTCATGTCTGTGGGTGTTCTCTCCACCTTGGAGTCCCATCTTTTTCCATCTCTGTGTGACCTAAAATCTAGTCCAGTTCCGGCGCTGCCTCCTTTTCTCTCCACAGAACAAAAAGAAAAGGATTATTCTTGCAGCCTAAGCACGCGCCGACCTGCCTACACCCTGGAACAAGACCTCATATGATGCTAAACACTTTTAAACAAAGAGATCAGGAATGCATGAGTACTTTTCTGTAAGTGTAAATCTCTCCACCTTCACCTGAAGTTGCCAGTGGAGGAATCACGCGAACTCTAAACGTCCGAAACCGAAGCGCCTGATTTGAAAAGTAGGAAAAAAAGAATGCGCGTGCTGCTTACCTTCCTTTTTTAAGGCATTGATGATCGACTTCATTTTTCCCTCCTTTTGCTACTCCGACTTGGCGTCACGGCTCACGCATATCACAGGACTCTTTAGAGCCCGACTCTCCCGTTCAGCACCATGGACAGTGACTCTTTAGACCCTGACTCTCCCGTTCAGCACCATGGACAGCGACTCCGCGGAGAGGAGCTGCCGCGCGCAGCGCACATGATCCCGCATCACACCTTCCACTACCGCCGCCTCCTCCCTGGTAAGCCAGCACGACCCCCTCCGCTAACACACTCACAAACACACACACACACACATGATTTCCATAACCCCGCCCCTTACACCCCCCCCCCCCCTCTCTCCTCCTCGTCAACGCTCCCTGAGGGAGAGAGGCTGCTGCTCTGCTGCGCAGCGGAGCGCCAACAGGAGTCCTTGTCCTTGTAGAAGTGGAGACAGACAGTAGATGTGCTAGTAGAAGTAGGAGAAGAATGGTATAAAAAGTTGTGGCTTCTGTTGTAGTTGATGTAACAAAATCAGGCGAGACACTACAGGCAAAAACAGTGTTTTTCATGCACTGCAGATCAATTTTGAGATTTCGGGCTCTTTTGCTTCTATAACATGGTTTCTTTCCGATTTGTGGAAAAAAAACCTCCAAAAATATTAACTAAACTTTCTCTATTTGCTTCTGTAGATAATTGACCGAATGACACTTAATGACAACAGTCAAAACATTCTAGGGCTGTCAATTGATTAAAATAGTTAATCGTGATTAATCACAAATCAATCACACATGTTTTATCTGTTCTAAATGTACCTTAAAGGGAGATTTGTCAAGTATTTAATACTCTTATCAACATGGGAGTGGACAAATATGCTGCTTTATGCAAATGTATGTAGGTGCCTGATACTTCTATTTTAACTAGGGTTGTCAATTGATAGCTTAACCTAACAACGGGGCGTAACAACGGGGCGTAACAACGGGGCGTAACAACGGGGCGTAACAACGGGGCGTAACAACGTAGCGTAACAATGTGGAGTAACAATGTGGAGTAACAATGTGGAGTAACAATGTGGCGGTACAACGGAGCGGTACAACGGAGCGTAACAACGGAGCGTAACAACGTAACCTAACAACGAAACCTAACAACGTAGTGTAACAACGTAGTGTAACAACGTAGCGTAACAACGTAGCGTAACAACAACGTAGCGTAACAACGTAGCGTAACAACATAGCGTAACAACGTAGCGTAACAACGTAGCGTAACAACAACGTAGCGTAACAACGTAGCGTAACAACGTAGCGTAACAACGTAGCGTAAAACGTAGCGTAACAACGTAGCGAAACATGGGAGCGTAACAACGTAGCGAAACAACGTAGCGAAAAAACGTAGCGAAACAACGTAGCGAAACAACGTAGTGAAACAACGTAGCGAAACAACGTAGCGAAACAACGTAGCGAAACAACGTAGCGAAACAACGTAGCGAAACAACGTAGCGAAACAACGTAGCGAAACAACGTAGCGAAACAACGTAGCGAAACAACGTAGCGTAACAACGTAGCGTAACAACGTAGCGTAACAACGTAGCGTAACAACGTAGCGAAACAACGTAGCGAAACAACGTAGCGAAACAACGTAGCGAAACAACGTAGCGTAACAACGTAGCGTAACAACGTAGCGAAACAACGTAGCGAAACAACGTAGCGAAACAACGTAGCGAAACAACGTAGCGAAACAACGTAGCGAAACAACGTAGCGAAACAACGTAGCAAAACAACGTAACGTAACAACGTAACCTAACAACGTAACCTAACAAGGCAGCGTAACAACGTAGCGTAACAACGTAGCGTAACAACGTAGCGTAACAACGTAGCGTAACAACGTAGCGTAACAACGTAGCGTAACAACGTAGCGTAACAACGTAGCGTTAACAACGTAGCGTAACAACGTAGCGTAACAACGTAGCGTAACAACGTAGCGTAACAACGTAGCGTAACAACGTAGCGTAACAACGTAGCGTAACAACGTAGCGTAACAACGTAGCGTTACAACGTAGCGTTACAACGTAGCGTTACAACGTAGCGTTACAACGTAGCGTTACAACGTAGCGTTACAACGTGGCGGTACAACGGAGCGTAACAACGGAGCGTAACAACGGAGCGTAACAACGGAGCGTAACAACGGAGCGTAACAACGGAGCGTAACAACGGAGCGAAACATTGGAGTTTAAGGACGGAGCGAAACAACTTAGCGAAACAACTTAGCGAAACAACGTAGCGAAACAACGTAGCGAAACAACGTAGCGAAACAACGTAGCGAAACAACGTAGCGAAACAACGTAGCGAAACAACGTAGCGAAACAACGTAGCGTAACAATGTAGCTTAACAACGTAGCGTAACAACGTAGCTTAACAACGTAGCGTAACAACGTAGCGTAACAATGTCGTGTAACAACGTAGTGTAACAACGTAGTGTAACAACGTAGAGCAACAATGTGGCATAACAACGGAGCGTAACAACATAACCTAACAACGTAGTGTAACAACGTAGTGTAACAACGTACTGTAACGTAGTGTAACAACGTAGTGTAACAACGTAGTGTAACAACGTAGTGTAACAACGTAGTGTAACAACGTAGCGTAACAACAACGTAGCGTAACAACAACGTAGCGTAACAACGTAGCGTAACAACAACGTAACAACGTAGCGAAACATGGGAGCGTAACAACATAGCGTAACAACGTAGCGAATCAACGTAGCGAAACAACGTAGCGAAACAACGTAGCGAAACAACGTAGCGAAACAACGTAGCGAAACAACGTAGCGAAACAACGTAGCGAAACAACGTAGCGAAACAACGTAGCGTAACAACGTAGCGTAACAATGTAGCGTAACAATGTAGCGTAACAACGTAGCGAAACATTGGAGCGAACAACGTAGCGAAACAACGTAGCGAAACAACGTAGCGAAACAACGTAGCGAAACAACGTAGCGAAACAACGTAGCGAAACAACGTAGCGAAACAACGTAGCGAAACAACGTAGCGAAACAACGTAGCGAAACAACGTAGCGAAACAACGTAGCAAAACAACGTAACGTAACAACGTAACCTAACAACGTAACCTAACAAGGCAGCGTAACAACGTAGCGTAACAACGTAGCGTAACAACGTAGCGTAACAACGTAGCGTAACAACGTAGCGTAACAACGTAGCGTAACAACGTAGCGTAACAACGTAGCGTTAACAACGGAGCGTAACAACGTAGCGTAACAACGTAGCGTAACAACGTAGCGTAACAACGTAGCGTAACAACGTAGCGTAACAACGTAGCGTAACAACGTAGCGTAACAACGTAGCGTAACAACGTAGCGTTACAACGTAGCGTTACAACGTAGCGTTACAACGTAGCGTTACAACGTAGCGTTACAACGTAGCGTTACAACGTAGCGTTACAACGTAGCGTTACAACGTGGCGGTACAACGGAGCGTAACAACGGAGCGTAACAACGGAGCGTAACAACGGAGCGTAACAACGGAGCGTAACAACGGAGCGTAACAACGTAGCGAAACATTGGAGTTTAAGGACGGAGCGAAACAACTTAGCGAAACAACTTAGCGAAACAACGTAGCGAAACAACGTAGCGAAACAACGTAGCGAAACAACGTAGCGAAACAACGTAGCGAAACAACGTAGCGAAACAACGTAGCGAAACAACGTAGCGTAACAATGTAGCTTAACAACGTAGCGTAACAACGTAGCTTAACAACGTAGCGTAACAACGTAGCGTAACAATGTCGTGTAACAACGTAGTGTAACAACGTAGTGTAACAACGTAGAGATAACAACGGAGCGTAACAACATAACCTAACAACGTAGTGTAACAACGTAGTGTAACAACGTACTGTAACGTAGTGTAACAACGTAGTGTAACAACGTAGTGTAACAACGTAGTGTAACAACGTAGTGTAACAACGTAGTGTTACAACGTGGCGTAACAATGTGGCGTAACAATGTGGCGTAACAATGTGGCGTAACAACGTGGCGTAACAATGTGGCGTAACAATGTGGCTTAACAACGTAGCAGTACAACGTAGTGTAACAACAGAGCGTAACAACGTAACCTAACAACGAGGCATAACAACGAGTTTGTGAAATAGTCACGAAATTGAATGTATTTATCTGTGTACATAGACGAATTTCACTTTTTTTTTTCGTGATGGTCAGCACAATTTCAATTCGTATGTCACCAATGAAATTGTGAACCGGGAAGTATAAAGAGTGGAGAGCTTTGCCATCCTGCAGTGGTCTAAATGCTGCCTGTTAAAAAAAGAATATGATTCTGGCGACACTACTGAACTATGATTTTTTTTTTTTTTTAAATGGAAAAATGTTTAGCAGAAGAATTATTACAAACAGATTCAGCACAAAAAACTAACAGGAAAGCTATTTGCCTTTTTTTTTTCATCATTTAAAAGCTTCTCCGTTTACAGGCCGATCAGGATGAGTTCTATTCGAAGGACAAAATGACGGATCTCATTCACAGTCAGCCTCAGGTGTTTAGAGTCAATTCATTTGCACATACAATATTAATAAAACATGAAAGAACAGAGGAAATAACAACTGACTGTGCAGATTGAAAACCTCAAGAGACACAAACACACACACACACACACACACACACACACACACACACACACACACACACACACACACACACACACACACACACACACACACACACACACACACACACACACACACACACGATAAAAGCATCTCTCTTCAAAACAAACACATGAAAATAAAGACAGGATTCATACCATGTGCAAATATAAATTCAATTAAGCCAAATGCAAAAATAGAAATGAAAGCAGGAGTTTGCCTGGTTGCCTGGATATATGAATGCTTAACGACAGCAAGATGAAACTAGAACTACCACCTCAGTGTGTCAGTTTACATCCATGCCTGTCCAAAATGTCATCACTTCCTTTTATCCTATGAGGTCACCTTGACCTTTAACCTCCACAATCTAATCAGTTCATCCTTGAGTCCAAGTGGACGTTTGTGCCAAATTTGAAAAAAAATGTCCTAAAGGCGTTCCTGAGATATCATAATGGTTATGGACGTGAGGTCACAGTGACCTTGACCTTTGACCTTAAGAACACCAAAGTATATTCAGTTCATCCTTGAGTACAGGTTGATGTTTTGAAGAAATTCCCTCCAGGCGTTCCTGAGATATCACGAGAAATGGACAATGTGAATGCCTCCGGTCACAGCTGGCGTCGGCGCGGAGGCATAAAAAGAGTTTCAAAGGTTGCAAAATTTAAGAAAACTGGTTACAGGAAGCTTAAAAAAAGAGAGAAAGTTCATAAAAGTAAGAAATCCAGAGAGTCTATTAACTACTGAAACAGTTCAGATACTCTACATCTCCTGGAAATCTTATAGAAGACTTATATTTAAGTGCAAATGGTCTAAAAAAAGAGCTGAGCTGCTTACTGACTGTAAACTGCATATATAGCATAAATAAGACACCCAGTCTGCTCTGATCGGTCAGTTTTCCACATGTGTGCTGTAGATTTCTCCTAAATTCACCAAACATTAGCATTAGATAATGCCTCATTTGCATATTTAAACATAACATTTCAGAAAAATTGTAATACAAAAAAAAAAATTTCTTAATGTCAGTAATCAACTGGGGAAGTTTTTAGTGATATCTGTTACATTTTATTCACCTGTACAGTAGTGTCTATAAAATGTGTTGAATTTTACAATCCATATCTTTAAAGCTTCAAGTTCCTTTAGGCATCCATATCTCTGACTCCCTCTCCTGGTCCCTGCACATCAGTTGTGTCATAAAAAGGGCTCAACAGAGACTTTATTTTCTGAGGTGTTTAAAGAAACGTGGTACGTCCACTAAAACCATCATCAACTTCTACCGGTCCACAACAGAAAGCATCTTAACTGGATGCATACTGGTACTGTTTGGCAACATTACATCATATGACCATAAACTCCTGATGAGGACAGTGATCACCATGACCACAATTACAGGACATTTACACCACTCGCTGCAGGAAGGAAGCACTTTGTATCATGCAGGACACAAGTCATCCAGCATATATAGTCTTTTCTCTTATCTCCCTTCAGGGAGGCGCCTACTGAGCATCAGAGCTCGGACCTCTCGCCTCCTCAGAGACAGTTTATACCCTCAGGAGGTCAGACTACTGAACAGTAGCGCTAAATGAATGCAGAGCTGTGATTGTTCTTTATGAAAGTTTTTTTTATGGTTTTTAGGTTGTTTTATAGTTTTTATTCTCAGGTATTGACTTATTTATTGTAGTATTTATCTAGTGTACTATTTATAGATTTTAAAGGCTGAGAGAGAGCCAGGGTAAAATGCATTGATTGCATTTCACTGTACACTGTACTTTTAAATGCATATGACTAATAAACTTGAAACTTGAAACTAAAGGCCATTTTCTAAAAATGATTTTTTTTCTCAGACTATGAGCCATAAATATACACTTCAGCAGCACTTACATCCACCAAACGTTCCACTTTCATTCCTCTCTATTTTCTGAAGGTTTTACTGAGGTGTTTGTATATATCATAGTCTGATTTATACAACATTTTACTCCTAAAAACATGGCAAACATAGATTTTTTCTGACAGTAGTTTCTGATTAAAAGAGATATCCAAAACACCATCTGTAAAAACATTTGACTCTAATATGTCAACAGAATGAAAGAAGAACTTTGAACCCGGCTTCATCCAATGTTCACATTTCTGTTCTGGAAATGTAAGCAAAACAGCACATATTTAATAAGATAATGCCTCATTTGCATATTCAAACATAACATTTCAGAAAAATTGTAATACAAAAAATAATAATAATTAACTGTGGAAGTTTTTAAGATTTGTACTCTTTTCCCCTGTAGTGTCTCCAATTAGTGGATTAGTAGTTAATGATGGAAACACTGGATTTATAGTTTGATTCCAGGAAGTCAGCGTTCATCCAGGATTCAGCCGGTTGTCTGGAGCAGCAGGGGATTCAGGGAAAAATACGATTTTGAACGAGCGATAGACCGGAGAGCAGTTTCTTCCAGGAACACATCCTTGTTGTTGCTAAGCAACTCAGAGGGGGGACGGCTCCATACATCATTAAAGCTACACTTACACATCAGCGTGCGCACTTGCCTGTTGTATGATGTAATGTACATGTATACTTCTCTCTCTCTCTCTCTCTCTCTCTCTCTCTCTCTCTCTCTCTCTCTCTCTCTCTCTCTCTCTCTCTCTCTCTCTGTACTCGTCCTGTTTGATTTCCTGCTCTGCTGTTGTGTGAAGTCATCTGGTTTCACACCGTCCTTGTTAACGGAGGCTTGTTAAAGCTCCGCGTCTCTTTTACAACTTCAAAGCATGGTGACACACTGATACCAATCCATCCCAGAACTGACCCCACTGAAGGGCAACACACCAGATGGCTACATGCAAAGCATATGTTGTCATAAAGTATGCAATAATGCAGCCATGAGAGCAGATTTCCATACTGTGCACTGCCATTTCATATAACTAGTCGAAATATATAAAAACCTATTTAATTGGGCAACAGGCTGATCTTTCAGATAAAACACACAACTACAAAGCATTTTGTGACTGTAATAAAGCTGTAATTCCTTTATGTCACATTTTTATTAAGTTGATGTATAACTGTATAGTATCTTCATTATTCAAAATATAAAGTGACTGAAAATCATATTTTAGCCACTTTTAACAGTTAGTGTTCTGCAAAGTAAAGTCTGAGTATTGTCTGAAATAAGTAGTTTCTAATGCAGCACGGATGTATATTCAATACATGTTATTTTTACACACACTCAAGACAGCGGGTAACTAAACCATGTTCATCAGTTAACGCAGCTCAACGTTTCTGAACCGAAAAAAAAGTTTCATAAATACGTTTCGTATCAACGCTTGAATAAACGCACGATGCCACGTGGTTAACGTTGTGAAACAATTGGTTAGGTTTAGGCAAGAAAACCACTTGGTTAAGGTTAGAAGAAAGACTATGGTTTGTGATAAAATAATAAAGTAACAACCATAACGTAATTTGCATAAATAAAAAAACAACCACCCTTAAGACCAGCCCACACTAAAAGATGTTTCTAATGTTACCAGATGTGTAAATGTGAGAGAGCCCACATATAACGAGATGTTGTGTTAAATTTAACAGTTTTGTTCCTATAGTCTGTGGAGAGAAACGATTTGGCCAAAACAGCAACACCACACACTAACAGATTCATTCATGATTCAACAACAAGAGTCCCACTAAAAACTATAAGTCTCGCAAAATATCTCGCTATCAAACGTGACTTTAGTGTAAACAAACATGGCCGACAACGGGCAGGAAGAATTAGTGATGTTAGCTTTTACCTTGTACTGAATACTGATGAAGGATGGACGGATGAAGTCATGGAGACACGTTAAATAAACACTCGTTGCTCCTCCATCTCTGACCTCCATCTTACTACTACTTTGTGCTTCACGTTTAGCATTAGCTCATGGATTAGCCGCGGGCGCCATGACATTCCAATAAAGGTTGCTCGATATATATGTTGCCAACTCTAACCGAATGCAAAAACGTCCACATTCAACATAACTGTGGTTTATAGAAACTTACAATGCCAACGTTTTTTTTTCTTTCCTGCTGACTGAGCTGGTAGTTTACGCTCCCCTCGGGGCTGTATGGTAATTTCCACCTCATGATCTCAGAATAATTTGCGTTGCATGCTTGTTACAGCTACTTAAAATGTGATAAACTACTAATGTAGTCCTTCATGTGGGCACAAAACATAAATAAATCAGCATCAGAGTGAACTAAGTTCTCCTTCCTTACTGGCAGGATGTTGAAATTGTGAGAGTCAATTTGTCCTCCTTCCTGGATACACTGCTGGCACAATCAGCCAAATATAGCATGTATTTCACAGTGTGTGTGTGTGTGTGTGTGTGTGTGTGTGTGTGTGTATATAACCCACATTACAGTAGAAACCCTTGTTTAAGGAAAGAGAACATTTCACAGTGATGAATAAATTAAGCCGTCATTTATTTATTTATATAGAACTTCACTCTTTAATGAGCTTTTGTATTTTTAACAGATTTTAAATATAGAAAATATCAACTAACAATTGTTCTAATTATCGATTAATCTGTGGAGTATGTTTCAATTAACTGATAATAAATCAGAACATAGTGAAAAATTTACATCACAGTCATGTTGACGTCCTCAAACTACTTGTGTTGTCGGGCCAACTGTCCGTAACCAAAGATATTCAATTTAAAATGCACCCTGCTCCAATACACTGATATACAGTAGATTTTTTTAAAGATTATTAGCCTTCTAGAAATCTTTACTTTATCATTTCTGCTCATGATATCAACCTTAAATCTTCCTTTTGAAAACTAGAGATGTTACCTGATTAAATAAAGGTTTTATATGAACGCTATCTGCTGGAGGAATCTGTTACAACTGTATCTACTACATCGATGTATCGATTTATATTCCTACGATCCAACTACATCCATAGGTACTCGGCAAGTTGTCCTTCACAGGGGACGTATATCGATCTAAAATGGATTTGAAATAATCGATTGTATCGATACTACGAATTTGCACTTTCAATTTAAGCACGACAAACGATATATGGACGCAATTTTTTAGCACTTTTAATAGTAAAGAAATGTTAAACGTTACTCCGGTTCACTCTCCCTGTGTATGACGTCATCGTCACAGTGCCAATCTCAGAAAGACGACAACGAAACGAAGCATGGCTGATGGCGAGGAAGAGCCAGATGAGCGAGAGATTTTCAAGCCGTGTTTGAGGTCCAGCGTGCGAAACATTTTGGCTTTTGCATAAAGGGAGATGTCCTTGCTAAGGAATAAGTATGCAAAGGCCACATAAAATACAACGGCAACACGAACAATCTTTCAACGCACCTACTGAGACGCCATGCACTTTGTTTTTTGTTAAATATTATTGCTCTACCGTTTATATTGAATATGAGAACAGAAGCAGGTGGTTAAACCAGCGTTCATTCGACCTGAAGAGAAGTTGGCTGCACTCTTCTTAAATATTATTACTCTACCTGTAGCGACTTCAGGAAACAAACTAAAAGCCGCTGAGAGATGCTACCAAAGTAAGTCACTGAGATCCAGAAATACGTTGAACAAAATCTTGATTAATGAAAATGATCAACTTATTATAACGTGCACAAAATAAGGATAATCAACAGCGATCAAAAGAAAATAGCGGTCAACAAAAAACTACGGCGACCCACTCACCCTCTCTTCCCTCCGGCACACTTTAACTTGAATAGAAGTTGGTTTATTATATTTTTTGTTAAATATTTCACTGCCTTCTATCTTGAGAACTGAAGCAGCAGGTCCTGAAGTTGCACTTTTTATTATTTTCTGATAAAAGGTGTATGTATTTGCCATTAATCGTTGTTTACTTGTTTATATCCATTACAAGAAAGACTTTGAGGAATCCTGACCTGCTGTCCAGTATCAGCTGTTTATATCACAGTCACACTGAAAAGTTACTGTATCGATTTCAAGTCATTGAATCGTATCGTATCGTATCGTATCGTATCGTATCGTATCGTATCGTATCGTATCGCTCTAGATGAGCCAAGTATCGTCCATGACTCGTATCGGAACCATGGAAAGGGATACGTATCGTATCGTTGTAAAAACGTATTGTTACACCTCTCTTACGAACAGTGTATGTGGCTCCAGTCTGTGCAGACTGGAGCCACATACAGTAACAAACTATGATCCCGACTAAAGAGGCTCCTGCCAACATCAATCAGAGAGAGTTCAGGAGGTGGAGGGAGGAAAACGAACCAAAACCCAAAACATTTCAATAGTTGCAGATTCAAAAGAAGAGAGGAAGAGATGGAGAGGGCTACGCTGTGAATGGATGTGGATAGTTAGTCTGACGGTACCAACGCTACTGTTCATCGACTTCATACCGAAGTATCGCTTTCCGTGACATCCTTATCGTCCCATCCCTAGTTTGAAGGTCAAAGATTCGGCCAACCAGCACTTCTAAAGCTCACCAATTAACACATTATATTTAATTTGTTTAATCCATATAAAAAAGGAAGTGTTACGGTGTCGAGTCGTGGTTTTACTGGGGGTTACAGTACGTGCCCGACCATTTCTTGGCTGCGAGCAGAAATCTTGCCTGGCAACCTCACGGTGACGACAAGCCTTCATGAAGTTACTTCTTGCAGCCAATGAGATAATAATAAGCATATTAACCAAAATGTCAAGCTATATGTGTATGAGATGACTTTCTCTGTGCACACAGATATTCAATCAGAGTTCATCAGTGAATTATTCGTTCTCTTCACTCTCTCCACTACATCACTGTGTATAAAATAATAAACCCTGATGCATTAACATGCAGTCTCTTCTGCCCTGCACCAGCTGACAGCTACATGTCTGCTTTCCTGCTGAGTGTCAGCCAGCTCTGCATTTTTTGGAAGGATTTTTAAAGTCATTTTTCGGGGTTTCTGTGTGCAGGTGGAGTTTAGAATGATTTAAGAAAAACGCAGAAGCAAACAGAGAGCGTCCTCTAAACTGTAAATCCTGCAGCAAACTGGGAATAGATGAGTGTGACAGTGGTTAAGTTGTGTGTGTGTGAATGTGTCACGTGCATGTGTGTGTGTGTGTTTGGTCGATACATAGTCCCTGTGGGATTATCACACTCTGGCAGCGGGTGGTCTAATACGCCCATCTGTCAATCATTCTTACACAGGCTTACTGCTGCATGGAGGAGAGAAATACAACACATATCTGCTGCAGACATCCTCACCATGCATTCATTCATTATGTGTGTGTAGTTTTTGTCTCATTTTAGACTGACAGTACGTTGTAAAGAAACTAAATAACCTCTTTTAGGAGCACATTCTGGAATTAGCACACTGTTCTGCGTTAGTTGTTTAAACGTTTGTTTTGTGTCGGCTCTGCTGCGACCCGCGCTCGTGCTCGGCTGCAGAGGCTGTGTATTATTGTGTGTATTATTGTCTTCATTGCTGCTTGTGAAAGTCTTTATCGAAATATGTAAATGTGTTGTGAATTAATGGAAAGATGAGGACGCTGAAGAGAACTGTGTGGATGTATAAATGCTTTGCTTATTGTTATATGTTGGATGGTTGGCTGCACTATTTCTTTATGAGTATTTCCATGCTGCAGGCTGTGACACTGTGTTATGATTTATTAAGCAGATATCATGTAAAGCCAGCAGGATATTAGAAATACTTACATACTAAACACAACAGAATTGATCCAAAGTGGTTTACGGTGCAGAGAGAAACAGAGAAAAACAGAATGGAGAGGACGAGGAGAAGTATGAAGAAGACTAAGAGTCACACTAGTGGCTCTGTGAGGATCTACTCAGACAGGCTGGTTAGGTTTTAGGACAGCTACTGAGAAAGTCCGATCACCATGAATTAGTCCTGGTTCTAGGGACAGACAGAAGCCGCTGGTCTCTGGCAGTGTGGTACGAGGTCAGCAGCTCCAAAACCATTTCATTTCTTTTCAATCTCTGTACCCCGTTAACCGATTATTAACCGTTAACTGTAAAGATTATTGCGTCGCATGCAGCGGTGCTCCAGCTGCAGTGTATGAGCACAACAGACAGCTGAGCGTCAGCAGCCACGGTGCTGCGTGCATTGTCGAGGACACATGCAGACACTCTCCCAGTAACTCTCCACCGCATCATTTAGTTTAGCTAATGTTACTCTGTCAGTGCGGCGTAACTTTAGTGAGTGTCCGACAGACCATGTGTGTGTGGCGGTGGTGAGTGTGGGGTTGTCGGTGGCGTTATAGCTGTGAACGTAGCTGTAGCAGACAGTGTGCGTACAGTTTATTTGTCGGTGAATAAATGCTAAAACTCCTCAAGACCCGAGCCAACTTCCTGTATCTAGCAACAGCGGCTCAGACTCTCTTAAATGGGCTGTTAAGGTGGACTAGCTTTTCTCCTTAAGTTTTGCTCAGCTTTAATAAATTATTTTACATTTCTTTTAACCATTTTAACCGACAGCGTTAATCGGTTAAAATGCTTGCTGTCGGTTAACGGTTTAACGGTTAATTATTAACATCCCTACTCAGTGTGGAAGTGGTTACTTGCCAGTCGTGGTTGGTCTGCGTCTGCGGTAGAACTACATGGTAAGTTGTTTCCATGGCCAGCCCTTTCAATCTCTACAGCATATAGGTCACACACACACTCACACACACACGTTAACCGCATGAAGAACATCAGGCCACGTACGCAAGTGGTCGTCATCGCCCGCTGAGAAGCCTTCCTTTCTCCTCCACCAATCACATTGTGTCCTACTTCACAGCAGCTTCGTCCGCTCTTTGTCTCCGAGTTCATCAAGGAAAATTACGGCAACACTGAAGGCCCTTACTGATATGATTCACTGTACTCAACACTCACAATTCACTGTATTCAACATGAAACGGAGGTAAGATGAGTCGTCTCTTCCTCCCTGTGGGGGAGAACAACCTCAGAGAGAGCAGATGAAATAACCGGCTGATTGATTGAGAGCTTCCAAGTCTCAGAATTAAGATAATAATAATAACGAGCAGCACCAGCGCTCATTGCTGCTTCCTGTCATGTATTTAACCTGCATGTATCAGGCACTAACACTGTGACTGTCACTGAAATCTAATATTCTTACATGCTGGCCAGTCAGATGTGACAGGCAGATTACTCCTTGCACCTTCTGCTGATTGAAAACAAAATCTGAATGTGTGATTTGAATAATTCTCTGCCCCGTGGGCAGAGCGGTTGTGCAGCAGGAATTTAATAAAGTATGCAGAGCATGCTGTAAACTGTTGATCTGCAGGCATTTGCATCTGTGATCCATCACCTTCTGTTCTGGTACGCCGACGTTTGTGTTTTAGGTCACACGAGAGACTTCTTATTCTTTAATATTTTCATGTACTGGCAAGAAAATACTCTGTGAAGATATTTGGTTTATTTGGTATCGATCAACGAGTAATAGATGAAACTTATTGTAGATTCATTTTCTGTGGATCAACTAATCGACCAAATTGTTTCAGCACTAGTCTTAAAGCAGCAGCGGGTAGAAATGGAGCAAATATGATTCAAAAAAAGTTATTTTTATAAAACAGTCCTTACTGTATATCCTGACAGTAGTGCATGAGACAGGTAATCTGAAATACATCATATGTCCTCCGTTGCTCCTAACGGCATCTGCAGGATTTCACAGAGCGGAGGAAAACAACCAATCAGAGCTGATCTGGAGTCTGCCGTCTCTGAGCAGCTGTCAATCACTCGCGAACTCTGATCAAAAGGTCAAACTAGGCAGCGCTGATCAAATATGAATCAATATTATGTTACTGTAATGACTATTTCTCTCCTCAGATGTACTGTCAAAATCATCTTGCAGTGTTCTGTTTAGCTGTAACATGAGAAAGTTTGTGACCCGGCAGCCATGTTGAGATCTGATGAGGAAATACCTAAGCACCGCCCACAAGCCAGAGCACAGCCAATAGGAACGCTCTCTCTCTCTGAAATGACCTGTGATTGGTCGAAGTCTTCCGTCACGGGCTAGATGTCCTAAAGCCTGAAAACAGAGCCATGAGGAGGAGCAGAAGTCTCTCTCAGAACACTTGAATTACAATATGCTGAGAGATTATTATGGCATTTTTGCCCAATGATGCCAAAAAAAGTGTTGCTTACTGAGGCTTTAATGTTATCGGGGACACAGTGGATCTAACCAGTTCGGGGCCCCTGAGGCTCCGGAGGTCTGGGGCCCACGACTTGCCATTTCAGCTCTGCCTGGTTGGTCGTCCGGCCGGGACAGTGGAGTGAAATCTAAAAACAATGACGCAATAAAATAGAAGATCTGTGTGGCTGAACTGTTACATCATCTGGACAGAGTAAGCGAGAGAAACTGTGAAAGCCACAGGGCTTATGGTGTTTAGATCAAACACACACACACACACACACACACACACACACACACACACACACACACACACACACACTCCACGATCAACATTAAAACACACTAAAGTCAGTAAGAGGCTCTACACGACGCAAGCTGTCTCCGATGAGAAGGTGTGGGCCGGGCAATGTGTGTGTTTAAGGTGGAGCGGTAGAGATCTGATGGGAGTATGGGGTACTGGGTAGGAGTGGTGGGGTGGGGTGGGGGGGGCACCCACCTTTGCAGCAGGCTGAACCCATGGTGGCCAATCGAGAATCCAGAAGTAAAGACGTCCCATCCCCAAATCCACAGTACCAACAGCCCACAGGGGACAGAAACAGAGCAAAGAGGTCCAAAACACGAGGGGACGGTGACCGACTGAGCACCTTTAGCTAATCCTGGCTACCGCTCATAGCTACAGCCGAGCACTTGTGGATGAAACAGTGTGAAGGGAGGGAGGAGGGGGGGGGGGGTGTAGCAGATGTAGACAGCAACGAGGCATTTGGGGGGTAATCCTGCACCACCGCCGCCGCCACGGTGTCCCATTTAGCCCCTCACCAGGTCGCTGCCGTGTACGGCTGCCCGCTGGTGGGTGGCGTCCATGAGAGAGGGCAACAATTGCAGGATTACATCTTTAGATTAGATTAGATGTCTCTTCATTCATTCCCCCCTCATCTTTCTCTGTCCTCCTTTATATATTTATTTGTGTTGTTTCTCATTTTCTCTGAGGCCTGGTAATCCCCGAGCTATCCCTCCGCACCACAAACCAGCCTAAAGAATCTGTGTTCCCTTCACTTGACCAGAGACATTTTCTATTTGAATGGCTAAACCATCGACACAACTGGACAACATCCACACAGCAGCGTGCATTAAAGTGTATTGTATGTTACTGTGTACGTATATTGAAGCTGTAAATGATTTGTGGTTTTGTGCATGGCTTTAACATCACTCCATCAGGTGTTAAATCAGAGCTTTAGTGTGTTGCCATCACCAGTCTGCCTCTCCAGAACTTCAGAAGTGAGTAAGTGGCAACTAAGCAACCAAAGGTAATAAATAGAAAGATGAAAAAAAAAAACATGGAATTTGTTCAAAATTCTTTCTCGTCTTCTCACCTCCCTCTCGTTCCTCTCACACACACAGATTATATATGGTAAATGGACTTGCATTTATATAGCTCCTTTCTAGTCTTCTGATTACTCAAAGTGCTTTACACTACATGTCAGCATTCACACACACAATCACACACTGATGGCAGACGCTGCCATGCAAAGTGTCAACCTGCCCATCTGGAGATAATTTAAATATAAGTATATAAGTAATTTGTATGGAAATTAATAAATATATATTTTTAAAAATATATAAATATCATATACAGAAATAAATGAACAAATATATATAAAAAAATAAATGAAAATTATTTTATATTTTGTTATTTACCTTTATATTTCCACATTTCTTTATTCTTTTAATTCACTTTATATTTCCACATTTTTTATTTACTTATTTATTCTTTGATTTATTTATCTTCATATTTCCACATTTTTATTTACTTATTTATTACTTTCTTTCTTTCTTTTTATATTTCCACATTTTATTTCATTTTTTACTCTTTTATTTATTTATTTATCTTCATATTTCCACATTTTTATTAACTTATTTTTATTTATTTTTTTATTTCTCTTTATATTTAACATTTTTTAATTAATGTCTTTATTATTTTATTTATTCCACTTTATATTTACATTTGTTTTTACTTTTATATTCTTTTATTTAGTTATCTTCATATTTCCACATTTTTTTTTTACTAATTTATTATTCTTTTTATTTCTCTTTATATTTCACATTATTTTATTTACTTATTTGTTATTTTATTTATTCCTCTTTATATTTCACATTGTTTTATTTACTTATTTATTATTCTATTTATTCTACTTTATATTTACTTTTTTATTCTTTTATTTATTTATCTTCAGATTTCCACATTTTTTATTTACTTTTTTATTCTTTTATTTATTTATCTTCATGTTTACACATTTTTTATTTAATTATTTATTATTCAATCTATTTCTCTTTATATTTCACATTATTTTATTTACTTATTTATTATTTTATTTATTCCTCTTTATATTTTCACGTTTATTTTCTTATTCTTTTACAGATTTATTCTTTTCTATGGCACCCCTATGACTCCATAACTGGTTGCCTCACTCAAACAATCCATAGAGGGGTTTGAAAGCACAATGCTAAATCTGGTTCAGTGTCACTTACACTAGATTTTTTTTAAAAACTCCAAAGAGATATCGTTCAAAAGAGACCACAGTCGTGACTGTAATCAAGCTGTCTACTTTCCAGACTCTTAATCTAGTCTGACACACACAAAAATAATTCATAAAAGCTTTAAATGTTTTAGATGGAGCCTCCACAACAGGCACAAAGCTGAGCAATGTATTGTATACTAAACAACCACAATCAATAGAAGAACCGTTAAATCCATCTGCCGACTTCATCAAATCCTTCCACACCTCTGGAAACCGACCAATCAGTTCTCACTAAACCAGAGCTCCCACTGGTGGAGGCATTGATCATTTCTCCTTGCCTAATCGGCCCAGGATCGTCCTGGTGTGAACATAAACTTTCATCCTCTTGGCAACGCTCTCGTAATCCCACCGAGGGGATTATACCGGGAGGTCATTTAGGAGGATCAAACCATGGGGGGGATTTGAAATGTATCCCGAGGGAGATTCAGGAATACGAGCTGGGTGGCTGAGGAAGAACAGGTGAGGGATAGATGGATAGATGGATGGATGGATGGATGGAGGAGAGGAAGAGAGGAGCTGCTGCTTTGCTACTCACCTATATCTGTCTCTTTGTGGTTCTTGACGAGTTCAGCGAGCTCAAAGTTCCCAGCTATAATGGCAACCTGGAGAGAAAAATACAGGTTTTATCTTTACAAGTTCTTTTAGATAGTATGCAAAACTTAACGAGCACAAAAGGACATAAAAATACAGTCATTTAAAAGGCACACAAGTAGCTTTTTATAAAAATACATCATATACCCAGCATCAATTATGCAAAGCTCTCTCTATATATGAAAGCTTTTCCGCAGAATAACAGATGATTGTTTCCAAAAGCAGCCACGTTTAATACTGAAGTGAAAGCAGTTTCACTGACTTTACAAAGAAGAAAAGAGCTACTTAATCACAATAATGTGAGTAATTTCCTCCTCTTTGAACAGCCACTGAGCTTCATGGCTTTAATCGTGTGGAATTGAGTAATCTACGACACACACGTGTACACGTCAAGAGTCACACATGACACGATGGCGTGCACGAGCAGAGTCACATGTTTCTGTGAAGGGCACAGAGTTGAAGTTTGCTGCTGCTTACAGACGGAGGAATCTGCAGCCGTGGTGATCTCATATTATTCAGCAGTAAAAACAAGAAAACAAACACACTAAATCCAATGTTTTTCAACATTTTTTTCCCAACTTTTTTTGGATATTTCTACCAATAAGACAGTGTTTCCCTCCCAAGATAAATCTGAGGGGTCACCAGATAAATTGAAGGAATAAAAAATGTCTCACACAAGTATGACAATTTCTTTTCTTTATACCTGGACAAATATTCCAATACAAAATCTAAATTTTTGATTTCCCGATATAGATCATTTCATATCTCAATAACAATATATATCACAATATAGCATGCTTTCTGGTAATTCAATAAATAAATATGAACTAACCACATGGCAATCTCTATTTTTTATACTCCTGTGTGAATTAAATACTTGACAAATGAAAAGTACTGAGTATTTTCTCATTTTAAATATTTAAGTGCAAAATGAATAAAAGTTTTAAGTGAAATTATACCGAATAAATGAATAAATAAAGGCCTATATCGCGATAGAAACGACATATATCAGACATCAGATATCCTGACAATGACTGATATATTTACTACTTTATACCTCAGGACATCTCTGACTACATACATGCTGAAAATCAAACATTTTTTACTGGATTAATTTAGAGATTTTCCAAAGTAAAAGTCTCTAGAAGTGAATGATTCAACTTTTTCCCTTCATGGTCTAGTGTTAAAAAAGTTAACAAAAATCTCAATAAATCTCGATATCGAATTGCAATACTCAAAAAGCGCAACACATATTGAATTGGTGATAGTATTGAATCGGGAGATAGGTGAATCATCCCAGCCCTAATAAACAGGCAGAGATCAAGTTCAGATCGAGGAGTGATGCAAAAACTAACAAACAACCATTTAGAAGTCGCAGATTAAGTTCAATATAAACCCAAAGAAAAGAGGAAGGTGTTGAGCTGTGCTCTGAACGACTCAAGGATTATTATTAAAAGCAGTAATCAGCATGTTTCATGGTATTTATGGTTGCAGATTTTATTTTCTGGTATCTTATTTGAATATTTAGTGAGTGTCCAATTCATGTCTGACTGTCGTACGTTGGTTTGTTATAAATTCCCTGAACTCTTCATCTTCTTCTCACCAAATTAAAGCAATTTGTATTTCTAAAATTCTGATGGATTGGCTGCATCACAGAGAGCAGTATATGTTGTGTGTGTGTCCAGCAGGAGGCAGCAGAGGGATGAAGAGCTGAGCTGGTTCTGCAGAGGTTGTTCCACGGTCAGTGACCCAGTTCAGGCTGCTGCCTGCTGACATGTCGCTGCGTACAGTAGTTTCTGCATGCAGAGCTCGTGGGGTGTTACAGGGTTTACAGTACAGTATGCCTCGAGTCAGAACCATCGCTGTAAAAATAGTCAGGTTCATTTTCCACTCATATGTTGCACTCATGCACTCACACATGCGCGTGCACACCTCAAGGGAAGCCCAGCAGCCTTATATAAGCATGCCTGCTCTGATTTCTGGAGAACAAATATTCAGGAGGAAGAGAAAGAAAAGGTGTATTATTAAAGCAGAGTTGGCTTGAGTAGTAATGCTGCTCCCTCCCTCAACAGTTGACCTCTTCTTCATATCAGTAAAAACTCAGAGAAGAAACACGGCCGAGATGTTTTCCACCAGTACGGATTCCTCTTGAATTTTTCAACACGCTGCATTAATATACAATATATTCCACATTTTCTTGAACTGTGAGTCAATAAATGCTCTTCTTCATGGTAGCAAATGTGATGTTTCCTGCTGAGGGAGATGGAGGAGGGGACGCCGGCTGGGTCTCCCACTCACTCTGAGGATCTCCCATAATGCAGTAGTCGCGATGTGTGACAAATCCATGACAGGCTATACTCTCCCACAGGAACCCCTGATCCCAGAACAGCACCGGGCTCGGTGGATGTGATGGAGTAACACGTCAGGAGGAAGTGACAGAGTGACGGAAGAAGTCGTCGTTTCCACTGTGGCCTAAAAACGGACCGAGGCAGAACTAATAGGATGTGTAACATGTTTGAACAACTGG
Source organism: Sebastolobus alascanus (assembly GCA_916701645.2). Taxonomy (NCBI): domain Eukaryota; kingdom Metazoa; phylum Chordata; class Actinopteri; order Perciformes; family Sebastidae; genus Sebastolobus; species Sebastolobus alascanus. The sequence goes on from CAKAOJ020000093.1 coordinate 957,264, forward strand.
TAAGGTGGTAACAGTTTGTGTATTGGACAGCTGAGATATCATAACAGCATATACTGTATATAGTAACACTCAAGACGTTTTTGTGGCAATAAAACAGCACACAAGGCTCTCTCATTGATGATACTTTACTTTTTCGAAAAGGTTCAGATTTGGTGATTTAAGGTCAAAAGATGTCTGTAGGTTTGGCTTATTTTTACATAAAACTGTGTTTCAACAGGCAGCAACCTCCGGTTCTGGGAAGTGAAGCCAACGCTGAAGTGCCTTAAACCTGCATTCTCTCTACCAGCCAGCAGGGGGCGACTCCTCTGGTTGTATAGAAGTCTATGAGAAAATGAGCCTACTTCTCACTTGATTTATTACCTCAGTAAACATTGTAAACATGAGTTTATGGTCTCAATCACTAGTTTCAAGTCTTCTTCAGTACAGCATGATGTTCATTTAGTAAATTATGGTCCCATTTAGAGTCAGATAGACCATAAAGCAGGGGATGCTTTAGGGCGGGGCTAACTTGTGATTGACAGGTCACTACCACGGCGTTGTCCAGTCTGGGAGTTGTCGTCTTACAACTTTAACCCTTTCACAGTGTGTTTTCACTTCATCAAAGTTAATTATAACATTTTGGTCGCCTAAAAATGTCTTATTCAGCGTTTGGTTGTACGCGAAGGCAAAAAAAATCCAAGATGGCGGCGGCCAAAGACCAAGATGGCAAAGGCAAAAAAAAAGACAAGATCTTTGATCTTTGACCACCAAATTCTAATCAGAGTGAAGAAATTCCCTCCAGGCGTTCCTGAGATATCACATTCATTAGAGTGGACACGGACGGACAATCCGAAAACATAATGGCTCCAGAGGCATAAAAACCAAGATGGCGACGGCCAAAATGCCGAACTCAAGGCTTTTAAAACCGTAGTCCACAAACCAAAGGGTGACATCACGGTGACTACGTCCACTTCTATATACAGTCTATGGTTGAAACGAAAGTTATATAACAACACAAATTCATCTTGATGAATGTTTTCTGAGTCTGCAATAACCCAGTCAGTGAAATTCCTAATGCCCTCCAGTTATTGACTGAAATCAGAGGAGGGACGATGGATCAGAACCATCCATCATAGTTTCTAAAAGTTAGAGATTTTGACCCAACAGAAGAACTCTGAAACAACCTGACACACAGCTGTTATCACCTTTTGAAGCTATTAGCGCTAATGTGTTAGCAAACATTGCTTATTTACAATTCCATCAAAAATGGATTCAATGTTATTAAAGAAATATTACGGTTTATTACAACTTGGGTTATATTTTCATAGCTCTGGGTGACGTTGCTAAACTGAAAGTCAGTGCACCTGTAATGTGGTGTACACGTATGTGAGTATGGTAGTTCACACTTGAAGCAGGATTTCAGTCTGTAGACTGTGCTGGATGTTTAAAGTAGACAGTTTTAGTAATAGATTCACGAGTCACCTTCGTGTTCTCTTCCAAAAAGGTTGATTGGCTTGTTTACAACATGTCTTACTGTCTGACTGCTTCTGTTTCTTGCCTCATTGGACCTGTTTTTAGAGATCTCAGCAATTAACTGATGGATAAAAGCCAAGCAGTAATTAACTCTAGTTTTTCTTCAGTGTTAAAGGGGTACTCCAGCAAAGTTGGGGGACTCACAAGAGACTAAGAAAAAAAAAAAAAAAACAGAATGGTAAAAACTAGGGCTGTCAATCGATTAAAATATTTAATCACTATTAATCGCACATTTTTTTATCAGTACAAAATGTACCTCAAAGGGAGATTTGTCAAGTATTTAATACTCTTATCAACATGGTAGTGGACAAATATGCTGCTTTATGCAAATGTATGTGTTATATTTATTATTGGAAATCAGTTAACAACACTGAAAACGATGACAGATATTGTCCAGAAACCCTCACAGGTTCTGCATTTAGCATAAAACAATATGCTCAGATCATAACTTGGCAAACTGCAGCCCAACAGGCAACAACAGCTGTCAGTGTGTCAGTGTGCTGACTTGACTATGACTTGCCCCAAACTGCATGTGATTATCATAAAGTGGGTATGTCTGTAAAGGGGAGACTCGTGGGTACCCATAGAACCCATTTACATTCACATATCTGGAGGTCAGAGGTCAAGGGACCCCTTTGAAAATGGACATGACAGTCTTTTCTCAACAAAATTTAGCGTAAGTTTGGAGCGTTATTTAACCTCCTTCATGACAAGCTAGTATGACATGGTTGGTACCGATATATTCATTAGGTTTTCTAGTTTCATATGATACCAGTATCTTCACTCTAGCTTAAAACTGACACCGCTACAACCTAAAAATCACAAGTTGCGTTAATGCGTGAAAGAAATTAGTGGTGTTAAAACAGATTTAAGTCTCATTACTTTATAGGCGACTGATTGGCACAGTTTGCGTCGACAGAATAGAATGACAGCAACAAACAACAGCCATCAGATCCATATTCATCACAGGCCTCTGCAGTATTTTGACATTTATGACTGATGGCTGTTTCCTGTCAACAAAGTGAGAATACCAGCAACATATAAGCTTCTGTATTTGTCTCTGGAGGGACAGGAGAGCGTCTCTCACCACACAGCAGTGGACAGGAAGAAGAGATGAGCTGCAGATGAAGTCATGGTGAACTTCACTGAAGCATAGACCGTTGGCCGAAGGATTTTCAGCATTAGTGCATGCTTATCATCCAATCCCATTAATTCTCATCACCTCTCTGCACTGATTTTGTTGTACTTTTCCTTTAAGTTAAGTTTAAGAGTTAAGGAAGCTACACAGGAGATGTGAAAGTTGATCCAATGCAGAGGTTACAGAGGTTACAGAGGGCAGCAGCTTTCATGAGGTAATGATGAGGTAATATGACATGAAACCAGGTAACCAATAAGCAACGAGAAAACGCAGTCCCAATTTATCTCTCATTATCATTACACCACCCACCACCGCCACCACCACTACTGCCTTCACCACCATCACCGCCCCCACATCGATTACCGTCTTCTTCTCCCGTGGTTGTCATGGAGACAGATGGTTGTGTATAACAGAAGTAAGCGGGGGGGCGGTGTTACATCTGCCGAGTGGAACATCAGCCGAGGCAACAAGTCAAAACCAAAGAGGGGAGGGGGGGAGGAGGCAGGAGACGGAAAATCAATTAGCAATCAATGAAAGACAAAAATCCAAGACAGGAAGTAGGAAAGACCCAGTGGTCCTCGCTGAGGCAATTAAAATAGGGTGCGTTAACTTTACGAGCTTACCAGACTCCAGTAAAGAGACCAAACTTCTTCTGCATCTTTGCATTCTCCTTCATTACGCCCAATGAGTCAGTTTGGGCCACAATAAGTCAAGTAGTAGCTACTAAAGTGGATGTACAACAGATTTACTTCAATGATTCCACAACAGCAAAATGAGTTACACTAAGCTGGAGATGGCTTTTATTACCAAGAATGAAATACTGGTAGATATTCTTTACTGAGTGTAAACCACAAGCTTTAGGTTCTCATGCGTAGAGGAGCAAAGTGGCGGTTAAGATTAATTAATCAGACAATTTATGACTTTAGAAAGGAAAGTCTTCATCAGGGAACATGTTTCAACACCTTTTTTTTTCAAAAGCACCAGCGTTTGTTTCTCGAGTGGATCCGGACACCGTGTCTACGCAGGAGCCAAGTTTCCATCCAAATGTATCACAAATTTTAACCGGATTCAGAGAAAATTGGCAAAAGAAACTGCAAATGAAGAGGGTGCAATAATAAAAGAGCATCAGTGAGGAAGGTCACATCAGATGTGTGTGGAGCGATGAGGAGACGGAGCAGAAGCTTCAGTGGACTTTTCAAAAATTTTTATGCATAAATTGAAAATGCACATGGTGGAAGACTTGCCTCTTAAGCATTCCTTTGTGGACATCAAAATATTATGTAATCCATTTCTGAGAACAAGCCGCAGGTACATTTAAATACTACACGGATCAGACGTTTGATGTAATGTACATTTCAACTAACATGTATATGGAATGTAATTTCAGATATTCCATGAGGATTATCACATAATAATACCAGACTGCTCGGCCAGTAAATGCTGGTTCGCTGCTGTGCTAATGAGGATCTATCAAGAAACAAATTACATGAATAATTGTATCAATTAAACAACAACAATTAGCATTCATCAAGTCTAGAGTAGTGTAAAGTCATTTGATCCACTGTTCATATAAAAATACTAGTGCAGTGCCTGTTTGGAGCGCGTGGCCGTTCGGAGCGGGCCGATTGCTTGGCCCCCGGATCTGCTCCCTGCAGGGTTGTTGAGAACTGCTTATCGCTCATTGACTCCAGGGAAGTGAAGGAAAATTTGGTTGTAACGTTAGTATATCCAGCATCCAGCAGTAAACTGCAGTCATAGAGCCGCGGCCTGTACAGGCCCGCTGCGTACAACATGTCCCACAAGTCCACAGAGCCCAGAGGCCCCGCCCCACAGAGCTTTTATTCAAAGTTTATTTATATTGAACGTGTCACGTGTCCAAAATTGCACCAGCTTTGATACTGCACATCCTATCACCTAGTGTGAAGTAGATCGGATGAACGGTTACTTGCATACTTTCCGACCTAGAGACTTCAAAAATAGGGAGGATTTCAAAATGAAAGCGAGGGGTCTGGGGATCCTCCCCCAAAAAACTTTGAGTTTCAGAGACTTTGTTTCCTTTTTTCCAGTTTATAGTTTCAGGTGCTGTTGCTGCTAATAATTCCCATTAATTCCCAGTTCCCTGCTAGCATCTCTTGGGCTGCTGTACTCAGCGATTGTTGCTATGGCACCAAAGCTGTTCATTGGGGGTTTAAAGCTGAAACAGGTTAAAATTATTATTTATAGAACTATTTATGCATTGAAAAAAAAATTACCTGATTAATATGTCTGCTTTTGCTTTGGCAAAACTGGCCTAATGACATTGGCATCTGGAATAGTTTGACATTTTAATTTAAATGTGAATACTTTGCTATACTGTACTACATGACATGTCACCGGTGGCTGTAATTTGCTGCACGTGACTCTGAATAATAAGGAAGACAGAGAAGCAGAGAGGGAAATCATCTGACGTACAGTATGTGCCAAAGGCGATGGGAGGAACAAGAGAATGTGTGGGGGGGCAAAGAGGGCAGGATATATAAAGAGGGAGGAAGGAAGTGGGAAATAGACAATGACTATAATGAGGAGTGAAGGGAGGAATTAGATAAGAAGAATGGCAAAGGAGAAAGTGCAGAAGAGATAGAAAAAAAAAAGCTAAGAGGTAAATGAAATTAGTTATTGTAGAGAGGATGAAAAGCTTAGAGGGGCATAGAGGTTAGATTGGAGGGAGGCAAAAAGAGCAAAGAAGAGTTAGAGGAAGTGGAGAGGATGTGACCAATTGTCGGAGGGGGATTGTTAAATAAAGAAAATGAATTTTTATCTCTTTGAAAGCCCTCTATCTGGAGAATGGGGCACTCAGAGAGGATGATGGGAGTTGGCTGTGCTTCAGCTCTGCTCAAATTTGCTTCCTTTTGTTGTCTGCAACAATGGTGATCAGGCTAAGCTTTGGTACACGCACACACACATACATACATACACAGTCAGACGACGAACTGACACATGATATTATCAAATGGCACGGCCACACACCCACTCAGTGTCCTAATTAAGAGCACACGCAGCAGCGAGCGGGGCCTCGTTCAGCTGCGGCAATCGCTTTTTATTAACATTTGCACTTTCCAGTTGTTAATTTGGCTCCTAATGACGGTGTTTTCAAGCAGTTCTCCTTGGTCGAATTGACAAGCGTGCAGAGTGCCCACTCTCTGTAGAGATTGTTGGACTCTTGATTAAAAAAAAAAATACACATACAACTAAAAGGTATACTATAAAAAGGATTCCTCATTAGTAACCCCTTAATGAGGAAATGTTCTGACCTGCTGCAAATGCTAATAACGCTACCACCTACATGAAAATACACTATATGTACTAGTAGTACAACCTCATACTATACTAGTAGTACAACCTCATACTAAGCTAGTAGTACAACCTCATACTATACTAGTAGTACAACCTCAGACTATACTAGTAGTACAACCTCAGACTATACTAGTAGTACAACCTCATACTATACTAGTATTACAACCTCATACTATACTAGTATTACAACTTCAAATATACTAGTAGTACAACCTCATACTATACTAATAGTACAACCTCATACTATACTAGTAGTACAACCTCATACTTTACTAGTAGTACAACCTCATACTATACTAGTAGTACAACCTCATACTATACTAGTAGTACAACCTCATACTATACTAGTAGTAAAACCTCATACTATACTAATAGTACAACCTCATACTATACTAGTAGTACAACCTCATACTTTACTAGTAGTACAACCTCATACTATACTAGTAGTACAACCTCATACTATACTAGTAGTACAACCTCATAGTATACAACCTCATACTATACTAGTAGTACAACCTCATACTATACTAGTAGTACAACCTCATACTATACTAGTAGTACAACCTCATACTATACTAGTAGTACAACCTCATACTATATTAGTAGTACAACCTCATACTATACTAGTAGTACAACCTCATACTATACTAGTAGTACAACCTCATACTATACTAGTAGTACAACCTCAGACTATACTAGTAGTACAACCTCATACTATACTAGTAGTACAACCTCATACTATACTAGCAGTACGTACTGATTTGGCCAAAATGTAGCATGATGTATGCGAACAAAAGCAAAATCTACAGATGGCCAAAAACACCCGGATGTCGTCCTGATTTGGAAAAACTCTCCAGTATGCATCGGACCAGTCTATCTCTCCTACTGTATCCCACAATGCAAAGCGCTGGACCGCTACAGGCTACAGTTACAACAACAGCAGCATCCAAAAACGGCTCGTTTTTTTACATTTAACGCAGCTGTTTCATCACTAAATTCACTTGTGAGAATGTTTGAGGTGAGAAATCAACTGTGTAGATTTAGAATATCGACAGTTTTACGATGTTAGATGGCGAATCAAACATTTGCTTCAACGTTTTCGGAGTTTAGAAGCTCCACAAACTGCCGTGACAGCTAGCTAGCGCCTGCCGGGATCGCTACCTCTCCAGCTGGGCGGTCACGCTCACAGACCGCTATGAGCTGGAGCTCTCCAGAGACCGGTCTATAGACGAGAGGCTGTTATTACCTTGTTAACGGATAGTTTGTTTAAATATCACAACACAAATGTTCATTATAAACTAACATGAACCTGTGTTTATCTGCCTTTTTGGAGTTGAAAAGCTCCACAATCACCTGCGGGCGTACGGCATACTACTGAGGAACGCAGTCTGCAGTATGTACTGTATACTGCGTTTGACAGTTGTATGTAGTAGGCGGCTTTGAATAGAGCCAAAGTTTCCACGTCCGCAAGTATGCGAAGGTCCGCTCGGGTCAGCGTGACCTAAACTTCATCATCAGAGGGTGAACGCCTCAGCTCTGTGCGGACGTTCCCATACCTCCAATTTGTTGTGACCTACCACTTGTAGCGTAGTGGGCGCCACGACGCTACGAGTCGTAGCGTCGTGATCGAATGTGCACGTATGGAACGCGTCCTCCAAGCGGACAGTATAAACAGAACTACTAAACGTCTGTGGTGTCCACACCGAGGCATTAAAATGTACCGCAAAGCTCCCAATTCATGCAAAAAGCTCGAAAATATCTGGCTAAAACACTACAAGGCCGAAAGTTTGTGGAAACTCCTCTGGTTCTGTTTTTCCTGGTTTGGAAAAGGGAAATATTAATGCAACAGCAAACAGTGATATTTTACACACCAGTGTTCTTCTATCTTGGTGTTTGTCCCTTTCCTGTTTTCCAACCTGTCAATGTCCACGTGTACAAAGCAGCTCCATAAAGAAATGGTTCTCCCAGTTTGGTGAGAAAGAACTTGACTGGTCTGCACAGAGCCCAGATCTCACCCCCATCCAACACCTTTAGGATGGACTGAGACTTAGGATGAGCCAGACCTGATCACCCAACATCAGTGACTACGTTTACATGCACAAAATATTCTTTTTTTTTTTGCCCTTATTCCGAAAAAGACAATATTCCTACTAAGCCGTTTACATGGCGAAGGAAAATGTATATTTCGATAATATTCCTGCAGTCGTTCATACTCCGATTAACGTAACCGGTGGTGAAAGTAGCTTCCTTCTTTCATTCCTTCAACCACCTCCTTGAAAAGGTTGGTGTTGCGATATTTGTGCAGATCCAAAAACCTGTTGATATCCACTTTTCTTTCGGGCATGCATCTCTGCAAACTGCCGCTAGCTGTTTTGTTTTGTGTACGATGCATAGAGTTGGCCGTAAACAGGCAAGAGGCTGTGTGTCATAAACTGCAAAAAAAACACAACCCCACATGTCCAAAGAATGCTCCTAAAACCTGAATAATATCCCACACGTCTGAATCGGAAAATTCTCCATTCAGAATAAGGCCTATTTCAGAATATGCTGTTTTCATGACCCGTATCAAAATAAGAATATTTGTTATATATGTTATATTCGTAATAATAGTGGAGTATTAGTGTGCATGTAAACGTAGTCAGTGTTGGACCTCACTAATGTTTGTGCAGCCAGGTTATAAAATCTGGTGAAAAGCATGAAACCAGAAGAGTGGAGGCTGTTAGAGCAGCAGATTAATACCTGTGGTTTTGGAATCACATGTTCGAGAGTCACACAATGGTGTAATGTTTGGGTATACCCATAGTTATGTTGTACATATCCATCCTAATATAATGCTTAATCTAATGCTTTACATGTTGTAATTTCTTTCCTTCATCTTCTTCTACTTCAGTTACTGAATTCCTGTATTTTCCCCAGAAATCAGGCATAAACTTGTTGGCTTCAGCTCCTGGCTCCATGTGTAGGTGGAGAGTGCAACAGTGATAAAGATAGTAAGAGCAAGAGTGCGAGTTTTTTCCACTTGAAAAACAAGAGCGAGTCCACAGCATGTCTAGTGGCTGCTTGTTGTTCTGCTGTCAGTAGCAGATCTGCTGTTTGTGTCTCTACTACAACAGATTTCTCGCTGTATGTTTGTCGAACGCTGGTGCAAAATGTTGGCTGCAGAAAGCAGCTCTGGTCTGTGATTCTGAGAGACTGAAACTGTTTCCTGTTTTAAACTGATGGATGACAAAATGACAGATTTGTTGGGTGTCTGGGAGACAAGGACAGAAACCTCAACACTGTATATATACAGAAATATGAATAACCACATTTCTCATGTTCCATGTAAACGTCTAACATGATCAAAGCCAGGATAAGATTCACTAGTGTGCATTTGAAATCATTTATTCAAGATTTCCTGCTAATATGTCGCCCATCTGAACAACAAATCTGTACCAAACATACAGTGTAAGTGATGTTTCAGAGAACAACCTCACTGGATGATGTCTTTCTAAAGGTCCTACTTCCAAATGCATGATGCAACAGAGCAGAGTATCGATCCAGGATCCTGCACTGCACGCAAATAGAAATAAAGCTGCACGTAACATCAACGCAGAGATGTAAACTCCATCTAGGTCACGGCTGCAAACCTAGCTGGACGTTCAAACCCCCGACTAACACCCTGATGTGATCTCCGTTTGTACCCGGGCTCAGTCCCTTTATGAAGCGCTCCAGCTAATGAAGCGCTCCGCTGGAGTGGCTGTGGAGGACAGTCGAGGACCCCGTGGGACTGCCTTTCATAAACGCCTGCCTGAATAAGGCTCTTTTGTAACTCAGGCGTAGGTTATGAGTCAATCATGCCCAGATAGGCAGCTCTTAACGCTGCTGGGGTTTTCCCTCCTGGGATAGATGTGCTGCTGAAGCGTACACACTCCAACCACCACCAACACAAACATACATGCATACATGTAACACCAGCTCATAAAAGTATGCACAAACACTCAGTACTTCCTGTATAATTGAATCACTGTTTTATGTCTTAAATAACATGACGTGATAAAGTGATTTTGGATCATTCCATATTCTCTCTTTAGTAAATTATAGGATTATATGCTCCTCCTACATGCTCTCTTTTATAAAATCCCTTTCAGAACAAGTTAACTCTAAACTGCAGCTGGAGCTGTTCCTCAGCGTTCGCCAAAGTTGATGTTTTGCAGATGACACGCTACGATTTAACTGTGTAAAGACGTGCGCTGAAGGACAAGAAGCTAAATGACTACACAGACGCTGTCGAGGTTCGATGCTCCTCTGAACACCGTTTAACGGAAACAAATCTAATAATGACCACAAAGACATGTGCAATCCCTTGTTGCAACTGACCTTGACCATTTTGCACTGTTGCCATGGTAACAAATGAGACGAAGAAAAATGTGCTGCTACTAAAAATGTTTTCCCTACGCTGAAAGCTGAAATCGATCTTCTATAATCACTTACATGCAAACAGAAGTGGAGAAGAGTGGTGTGTTTTTTTTTGGGTCTCTACCTGAAATGGACTCTGGCTGTTGTAGTTCTTCACTTCTTTGTCGGCTCCACGAACAAGCAGCACTCTGGCACAGTTATCCTGGGGAAGAGAGAGAGAGAAAAAATCAAAACAAGGCTAAGAAAAGGTGTTAAACAACACTGACATCCTTTCATTCTCCTACTTTGTTGAGAAAAAAAAGCTGATTAGCTTCCAGTGAATTCTCCAAAAGCAAAAGAAGTCAGAAGAGCAGTGTGGCTGACTGTCTGAACATCCCAGCACTGACAGAGGAAAAGAAAGAAGAGAAGAACATCTACCTAAATCAGGAATGGAGCTTCATTCGCTGTTAAGTGTGTATCTATTGCTCCACTCAAAGAGAACGAGGGAGTGAGAGCGAGAGAGATAGATAGCGACAGAGAGAGAGAGAGAAGAACAGAGGGATGGAGAGTGCTGAGGGGTTTGAATCTACTGCACAAATCGCCCACAAAGTGCTCAACCACGCATGTACTGTGCACACACACACACGAATATAAATACTTTTTTTTTAGATCCACAATAAGCTATTGAGAGTTGAGAAACGGCTCACACAGATACTGATACACAAGCGTAATCTGCACAGTGTTGTCAGCATTCTAAATGTTTCTGCCATTACACATTTAACATCTTATTTTAAGACACGCATGATGTTATTTTTACGTCTCCGTCTGGAGTGTAGCGAGCCCACGACATATTCTATATGAGCTACATTTATAATGAAAATGTGTGACATACATCAGAGCTAGGAGCTGAAGCGTTTTAGCGTTCAGAAGATAACGAGAAGCAGAGCACAAAAGGAAATGTAGGGACTGGAGAGACAGAGGGATGCAATGTGAGAAAGGTCCAATCTCTAATGTCCGTGATGTGGAGGATAATCCAGGATGACGCCGCTTGGACACCGTGGAAACTTCAGCTTCAAATGGATTTTTCTTGTGCACTTCATGTTGCGTTAGTGAGTGCAGTTCAGTGATGGAGAAGATGACAGTGGAGGGACCGATGGAGGATTCTCACATAGTTTTTAGTTGAAGTTTTTATGCAACATTGTGCACTGAAATCTGCCTCAGAGTTCTCCATCTATCAAGGAGGATTGAGAGTTCATGCATATTTATAATGTACAGTATAACAGCATAATAACAGAATAATCCAGGTTACGTCAACCCCCTCTGTTTCACAGCCGGCGTTATCATCGTCTTCAATGCTTCAGCTCAGCAGCTTTAAATGATAACACTGAGGATGGTCTATATTTTTTATTACCATCAAGAAATATCATGAACAGACCGAGACCAATAGCGAATAGTCCCCAACAAATGCACTACTTCCTGTTTTGAATAACGTTCGTTAAAAATTTCAGTGACCAAATTACTGCGACTTTAAGAAGAAGAAACTATATATTGGTGAGGTGTTTTTAAAGATTTACGTCTTGAGTAGGAACCAATGGGCTTGGAGATGAGAGACACAAACAGGAAGTCAGAAAGTACAGAGTGCTCCAGGGATGACGTAATTTGGAGGTCAACCAGGAAGTGAGCATCGCCCTGATTCCCTCGACAAAAAGACATCGGGATTGTTTGTGATACTTCCATGTTTTGATTAGCATGATAATCTCCAACAATGAACACCACTTTTATGATTTATGAAGTGTGAATGCAATCTCCAGAAGTAAAAAGCTAACGTCAGGCTAACGAGCTACACCACGGTCACATGAGTGTGAGTATTCGGCGTGATGACGTTTAGTAGGTTTAGTAATGCACAGCATTTTTATCCCTTATTGTCCCACATATTGAGATGATGTCCCACATTTTCTTTGGCTCTAGTTTTCAAAAGTCAAACCAATGCAGGACAGACGCTTTTTAAAATCAGGCTTTTATTCATTATTTCAGGTAGAATTTCATTCTCACTGTGAAATGTCATTTTTCCAATTCTGCAATTTTGTTAATAGTCTGTTTATTGTCAATAATGTATATATTGTTCCTATTTTTAATATTTCCCCTTGTTTATATTGTTCCTATTTTTATATTTCTGCTGCTGTACACTGCAAATTTCCCCACTATGGGACTTATAAAGGAATATATTATCTTATCTTATCCAATGGCTGTGAAGAAAGCAGGGAAGGCCATCATCACGGCGCTTTGTTTGCTGTCAATCAAATTTTGCCCACGTGGGTCAAGTGCAGGTTGACCCGTCACCGTCTATGCTACGCTATGCCCGGGGAAAATGCACGTCACCGCAAGGTCACAAGCTCTGCAAGGTCACAAGCTCTCATAGGTGGAATATGATGGAAACTACCACAAAGAAAAAGAAATGCAGCTACAACAAAGACTGTGAAACTACTTAGAAGTGGGTGAAACTGGTTGAAGGCGATTCTCAGAGAGTTTTTTGTGAAATTTGCCAGTTATTTTTAATTTCAAACGGAGGGAATAGGACATGAAGAGACTCAGTTCATGTGAGTCTCACAAGATGTGCCGATCTATTGATGCATTCGGGCATTAAAGCATAGAGATGTTACGAGGTAAGGGGCAAAACAGAAATGTTTATTATTTAGGTTAGATAGACATTTTATCAAAATTGTAGAGACGACTTCTCAGCCTTGGTTACATGTCCCACATTGTCCCACATTTGGTTTGTTGGGACCTTGTCACCCTAAGGGGGTTGGACTAACACGTTGTTGGATTTGATGTTTTCATGGGATTTGTTGACAATAAGAAAACCACACAATAATGGCTGCCTTATCCTCGATTATTATATTAAAACGGACCCTTTCCCAGCTCCATGCACTGACACAGAAGCAGCATTTCACACATACAGTACAGTTAAGGCCCTCTCCTTAACATCCTATGTAGCCAACAAATGGAGGCTGATGTAAAAGGCCATTTCACAGGTCAAAAGCACGTGTGGCTCCTCAGCTACAGAGCAGGAGTGAAACTAAGTGGAACTAAATGCTTTGATTCATATCCATCAGCAGGCTGGTTTTGATTCCAGGACGTGGTTCTCTGTGTAACTGGCCACGCTCCAAGGGCGATGTGTTAAATGGTCTCAGATGACTGGCTGTACAAACAAGGGTTAGAGGCTCCTGCTGACCTTTAGCTACAGGCTATACTGACAGGTTTAAGTCAATTAGTCTTTGAGATGGTTCATCGATTCAGGGCACAGTTAAGTTAATGGACCAGGCTGGAGTTATTGTATATTTTCTTATCGTCAATAAGTCCATGCATGGAAAGACTAAAACCAATAAATGTGTTAGTCCATCTCTCAACAGAGCGCTACAGGAATGAGTCCTACATCCCAGAAATGAGTTAGCATTTTAGCTCTTTCTGATCCCTCGTCTGGAAGTCAATGTTTTTTTATTATTTTATTTTCGACTTTTTTACAATAAACACACAAGACATGAAACACCCAGTACCCTTATACAAAATAACAGAAAAAAGACAGGGGATACATGTCAAGAACAAGTGCAAAGCTGCCAGCAAAGCTAGCAGCAAAACTCATGAGCTACTGTATACATTTAGGTCTAATCAAGCAATGTCAAAAAAGGCTTCCACACCTTTAAAAAATTGTTTGTGAATTACTTTTGCTAAAGCGAATCTGTTCCATCTTAGCAAGACCACATGTGGTGCTCTAGTGAGTATTAGTGTCAGCAGGACGGTGGATGTGGGGTTAAGTCAGAATAAACTACAGTGTGTGTGTTCATGGTGATGAAGGAACAAAGTGAGGCTCATCGATGTGTTTTTAATTGAGCTCTATGGATACAGGGGAAGAAAAGATATCAGGCTCAATTGATAAACACACAATACTAGTAAGTAGATACATTTTTAAGAAATTTAAACTCAAGTCAGGTGGAACCAAACAGACCCCAAGACGGAAATTTGGTGGAAGCTGATGGCGCTTGGGTTGAGAAACGAATAAGAAATAGAAATACAAGGAAAATATTTGTAACAGAAACCTATTTAAAGGGACTGTATGTAACTTTTTACACATATAAATGGTTTTTTTATTGCCAGTGTGTGAACAGGTTGTAACCAAACCTAAAAAATGAGACCTTCTGTGACTTCCTGGGTTTCCTCTATCAGCGTGTAGACTGCTTTTAATGTGATGAACCCGGGACGTTTATACCGGGAAAATACAACGGATGTGACGTCATGCACGCTCGCTAGTGCCTTTATTTTCAGCTCTGCTTACAGGGCTAACAGTGTCCACCATAGCTAATGTTTGGTTAGAAATGGAGTCCATTAACGTCAATAAACGACCAGCCACAACTCAGACTCCAACACAAACTCCACGGAAGCACAAAAAAACAAAGTTATATCTGGTGAATCCCGTCTTGCAAAACAGGAATGTGACCGACGTCGGGGGGAAACTAGGATCAACATCGGCCGGGCCTTCGATTCATGGAGAGACCTTCGTTTACGAGCATAAGCGCGTTGACTTAACGGCCACAGGTGTTTCTGTTAACAAGCTATTTCTGATTCTTACATAGAGTCCCTTTAACATCACATATTCCTACGAGTTAGTAAGCACATTTAAGATGTAAAGAGGCAGACAGTGACTTGGCGGTATGGTTATACTTCTGGGGATTCTCCAAGCAGCATTAGAGCATCAAATACATGAGCATGATAAATAACATGCAAGGAGAACAGCAAATGATTGGTCCCACGGGGGGGAAAAAGGAACAAAGAGCCTGCAGGGTGCGTACAAACAGAGCAGAACTGAATGAGGTGGAGTCAGCAGCAGAAACAGCAGCAAATTAATACGTCAGCATGCAGAGAGAAGAGTGAGCACGGAGCATTTACTGTAACGCTGTCCAGTCAGTTCTGTGAGATCTAATAGATAACTGTCAGCTAATACAAGAACACATGACTGACAGCCAGAAGTCCAACAGGTGGTCTCCTCTTATGCCTGTTTCTCCTTAAATATTTATCCGATGTTATGGACTTACAAAGCATTTATAGAACATGGTGATTCTATGGTTCAGTATCCCAATTTTCTTTCTTTATTACATTAAGAAAAGTACAAGATATTGGCACAGATTGGATCTTCTTCAGGTACAGAGGAATCAAACAGACTCAGGTGTGTCATTGAGGAAATAGTCCTGGTCCCACCTGTAGCTTCTGGCTACAACCAAGTGGACAGGTGCAACCATCCAACTCGGACGCAAGATAATACCTATATAAATATATATATATCATAAAGTAACAGTTTTCTATCAAATACATTCAAATCATTGTGCTGAAAAGACACAGAATGGAATTAGGGCTGTCAAATCAATCGCAAATTTGTTTTAACTCCACTAATTTCTTTAACGCATTAACGCAACTTGTGATTTTTAGGTTGTAGCAGCTCAATTTTAAAGCTAGAGTGAAGATACTGGTATCATATGAAACTAGAAAACCTAATGAATCCATCGGTACCAACCATGTCATACTAGCTTGTCATGAAGGAGGTTAAATAACGCTCCATATTTACGCAAAAGTTTTGGCGAGGAAAAACTGTCATGACCATTTTCAAAGGGGTCCGTTGACCTCTGACCTCCAGATATGTCAATGTAAATGGGTTCTCTGGTTACCCACGAGTCTCCCCTTTACAGACATGCCCACTTTATGATAATCACATGCAGTTTGGGGCAAGTCATAGTCAAGTCAGCACACTGACACACTGACAGCTGTTGCTGCCTGTTGGGCTGCAGTTTGCCATGTTATGATTGGAGCATATTGTTTTATGCTAAATGCAGAACCTGTGAGGGTTTCTGGACAATATCTGTCATTGTTTTCAGTGTTGTTAATTGATTTACAATAATAAATATATACATACATTTGTATAAAGCAGCATATTAGCCCACTCCCATGTTGATAAGAGGATTAAATACTTGACAAATCTCCCTTTAAGGTACATTTTGAACAGATAAAAAATGTGCGATTAATCGTGATTAACTATTTAAATCGATTGACAGCCCTATAAAATATACTTTTATAGAATATAACTAAGAGGAAAATAAAACACAAATCATATCTGAATAAGGTAAATGTGAATCTCAGCTCAGAAAAGGATAAAGTTTGAAAATTAATGCTATCAATAACCTGAAAGAACGTTTTGAATGAGAATCCCACGTTAATCCTAGAGGAGGTTAGATATTCCCATCTCACCCAATCCAGTGCTTCTTTCTTTTAAGAAAGTTTTCCACTTGTATTAGTGAATACTTTATTGCTCATCATAATGTGTATATATATGCATTATGTTATACTTTCCCCTCTGTCGGCTACATACAGTCCAGCATGTTGCTCCACATTCCTCCCGCTTTTTACAGGTTTGACCGAACTGGCTTAACTATCTTAAAATAGTAACAGGTCAATCCAATAGTGGTGTGTGTTGACATTCACATAACACACACACACATCTCATCAAGTACAGAGACCCATACAATACATCCCCCCCCCCCCCCCCCCCCCACTCACCTGGTTGTATAGGGCACAGATGTGGAGAGCAGCGTTTCCCGAGGCATTCTGGGCGCTCATGTCTGCTCCGTAGAACAGCAGATGCTCCAGGTGCTGCACATGGCCGTGACGGCAAGCCTGCACACACACACACACACACAAACACACACACACACACAAGTAGTTCACTGTCAATTAAAGCCTTCCACGAGATAGTAGTTGCAGTAATATGCCTTTAACACTAGATGTCAGTGTGCTGCAGAGGAGGTGAGCAGCTGTAGCCTCAGTTTGAACCCAGTCATCAAAAGATGGGAGGATTGATGAGTGTGTGTGTGTGTGTGTATGTGTGTGTGTGTGTGTGTGTGTGTGTGTGTGTGTGTGTGTGCAGAGAGGAAGCTTAAAGAAATGCACAGTTGCATAATTGAGTGTACGAGACGGTCAGAAACAGAAGCTGAGCAGGAAGCTGTTGCTTTAATGGGACCAATTTCCTCTGTAGATGGCGTTAATGTTCGGGGTTATGGTGACAGATGATCATTTTATATGGCATATTTACACTGTGGCTTATTACAGAGACGTTTGAAGGAAGGACAGAAACCTGAATGGCTGCAGGTTACAGTTAAAACTATTTCATCATCAACTGAGCAGTGGAATGGAGTTGTGTTACATAATTAGGGATTTGCACAGCCAGGCAGAACATTTGGCTGAATGTATTGGAGTGCTTGATTTGTCTGAACTTCTGAGGTCTGTTTTTACTGTTCTAGTTCAAAGATTGATAATTATATTCAAACGCTTTTTCAGACATTGTTGCATCTGTTGTAGAAGGACGAATGGCAGAGAGGATGCCATGCTCTTTGACCTCTTCCACTCCTTGAGGGCGCCGGCACACTCGGCAGACTTTACTTTCTTCAGAGGCTGTAGGGTTGTGAAGTTACTGGTATCATGTGAAACTAGATACCTACAGTAAGGAATCCATTGGTACCAACCATGTCACTTGCACAAAATTTTGGTGAGGAAAAACTGGTATGGCGATTTTAAAATTTTCAGCCATTTTCTTTTTTTTTTTTTAAATGTCCAAAAAATAGCCGAAAAAAAATCTGAAAAATGTTTAAAAATGAACAAAAGTCCGAAAAATAGTAAAAAAAAAAAGTCTGAAAAATTTCCTAAAAAGTCCAAAATAGTCTGAAAAAAGTCAGAAAAAAGTCCAAAAAGGTCAGGAAAATGTCCGAAAAAAGCCAGAAGATGTTAGAAAAAAAGTCAGAAAAAAAGTCAGAATAATGTCCAATAAAAAGTCAGAAAAATATCTGAAAAAAGTCTGAAAAATGTCCCAAAAAAAGTCAGCAAAATACTAGCTTGTCATGAAGGAGGTTAAATAACGCTCCAAACTTACACTAAATTTTGTCGAGGAAAAACTGTCATGGCCATTTTCAAAGGGGTCCCTTGACCTCTGACCTCAAGATATGTATCTGAAAATGGGTTCTCTGGGTACCCACGAGTCTCCCCTTTACAGACATGCCAACTTATGATAATCACATGCAGTTTTTTTCATGCTGTATAAATGTGTTATTTTCTCCTATTCTAAAATGGTGTATCTGAATATTTCTGCATACTGGGGTCCCTAAACGGTCTTGAATTACATACATTGTGTATCACTGTAAAGCTGAGACTCTTGTGGATCCAATGAGCCCAACTGTATTCATGTGTGATGATGTTAGTCCCCATAGGAGACATTTCATTGACCTCACTGTCTAAAATGACCTGTGGTGACCTCTCGGATAATCACAGCCTCATGAAACTTTACAGCCACAAACTAGAGACCTAGAGCATTCAGAGGATGGATGGATCAAACTAGAGACCTAGAGCATTCAGATGATGGATGGATCAAACTAGAGACCTAGAGCATTCAGAGGATGGATGGATCAAACTAGAGACCTAGAGCATTCAGAGGATGGATGGATCAAACTAGAGACCTAGAGCATTCAGAGGATGGATGGATCAAACTAGAGACCTAGAGCATTCAGAGGATGGATGGATCAAACTAGAGACCTAGAGCATTCAGAGGATGGATGGATCAAACTAGAGACCTAGAGCATTCAGAGGATGGATGGATCAAACTAGAGATCTAGAGCATTCAGAGGATGGATGGCTTTCCTAGCTAGATTGACAATAAGGGAGTTTCTGAGCAGTTTACACAACAGAAGTGCTCGCCATCCAATCGCTCACAAATGCAATTCTTGCAGAAATCTCCAAATGTAAAAAGTTTTTGATCCCAAATCACAGCATGGCTTTTTCTATGGTGTTCCTCAAGGTCTTGGTGTCTTAATGTGGTATTTTGGAGGGATTATTGATCATTTTTATCAATTCTCCAGTGGTAAAAAATGGTTAAATTTAGCACCAAATCTGTGTAACAAATGATATCAACCCAAAAATTGCTGCAACAACTTATGAGACATAATAGAGCATGCGGATGGACATCATATACTTCTATCATAATGTTCTAAACCCTTATACACTTTATAAATGTATTTTACTTAATTCAGTGTCAGTGTATATATATATGTTAATAAGCATTTAGCTCAAAGCACCGCTGTGCCTGACAGAACCTCTTGCATGGCTGTAGATTAAATTAAACAAATAAAATATTATCTAAATTGTTGTTGAATATTGTTCCGTTGTTTCAGCTCAAATCATTTATCTTTAGTGCTGAATTGAGATGATGTGTTTTCAGTCTGTATAATGCAGCATCCTTAGATATGGTGGAGAAACATGTCAAACTGATTTGATCCAGAAGAGCTGGGAGGCTGGAGTAACAGAAGATTTAACAGCATAACAAGAGGATATTAATGATGTCATCAACTTTACTCTCATAGTTATTGTGTGTTTTATTTAATATGTTGTGTTGGGTGAGAAGGACGTGATCACTGAATTCCAGGATTTTCTGAATGAATAAACTGAAAGTTGACCTGTGAACCAGCAGCAGCCGTTGTGTTGTTCACCGTGCTGCCTGACAGCTGATTGTTATCGGGTCTGAAACGGGACAGATGGGGAAGACAGAGATTCTGCAACTCGACAGGGAGGGAGATATAAGCAGTCTGATAAAGCCGATGGGTCTGAACGCACAGGGAAGCACGCCCATACACAACACTGTGTAGACGTTTGTCACCGCTGCAGAGCGGCTCTCCTGAAACGCCTTTATCTTCTTCAACGGCTAACAGCTGCCAACAGTCTGACTGTGTGTGTCTGTGTGCTTTAGTAATGCTTTCCCAATACCAGCTGTTCCAAAGAACCACACAGCCAAGAACCCTCTGTGCTCCTGTGTGTGTGAGTGTGTGTGTGTGTGTGTGTGTGTCTACCTGGTGAACTTCATGCCAGCCGTTCTCGTCCTGGCAGCAGACGGCGGCGTGGTGGTTCAGCAGGAGCTCGCAGCAGCCCGGGTCTCCTCCCACCACCACGCTGTGATACAGAGGAGTCAGACCGCGGCTGTCCTTGTAGTCTGGTGAAGCTCCCAGCTCCAGCAGAGTCTGAAGGTGTAGGTGTGAGGGGGGGGGGGAGATGAGGGGTCAAAGACATACAGATATATATATCAATTATTAAGCAAGGTGAGTCATCACATTTGTAGTTTCCAGGGATCAGATTTGTAAGTTCTGGTAAAAATAGTCTCTTTAATGGAAGGTTCATAATTATGGGCTAATAATCATTATCATTATCATAATAATACATTTTACAAAGTGCTTTAAGATTTACAACGATGCATTAGGACTGTTGTAGGTAAAAACAAATTATGGAGTCAGGGGAGGGGGGGGGGGGTAATGTTCAGAGAAAGAAGTCGTAAATTTACGAGAAAAAATACTTAGACTTATAAGAAAAAAAGTCACAAATTTATGAGAGGAAAAACTTGTCAAAAATCATGAATTAGCGAGAAACCGTGGTATCGCCAGTCGCCTTCTCAATTTTGTTGCTCCTAAAATAGCGTTCTTGTGGTGAGGACGGCCTCCGAGCGAG
Organism: Sebastolobus alascanus; assembly: GCA_916701645.2. NCBI lineage: Eukaryota > Metazoa > Chordata > Actinopteri > Perciformes > Sebastidae > Sebastolobus > Sebastolobus alascanus. The sequence goes on from CAKAOJ020000093.1 coordinate 978,202, forward strand.
ATGAAGGTCCTGAAAGATACATACACTGATCAGCCATAACATTAAGACCACTGACAGGTGAAGTGAATAACACTGATTATCTGGTTACCATGGCACCTGGCAGTGGGGGGGATATATTAGACAGCAAGTGGACATTTTGAACTTTGTGTTGGAAGCAGAAAAAATGGGCCAGCGTAAGGATTTGAGCGACTTTGACAAGGACCAAATAGTGCTGGCTAGACGACCGGGTCAGAGCATCTCCAGAATTGCAGCTCTTGTGGGATGTTCCCGGTCTGCAGTGGTCAGGACCGACCAAAAGTGGTCCAAGGAAGGAGAACCGGTGAACCGGCGACAGGGTCAGACCCGAGGCTCATTGATGCACGTGGGGAGCGAAGGCAGGCCCGTGTTGTCCGATCCAATAGAAGAGCTACTGGAGCTCAAACTGCTGAAAAAGTTAATGCTGGTTCTGATAGAAAGGTGTCAGAACACACAGAGCATCTCAGTTTGTTGCGTATGGGGACCGGTCAGGGTGCCCGTGCTGACCCGTGTCCACCGCCAAAAGCGCCTACAATGTGCACGTGAGCATCAGAACTGGACCACGGAGCGATGGAAGAAGGTGGCCCGGTCCGATGAATCACGTTTTCTTTTACATCATGTGGATGGCAACGAGTTGGAGGTGTTGACTCGGCCTCCAAATTCTCCAGATCTCGATCCAATGGAGCATCTGTTGGATGTGCTGGACAAACAAGTCCGATCCACGGAGGCCCCCCCACCTCGCAACTTACAGGACTTAAAGGATCTGCTACTGACGGCTTGGTGCCAGATACCACAGCAGACCTTCAGAGGTCTAGTGGAGTCCATGCCTCGACGGGTCAGGAGGACCTACTCAATATTAGGCTGATCGGTGTATATGCCTTAGTCTTTCATGTTGTTTCTGTGGTATTTTATGAACATAATGCTGACATCGGTGGCATTGTACTTTATCATTACTTTAGAACTGTTGTACGTTATATTGTACCAGTGGATTATCAGATAGATAAATCCTAAAGATTGCTGCTTCCGATGTCCTCTGAGTGGAAAGGTCCTAACAGATACACATTTTCTTTTATGTTTCTGTGTTGTTTTATGAACATAAATAAATAGTAATATATTTAATATATTTTGCATTCTGCGCTCACGTTACCACAGTGTTTAACGGCGGCATTTGTGGTGTGATGAGGTGGATCCAACCTTGCAAAGTTCAGCGATGCGGTTCCTTAACAAAAAGGGTATTTTACTGAGTTTTTTCACGTGAATTTGTGATTTTATAATTGATTTTGGTCGTCTTAGCTCCTCAGGAAGGACCGACAGCATAAGTCTTGTTTCCTCTCGTCTTTCGCCTCCACTTTACTGATGAAGCATCATCCCTTCATCATCTCATCGTGCTGTTAACTGACTGGTTTGCATGCATCAAAAGATTGCAGTATGACAGTAGTGGTGCTCCTTTACCGTGAGTGCAACGTGGTTCTTGGAGCGAGCAGCTTTGTGGAGGGCAGTCATGCCGTCTTTGGCTCTGTAGTCCAGGTGAGATCCTCCATTCTTCAGCACCTTTATCGTCTCCACCACGTTGTCCAGGTGAGCTGCAAAGGTCAGCGGACTCTCTAGAAAAACAAGTCATGGACAGAATATAGGTTACCAATTTTTAAAAAATCTGTATTGGAGAGCAGATAAAGAAGAAGAAACATACGCAGCAGAACCCAGGCGTGTTAATGATTCAAACATATCCAGCAGGTTTGCTGCTTTTAATAGTTTAAGAAAAGTGTCATTTCCTAATAGGAGCTAAAAAAGTATTTTATGTTTGTTTCCAACAGGGAGTCACAAGCTCATAAACGTACTACGACTAAAACAATGATTTAATTTGCCTCCAGTAACAGCAGTATGCACACGACTCCGGGGACCGATACTGAGGCTGTGATGACACAAGTTTGTTTTCTGTGGTACAAACCACCGGGGAAAAGCCTGCTGGCATTTTTCTATTTGCTTGGTTTGAATTCACACTGAACAACTGCAGGTAAAGTACAGCTTATGTCACATGACAGACAATTAATAAGCAGACATCGCACCTGTATGGTATGTACATCACCAGGTAAGCCATGCCTGTTCCAGAGAGTTTTACCCATTAAAGGGGGCTTTTTTGGGGGGGTCTATGGATGCTGTGGCTTCAGTATGCGAAATTTCAAATTTGTGATTTCAAATCATATAAAGAAAAGTGACTTGGCATTGTAGTACCTGAATAAATGAGAAGAATTTATACAGAGGACCCTTAGCTCAGCGTAGACTATTGCTATGCTAACCAGGTGTGGTTATTTTCAATCTAATTAATTGTTGTTTATGCAGTGCCCAGTGAGCAGAGGGACAGATTACTACTGGTCAGGTATGGATGAAGTTACAGTATGTGTTTATCTCATTTTGTCAGGCTGAATTACAAAACATGACTCCAAGCTGCAGTCATAAAAAAAGATTTATTCTGAGGTTGTTTCCTGCAGTTGGCTTACATTAAACACCACATATCACTTGAAGGAGGCTTGAGACTCATTTTCAGTCTCTTCGCTGCAGTTAAGTGGTCGCCATTCAAATCTGAATGATGCTGTGCAGAGTTCAAATAAACGGCTCCAAATACAGTGTGAGTGTGAATGAGGTCGGCCTCCAGACGGAGCTGTGAACGGCATCAATGATGTCTGCTAAAGAACGAGTATGTGACAGAAAGAGAAAACTACACGTCGTCACTGCTCAGGTTGTTGTTACCTCTTGTTGAACTGTTGTTAACCAACGTGATCTCACAGAAGTGACGAGTTCCTGCGATAGAGGAAGCTGCAGTTTCAGGACCGCATGCTAGAACTGTCTTCAGTGTAAATGCTTGTTTAATACTCATTGTTTTACCATTTTAATTAAGTTTAAATAATCGTAATGATAAAACTGTGATGACAGCCTGTTTACCACCACAATACATGTTATCACCCAGTCAAATGGCAATGATATGTTATTTATATTCAGGTTTCCTGGTTGCATCTCTCTCTCTCTCAGGAGTCGTTGAGACATTTCCGTCATTTCATGTAGGCTAGAAATGTGGTCCTGAAACTGCAGCCTCCTCTAATGCAGGGACATAATATTGGAAATGACCACGACCTCTTGAAAGCGCATTACGTGGTGGTAGGGTGACCATGAGGGACTGCACAGCATTTTTATCCCAGTTGTTGTTGTCCCACATATTGAGACGATGTCCCACATTTTCATTGGCTCTAGTTTTCAGAGTCTAGAGTTAAACCACTGCAGGACAGACGCTTTTTAAAAAAATCTGGCTTTTATCCAATGGCTGTGAAGAAAGCAGGGAAGGCAGGTTGACCTTGAGGTCACTGTCTTTGCTGCGCTATGCCGGGAGAACTGCGAGTCACCGCAAAGTCACAAACTATGCACATTTTAGGTCGAATGTGATGGAAACTACCACAAAGAAAAAGAAATACAGCTACAACAAAGACTGTGAAACTACTTATAAGTGGGTGAAACTGGTGGAAGGTGATTCTCAGAGAGTGTTTCGTGAAATTTGCCAGTTATTTTTTAATTTCACACGGGGGGAATACGACATGAAGCGACACAGTTCATGTGAGTCTCACGTGAGAAACGTTTGGCTCAAACAGAGATGTGCCGATCTGTGGATGCATTCAGGTAAAGCATAGAGATGTTACAAGACTTCTCCCTACGCAGACTTTTGAATTTGTGTGTCCACCCCAAAAATAGGATCCTAACTGACTTTCCATTGGCATTGTATCCATGGTGATGGCACGTTATTTTAACACATTCTGTGCCACCGCCAGGTAATGCGCCGTTAACGTGCCAGCGGACGTCAGATAAACTTCTCGTGGGTGCATGTGAACACTAGCACGTGCATGATGTATTAAACTTGTATACTGAACATTTTTTCATTGTTTTTTTTGTGGATTCTGAAGAGAAAACATTTACAAAAGGAAATGAAATCTCCGTGTTTGTTGTGACAGATTAATTTAGGAAATTCTCAAATGTGCGTCAGTCGTTTCTGAGTGGATGAAACTGAGCCTTGATTTCTCCAGCTGTGCTGACTGTGTGCAGATATGAGCAGCAGGAGGAGGAAGAGGAGTGTTTATATTTTACTGCTTTTTGCCGGACAGCTGAAATCAATAGCTGGTACAGTCAGAGCGGAGTAACAAGAGTCCTAATCTGCAGAGAGACGCCTCTCCCCTTCAGCAATAAGGCATTCATTTAACAACAGCTCTCAAAGCCCATTAAGATAACCTCAATTCTCTGCTTAATAACACTTTCTCCTCTCAGCGTCAGCTTTCTTTGCCTCAACAGACCAGTTTATTTTCTGCCCAATCTCTGTCCACTCAATACCGGCTGTGCTAAGAGCACCTGCACCGCTGAGATACCCTTGACATATTCATTAAATGATCATAAATACACATTAATAATACTCAGGTAAACCAGCGCTGGTTAACAAATGATTGTAATGAGCTTTTAAATACATGCTGCTTTAGATGAGAGGTAAACGTTATTTAGAAACCTGTGAAATCCGAAAACTTGTACTAAAAGGACCCTTTTCGGAAAGCATGATTTATTTTGTTCTTACTTTCTCACTCAGTCTTTTTCATACGTCCTCTCTGGCTGATTAGTGTCCCCATGTGTCAGTACAGCTGAACCTTGTGTGGTTCTCAGAGCCACAGTAATACGAGCTCCCCAGAAGGGTTCATACCTATGTTCTCCTGGTCCTACAGTATGTTCCTCAGCTCTACATAGCACATAATGTGAACCTGAAAAAGATGTTCCCCAGCTCTGCCATATGGCTCTCAGTATAACAAGCCTACACTTGAGGAAACTTATCAAATGGTTGGAGAAATGGAATCACCAAAGGTCAAAGCTTAATGCTTTCTTAGGTAAAAACTAGCCTGGTATACTTGTTTTTGAACCTATTCAAAACAACATCAACACAAACAAGGTAACATGGTAATAACGCAAATTTGTTTCAACGCCATTCATTCATTTCTTTGACGCATTAACGCAACTTGCGATTATTTAGTTTGTAGCAACTAGCTTGTCATGAAGGAGGTTAAATAACGCTCCAAACTTGCGCTAAATTTTGGTGAGGAAAAACTGTCATGGCCATTTTTCAAAGGGTTCCCTTGACCTCTGACCTCCAGATATGTGAATGTAAATGGGTTCTATGGGTACCCACGAGTCTCCCCTTTACAGACATGCCCTTTTCTTAGTTATGATTTGAGCATATTTTTTTATGCTAAATGCAGTACCTGTGAGGGTTTCTGGACAATATCTGTCATTGTTTTGTGTTGTTAATTGATTTCCAATAATAAATATATACATACATTTGCATAAAGCAGCATATTTGCCCACTCCCATGTTGATAAGAGTATTAAATACTTGACAAATCTCCCTTGAAGGTACATTTTTAACAGACAAAAAATGTGATTAATTTGCGATTAATCGCAATTAAAAAATGTAATCAATTGACAGCACTAGTAGTAATATAGTATAACATAATATATAGTACAGCAATAAGACAGACATAGAATATCAGTATCAACTTTCCTAGTTTAATTACCACTTTTTTTTAACGTGCAGTAAAGTCAAAATCATGACTAGTATGTTGCTGCTTTTGCTCCTCTTATATATTCAAAGAGGACCTATTATGCTTTTGTGCTTTTCCCCTTTCTTTTAGTGTGTTATATATATTTTTTGTGCATGTAAAAGGTCTACAAAGTTATGTGTTCAGACGGAGGATGAAACGAAGTGAAGAGATGTTCTAGTAGAAACCTAAAATACAAGTATGCATTTAAGTATCGGTAAGTAATCAAGTATATTAATTTGTGATTAATCACAATTAATTATGGACAAACGCGCCATTAATCATGATTTAATATTTCAATCGATTGGCAGCCCTTATTATTCCAGATGTTATTAACTTTTATCAGAAAATCAAAATGGGAGCACTTTTGAAAAGTGTATTTAATGTGTTAATTAATATGATATTGAACCAGGGAACACAGGACCCTGGGAAAATTGATACGCTCCCCTCCAGAAGCAGCAGCCCGATACCAACTCGTTCTGCCGGCGGTGTTTTAACAACAAGCCTTGAGAGTTTCCTGTCAATCCTATGGATCGCTGACTCCCGTTCCTATTGAGCGTGGTACTCATCCAAAACCCAATAGGACTGATTAGAGGACCGTGGACGGGCTGAAGCAGGCAGAGTTAAAATGATATTCCAGTCAAACTCAAATTCTCTCTTTAGCAGTTAGATATCTAAAATCAAGTCAATTTTATTTGTATAGCCCAAAATAAAAAATGACAAATTTGCCTCAGGGTGCTTTACAATCTGGACAGGATACGACACCCTCTGTCCTTTACAGTACGACCCTCTCATCGGATAAGGAAAAACAAAAAATAATACATATAATGTGAACATATGTGAGAATGGAGGGTATATGTGGATCCAGGAGGATGTCAAGCAGCTTCCCGGCGTCGCCAAACAGATAGAGCCAGAGCAACACGTCCTCCTCTCCATGCCAAACAGAGAGAGCCCGAGCAAAACGACCTCCTCTCCACGCCAGGTAGGTAGAGCCAGAGCAACAAGACCTCCTCTCCACACCAACTAGATAGAGCCCGAGCAACACAACCTCCTCTCCACGCCACATAGATAGAGCCTGAGCAACACGACCTTCTCTCCACGCCAACCAGATAGAGCCAGAGCAACATGACCTCCTCTCCACGCCAGATAGGTAGAGCCAGAGCAACGCTACCTCCTCTCCACGCCAGATAGGTAGAGCCAGAGCAACATGACCTCCTCTCCACGCCAGATAGATAGAGCCAGAGCAACACGACCTCCTCTCCACGCCAACCAGATAGAGCCCGAGCAACACGACCTCCTCTCCACACCAGATGGATAGAGCCAGAGCAACACGACCTCCTCTCAACGCCGAATAGATAGAGCCAGAGCAAAAGACCTGGGCACATAAACAGACACTATGGCCTGGTATCAATTTGTAATTTGGGTGATTTGACCCTTCAAGACAATAAAGGGAGCCAACAACCCTAGCTGATGGTGCTGCAGTGGTTAAACTGAGCTATAACAGCCTGTTTGCTGTGTGGCTTTGTTGCCAGATGTAAAAAGCCCTGCTAAATACCACCGATGTGCTGGAGTTAAAAAAGGTAGCAAGCAGCCAGCTACCAGAGAGGAGTATTCTGCCCGCTGGGCAGCAGCGAAGGCTTTTGTTTGTGTTGAGTATCTTCCAGGTGTGAGCATGCGAGTTGTGTACCACGTATTCCTGAGAGGAATGTGTGTGTTCAGTCATCCCGCTGCATCCTGAGTAAATACAGTTATTGTAGCCAAAGACTTGGCTCTATGTTCTCACACACTGGGGGGAGGGCAGCCATTTCCCGGAGTAAAGAGCTGTGTCCTAATGTCAATGTGTTCTCAGCACAGCTCACTAATGTTCTGTAAAGACGAGGTGAGCAGGTGTTCCATGCAACGCTGGGCTGGGATAATAGTTATAAGTCCTCCTAGGCCCACTTGTAGGCAGAGAGTCTGGTGTCTGGGGAGACTACAACCTGGCAAGAATAATAGCTTATTATATCCAAACATGCACATCCAATCACTTGTACACTTGACTTAATTTGCTGTGGAGCTCGTGGTTAACATCCGATATTATTGCCAGTTATACAGGAAGGAAATAAATCAGGAGGAGCTCAATAAAACAGAGAGCTCATCATGTTTTTTGTGGTTGGATAATGACGGGACAACAAGGTGAAGTGGAGTTGACTAAGATAGGTTGAGAGAAGATGTATTAACAGTAAACGAGGGCAAATGTAAAAATGTGTTGAAATTATAACACTTTCTCATTGCATTTTGATGATGACTGGAAAATGGAAAAAAATATGCAATACGCAAATAAATCACATTTTTATCTGTTCTTAATGTACCTTTATTACATTTCTTTATGTTTATATAGGTATATACAGTATATATATATCAGGTCTTACTATCCTCGGGTCGATTCTCTCTTTTTTATGTTGGACCCATGAAGACCTCTAGAAGAATTGCTGTCTCAGCTCTGGAAATGACACCAAGTTGTCTCTCATTACCTGTTAACCTACATACTGTACAGGTAATTCTATACATGAATCCAGCCTGGACGTCAGCTAAGCCTGTACAGGCAGCGACCAAACTGAGAGAAGATTAGAATGATGGAGGACTTTAACTCTGTGACTGTGACTGGAACAACCACTTGGCATGAATTGTGATTATTGAAGGTGAGATTTGAGAACAGGACTCTGGAGAAATTAATGAATAGCTTAATCTTTCTCCACTATCTCTTTGTTTCACCTTTTGTCTTTTCTAAAGGCCCTCAGTTACGAATACAGATACCTTTTACCTTGCAGAATACCCTTATGTAGGAAGACCACATATGCAGGCATATACACAACAAAACTGTAAAGCTTAGACTCTTGTGGATCCAATGAGCCCAACTGTATTCATGTGTGATGATGTTAGACCCCATAGGAGACATTTCACTGTAGTGAGACAATTTTTTTTCAAACTTGACCTCACTGTATAAAATGACCTGTGGTGACCTCTAGGATAATCACAGCCTCATGAAACTTTACAGCCACAAACTAGAGATCTAGAGCATTCAGAGGATGGATGGATCAGACTAGAGACCTAGAGCATTCAGAGGATGGATGGCTTTCCTAGCTAGATTGACAATAAGGGGGTTTCTGAGCAGTTTACACAACACAAGTGCTCGCCATCCAATCGCCGAAAAATGCAATTCTTGCAGAAATCTCCAGATGTCAAAAGTTTTTGATACCAAATCACATCATGTCTTTTTCTATGGTGTTCCTCAAGGTCTTGATGTCTTAATGTTGTATTTTGGAGGAATTATTGATCATTTTTTTATCAATTCTCGAGCGGTAGGAAATGGTTAAATTTAGCACCAAATCTGTGTAACAAATGGTATCAACCCAAAAATTGTGAGTGAGCCTCGGAATGGACATCATATACTTCCATCATAATGTTCTAACCCCTTATGCACGATCACAATTTAATATAATTTATTAATATGACTACAACAACTTGACACACAGTGCTGAGCTGCATCTCAAATTAATCTTCAGGTTCCAGCTTTCAGATGATGTACACCACTTCTATGTGACATCTACTGTTGACCTGCTATCTCCCCCTAAAGACCCCCTGGACCCCCCTAAAAAAGACTAAAACGGGTCTATTTTGGATTAATTTTCTGGAACTCATATGTGCCGTTGATATCCGGTTTTAAGTCTATTTGTGTGTTTGTGTTTGTGCTTGTATGCAGAGTGCTGCCTTACCACCAGTGTCACTGTCATGGTAGTTGGGATCGAAGCCTCTCTCCAACATCTTCGCCACTTTGTCCACCTGATTATGCTGAATGAGGTCCATGAACTTCCTCAGATTGGCCTGCACAACCAGAGAAGAGAAAGAGCTATTACAGTGAGAAGAAAGAACAACTGGTGGTGGGTGTGTGTGAGAGAGAAAAGGCAGGATAGAGGTCCAGAGCTGTAGAAAGACTGAAATAGAAGTTGAGATAGAGGAAGGTGTAGAGGGTCAAACACAACTGAGGGTGAAAACGCGGAAGCGTTTAGTAATACAGAGTGAAGCTGAGGGAGACTCACTGTTAAAGATGGGGGAATATAAGGCAGAATAAAAGGCTGGTGAAAGCAGGAAGCAGAGGAGGGGAGATGACAGGATTCAGAGTGTGGCGATTGTGGGGAGTGGAACGGTTTTCTGTTCTGTTCCTGTCTGCTTTCTTTCCAGGCCGCATGATAAAAATAGATAAGAGAGCAGCTCCCTGAAGGAGAGGAGAAAATGAGGAATGAAGAGTGAGATAGCAGAAGAAGAAAAAGACAATGGGTAGCAATAAAAGAATAGTGTGAGAGGAGAGAGGCACAAGAATAAATGAGGAGGAGTAAAAAGGCAGGGACGTGGGGTGGGAGTAGGGATGTCCTCATCATATCACGTTGCCCCAGATCCAACTCCAAGTGTATCAACCAATACACAGAGAGAAGATATTCCTTATTAGAATTTTAGTTTTTCCAACCTTACACAGCTGTACTGTTCATTCAGGGTGTTTTGACTGCTAGCATCCTTGCAGAAAATAAAGAAATGATCAAAGATGGATCAGGCTTTAGCTACGCAATGCAAATATGCTTGACCTGCTCTATCCCGATCCTGCACATCAGTTTGAGACATCCGTGCTAAGAGGCTCTTCACTAGCCTAGTTCCAGACTTCTGAATCTCAGACCAAAACTTTGTCAGTCGCTGCTAAATTGTTCAGGACAAAATAATAAAGTGAGACAGCGCACATGATGTCAGACTTAATAATGAAGCAAAAACAAAACAGTAACAGCTCCACAGTGTAACAGCTGGAGTACCCATAAAAAACATCCAAAGGATTGACAAAGGATCTGGATTTTTATCACCAACACCAATCCATTAAAAATCCCTGAATTAGTCCCGATCCTCATCCTGTGAACTGCTAAAAGACTTTTTAATTGCCTTTAAGAGTCATCAACACCCACATTATTATTAGATTTTATTAGCTTAACATGTAATGTTTTCATTGATATGCTACTTAGTATTTTCACAGCTAAGTTCTCTGCATATCTTAAGATTATTATGTGATAGTTAATGAAAGCAAAAATTATTTTAACTGACAGTAAAACCAACAGCCCAGACGGCAGAAAAAAAAATGTTGGCATCGGATGTTTCTGCAAACCAGGGATACGATAAATGTCGACGTTTTTGCATTCAGTCTGAGCAAGTGACGTAGTACAATGAGTGTACGTTATTGAAAGTTGTGTGGTATAATAACAAGTATAACAAGCATGAAAGTCCACTGAGGTTGGGTGGGAGAGGTGGTGGATGGGTCAAACAAACACAGGACTTTCACCCAGGAGACCTCTGTTTGTGTCCCTGTGCAAAACCGAAATTAAACGTTGACTTCACGCTTGTGGGCTTCACCCATGTCTTCACCCACGTTCTCTGCCACACTAAGTGAAAACAACAAACTGATTGGTCTCCTGTTGAGATCAACCACTACAGCCTACAAAAGGGGATGCATGGCTCCTCCAAACTAAATGCAGCTATACTCTCCCAAGCACATGTTTAGTGAAGCTCAAACAAATAGGTTTGCAAACTAAACCACTTGGGGGCAAATACAAAAAACCTTGCGAGATACTCCAAAAATATCAGTCACAACGCTAAATACCAAAGGCACTTAAAATCTGTACTACCAAAATGTGCTTAACCTCAATTTAGCAACAACAAACCACAAGGGTCATAAACCAGATTGGTCAACCATAATAATCAAGTCTCCTTGGTCACACTAAGGCTAGATTTAACCTTACCAAATGGGTTGGGATCCCGGACGAGCCCCCATTTGTCACAAACTGGCTCAGGGAATGTGAAAAAAAGGGAGTCCACGCAAGGTTATATATAAAACTAAACAATTTATTAAACTAAGGTTAACATGAAATGAACAATGGAGTGTGTACATCAGTAATTGATGTGTGGCATATGTGCTGTGGAGGTGTTGAAGGTGTAGAACCAAACAAAGGTAATGTCAGGTGGATGTGGCTGCAGGAAGAGAGAGAAACAGTGAGCACATGGGGCAGCTTTTATAGCCTGGAAGGCCCAGGTGAGCTCAATCAAGCTGACGACCCTCCCTCGTCAGCCAACTGCCTGCTGAGGTTGGCCAGGGCAGCCTCCAAGACGGGGGGAGGGGCGTCACACGTAAGAAAGTCCGCTAAGGCGGTTGTTATTTATCAACGCTAGTTTATGTTGTTACAGATATTATGTTATGTTATTATTTTAACAAAGATCACAATCTTTTTTTTAACCAAGTAGTTTTGTTGCCTAAACCTAACCAATCGTTTCACATCGTTAACCACATTGCATTGTACGTTTCTGCAGGGGTGATACGAGGCTGATATGAAACATATTTATGAAACTTATTTGTGGTTCAGAAACGTTGACATTCAACGTATCCTGTGATTTACAGGAACGTACACTGCCAACAATTTTTCTGGCGACAGGGTTGAAAACAAAACTGTTTTGACCACAGAGTGCTTCTTTAGATATCAACCATGATGAGTCACTGCCGGTTCAATATCTGGAAATGTCAAAGGTTCACTAACTCCAATGTAAACCCACCAGTGGCGTTACTCCATAGTCAGAGCAAGTGACGTAGTATTAATAGAGAGTCTGTTTAAGTGGGCGGGTGGGCGGGGGGGTGGATGGGTCAAACAAACACAGGAGACAGGTGTTCGTGTCCCATGTAAAACTAAAAGTAACATTGAAAAAGTAACACTCACGTGATTACTAGTACCGTGAGCTGTTAGTTAACGTCAACCACGACCGCTTCCTAACCCTAACTAGATGGCTGTGTTGCCTAAACCTAACTTCCGTTTTTATTTAAGGACACCTATTGCTATGCATGTAACGAACGTATTCTGACACGCCGTCCCTTGTAGAGGGATACCCCATGTGTCGGTCTCTGATGCAGAGGGGGGGGAATAGGGAGTGAGAATGTGTTGGATTACCTCCAAAAAGTTGCATCATGCCAAGAAAAGGGGAAAGAAAGGACTCAGTGTTATGAAATAAATGTTTATAATAGAAGAATCACGTTGTCTGACAAATGACTTTTGGTGATGTGACTGGAGTGTAAACGTGTTTGAGTTTGTGTTATTATCTCCACATTTATAAAACATGGTCTTCTTTTTTTGCCTTTTTCATTTTTTATTCTCCTTCCTCTCCATCTCCAGTCCTCTCTTCAGAAGTAGAGCAGCTGTCAGACAGTTTCCTAGTGAGCCGCTAACGGAGAGCTGCCAGAGACACTTATGCTTTGGCTGCACTACAGTACAGTACAGTAGCTATGGGAGAGCAGGCCAGAGCTAGCCTCACAGTACACAACGACCAACAGTCTTCAGTTTACTGTAGAGATTCACTTCAATTCATGTGGGAGAAACAGAGATAGACTCCTTCTTAGCATCATACAAGTCATCACAGAGGAACAGAAGAGCTCAAATTAAGCCCAAATTGACAGGTAAGCTATAATATTCACTTGCTAGGAGTGTTTTTTACCCACCTTTTCCCTGTCACACAGTTCAAGTTGCCAAGAATGATCTCTTACCCCCAACTAGCTAGTGAAGCTGCTAACTAGATAATGCAATCTTTGAGTTTTATTATATTATGGCAACACCTTTGGCGTGAAACAGTCATTACTGTGGTGTTTTCGTACTGCACTTCCTCAGAGGCCAGCCGACACTCAGACTGAGGTGGGCGACACTGTGACATCTTTCTCTTTAATCTCTTTGTCTGCTCAGCTGCTCATGCTAACTCTATGTTTGCCTCCAAGCTGGAAATGTTTCCCACTATTTCAAAACAGAGAGAAAGAAAGGCAAAGAGTCTCCAGCTGACCGGCAAGAACACAGTGATTCAGCTTCCTTCTGAAAGCCTTTATTTGCTCTTCTAAACACTCGGTGTAAGGTAGGTTGTTCCAGGAAGAAAATGCTCACAGCAAACAATGTGTTTCCTCTATGGCGTTTTTTTTATCCATTCAATACAACCGTACATGTAAAATCTGCTTGATAATTTGATGTACACACAAGATTCCCCTATGTATTGCAATTTTTTTTTAATGATTTTTATGATTTTTTAATGCCAGAATCAATATATTTGCTTGGGTTTCACACATTGCAGGAAAAGCAGAGCTAGACATCACGGCTAAAGCTGCATGCTAACTCTGTCACGGACAGGAAACGTTATCGTATCGCGGTAACGTGCGGTCGAGCCGGCCGTCGCTCTCATCTCCGTGGTCAAATGGGCCGACGCTCCAACTGTAGAGCACCCATATACTGACATTTATGTTAAATGCATTGAAACGGCCCCGATGGAGCTGATCATGGATGGATAAAGAGAACGGAGCTGACGGGAGAGCTAGAGACCACCTTGGAGAAGTTAGAGGAACCAGTAACTACGTCCGGTTTTCAAAATAAGGTGTTAACAAAGAGAACTGTATATACAAAATTGATTAATAGAAATAAGATTGATTGGATTATATTCACCAGACGTATAAAACATTACTTGTCCCTTATAAATTAAAAAGAATATACCACTAATTTGTGAGGGAAATGTCTTTATTCTTTGATTTTTGGGTTGCTGGGAAAAAATGTAATAAATAATTCCTGATATATTTGACTTCAGGACATCTCTGACTACATACATGCTGAAAATCAAACATTCTTACTGTATTAATTTAGATATTTTTCAAATTAAAAGTCCCTAGAAGTGTATGATTCAACTTTTCCCATGGTCTAATGTTAAAAATGTTAACAAAAATCACAATAAAGCATAATATCAAATCGCAATACTTAAAGATCATAATACATATCGAGTCGGCACCCAAGTATCGTGATAGTATGGAATCAGGAGATAGGTGTATCGTCCTGGCCCTACAAGACATGCTGCATGCTATCTGTTCGAGTTGGAATAAACATGTTGATGTGGTGCCACATTTGCATAACCAGTTTCTGCTCACAGCCAAAGCTGGCAGTCGTGATACTGTGATAAATCATTTCCAGTCTCTGAGAGCCAATGTGCTTTTAAGAACCCCAAACACTGGCCACAAGCAAGGCTCACAGTTAAACTCAGTTATTATTTGGTGAGTTTAAACTCTTACCTTTGTATGAAGTTTGGCAATCTGTTTCTCGTCCACATTGGGTTGACTGTAGACTCTGCTCTTGTAGCGGAACTGTTGAGTGAAAGACAAATTATTAAAAAAGAGAAAAGATCCACAGCAAAACTGGAGGTCCAACACAGATTAAAGCTTTGTTCTGGGAACTGATAACCTTTCCCTCTCAGTCATGAGTTGTTTACTTTACACCTCTGGGTGCATCCGGAAAGCAATTATTCTTCTGGAAAGAGCATCGCTAGGTGTGTCCTCTTTATTAATGGAACATTTAATTACTTTCATGGTATCTTTACTGGCTTTAGTGTTAAAGGCTGTAGTGCTAGCATGAGATTGTTTCATATAATAATATTTTCTTTGTCAATATTTGTAATTTCAGGTGGATCATTTCATTTGTGATTTACTTTCACAGGTCTTTTGTTGTTTTTAAAAACAATATGTATCCCTACAGATTACTGTGCCCTCTGATCAGTCACAGTGTGCAGTAGAGCTGGGCGATAGAAAGGAGAACATTTTCATATACTGTCAATGTTCTCAAGCGATGTATCCTAACAGCCAATCATATCACAGAAACAAATTTATAATCTCTCCAAGGCAACACATTCTCAGTCTCAACTCGCCAAATACGGACGCTTGGTCAGTGGCCCTACGCTTCAAACTATGACGCTCTAGGTTCCCCTCTAGAGTTAGATCTGGATGCATCAGGGATGGCGTCTCAGTTTCCGCTCGTTACATGCATCGTGTCCTTTCAAAATAAACTTCTGTGTTCACAGGAAACGTACAGTTTCTGTTTGTTACATGCTTACAGTGTCTTTTCAAAATAAACTTCCAACGTAGGTTTAATTACGGAACAGAACTACTTGGTTAGGTTTAAACAACAAAAGCACTTGGTTATGTGGACGTAATCTTTAAAGATCATTATATATTCAATTGGTTCACCCTTTTCCTGAGTACAGTTGACTTCTACATCAGTGTTTTGTGTGTTCAGTTAGATTGCTTTAAGTGTTACAGAACACGTCTCCACAACAGTTAGGCTTACAGTAGGAAAAGATCATGGTTTGGTGTTAAAATAAGTATGTTTATTATGTAACTGGTGTTCGTTAAAACTTACGTAACAAAACTGCGGTAAAATAAGTCAACGTTGACTTGGTTTCACATGAAGAAAAGTCTCCTGAGTGAAAGTACCGTGTTTGTTTGACACGTCCATCCTCCTCTCCCGCCCACCCTACGCAGATTTTCTCTCTCTTTATACTACATCAGTTACTCTGACTGTCTAAAAATGAAGGAGGATGGTTTTACATTGGAATTAGTTGAAAGCCCGGTGCGTCTCAGACAGACGCTGAGGTGAGCTGACCAAGTGTCGTTATTTGACGACTTGGGAGTGAGATCGTGTTGTACAAGCATATGTCAGTTCTTATGAAACAGATTGGGTTGGCTGAGAGGTTGAGATTAAGGGAATATTTAAACTCAACTGAAATATTGACCTAATTTATATCGGAATATTCAGAATATTGGCACACTGATATGAAAACTTTTTTCATGATACTTTTTTGGCCATATAGCCCAGTCCTAGCGTACAGTAAAATAATATTTATATGGGAATTGACAAATATATCACTGTCTCCTAATTTAGTTTATGTAACAACAAACACTTAATTTAAATATTCAATAAATTAGATTCTATCACTGGCCAACAGTTTACCTCCAAAGACGGGACTCCCTTGCTGATTGGCTGCGGGTACTCTCGAAGGATGCGCTCTTCATCCAGGAACTTGCCGTCCCTCCCGTTGCTAGCTGGCTGGAAAAGCCCATAGTTGAGCACGTCTTTCAGGCTCTGATTAAGCGTGCACAGGATCCGCTGCTTGGCAACCCAGACAGTCGCGTCCGGGTTGAACCGCATGCATTTCTGGTTTGGGTGAAGAGAGGAGAGAGTGGAAGTGTGTGAGGTCAGAACAATCAACACAAGTGAAATATTCATCTTTGAAATCAACCTGTGACAGACGTTTCACTTGTGAACTGGACATCCAACTTTTGATTGACAGATGCAAATAGGCTGGAAGTGATGCATGGAATCACAGAACTATGACGCCTAATCAAAACAGTTCAGGCGTATCGAAATTGGTGCTTTAATAACACAAACTCTGTCCCAGTTGCAACAAATAAACCACGCAGCACTGCCAAGCGTTTTATTGTTTTATTGTCCCTGTGCTATATGCTAAACAGGGCCACTGCGCTCGCTGAGGATGTAATTGACACGACCCCTGTGCCCCCTGCTCTCTCCCAGTCCCAGCTTCCCTGGAGTGAAAAAAAACCCACACAATGCAGGATTTCTGGCCTCGTCCGAATCAGAGAGGATTATGGGCGCTGTGCCGTGGCATTCGGGAAGGGTCTGCGAGCGTTTACAGCTGGATGTGCTGCTCAGCCGGCGATAGCAGCCCTGTGTCTGTGATAAAGGCTGAAGGGATGAGCAGTCTGTGAACTCTGCCTACCCATAATCCTCTCGCCTGGCGTTGAGTGGGCAGAGATGAGGAGGGGAGGGGAAGGAAAGATGAAGGGTCGAAGGTATACAGAAACAGATGTCTTGCATCTGGCAGGGCTGTTTGGACTGATACGGCCTTCTTTCCCTCTGCTGGTTTATTAAAGTGGCAAATTTCCATCTGCTCCCATTATAGCCGCTGCGTCCTCAGCCCTCGACGTGAGATCAGCTTAGACAATATGGATGAAGTTTCCAGCACTGGAAATCAATGTTTTTTAACGTAGAGGCCCTGATAATGACGCATGTGTGTACCGGGGGTGTGACGAATAAATGATATGAATATGTGAAATACTCGCTTACGGATATCATATATCTAGGGCTTTTATTGTGAAAGATAAGAATAGAAGGAATGGATCTGATCTGCGCTGCCTTTGTCAAGGTTGAAAGGAGTAATTAAGTTCCGCACAACGTGATTGGTTGTGAATTCATAAAAAAAACAACAGTTATATTACAAATATATTGACGAGCAAATCAATCGCAAGAAAAAAAAAAACGCCCCGATGTGTAAAAGCCTTAACAGCTCTTGTAGCGCCCTGGTCTTCATCACAGAAAGAGTATTATTTTTGTCCCAACTGTAAGAAAATAAAGCATGAGGCACAACCAGTGACAAAATAAGAGCATAAATAGGCGTGGAGAGGAGGTCGTGTTGCTTGGGCTCTATCTGGTTGGCGTGGAGAGGAGGTCGTGTTGCTCTGTCTCTATCTATCTGGCATGGAGAGGAGGTTGTGTTGCTCTGTCTCTATCTATCTGGCGTGGAGAGGAGGTTGTGTTGCTCTGTCTCTATCTATCTGGCGTGGAGAGGAGGTTGTGTTGCTCTGGCCCCCTGAGGCTAATTTGTGATTTGTGATTTGGGGCAATACAAATAAAATTGACTTGACTTGACTTGAATAACCCTGCACGCTCCACCACTCTCATGAATGACACACGGCTAGTTGCTGCTGCCGTCTGACTTCATGATGGTTGCACTGGCCGCTGTGGAAACCAGATAAAGAAGCAGCTCTCCAGTGTTCTCACCAATCGTGGTCCAAGAATTCGAAGCAACAATCTTTGGGAAACTAGCTTGTTTGTCTGACCTCAAGTCTGCCATTGTGTCCAATCTTTGAATCATTACCAGAATGAGCTCTGAAAAGATGGTGTCTCCATCTGGACATAAGAGTTGTGTACTGGCATGAAATGAGAGGGGGGAGATGGATGAAATAAAGTGAGGAAAAAATAGCTTATTTGAGGAGGACAATTTGAAGATTGTTGAAGAAGCAAAGACACAGAAAAGCATGTGGGGAAGAAGAACCGTCACCACTACTCCCGACTGGCTGTCTTTTTCTGTGATTTTCCTTCTGTAACATTCTCATGACTCAAGATGTGTCTGTAGTGTTGGTTTGTGTGGAAGAGAGGACCATCGTTACAGCTGCCACCAGGTTTAGTCTAAAGGTTCATCATAACAATTTCACAATGTGAGCAAAAAAAAGTTAAAGAAGCAGCCCGACATTGTGGGGAATCCGTTTTTGCCAAAAGTTGAATGAGATGATGAGTAGGATTTGACGATTGGACAAATATATCAGCTACCGGTGATTGGCTGAATCCATCAAATGTTGTTTTTGTGGGGCGATTTGAGCACCAAGGATTTTGGGCTGATGAGGCAACGCTTTGCTGGTGGCAGTTGAGGGGGGGGGGCGCGGCTCTCACTGTTAGCGTAGCATGCTCAGCAAGATGGTGTATTTGAAAATCGGTAGTGTTAGAATCTTTTGCTGGCACTACATATTTGCAAAGATGGCAAATTGCTTCATTTAGGTCCTTCGAAATCAATTAACAACACAAAACAATGACAGATATTGTCCAGAAACCCTCTCAGGTTCTGCATTTAGCATAAAACAATATGCTGCAATCATAACCTGGCAAACTGCAGCCCAACAGACAACAACAGCTGTCAGTGTGTCAGTGTGCTGACTTCACTATGACTTGCCCCAAACTGCATGTGATTATCATAAAGTGGGCATGTCTGTAAAGGGGAGACTCGTGGGTACCCAGAGAACCCATTTACATTCACATATCTGGAGGTCAGAGGTCAAGGGACCCCTTTGAAAATGGCCATGACAGATTTTCCTCGCCAAACTTTTGCGTAAGTTTGGAGCGTTATTTAACATCCTTTGTGACAAGATAGTATTTGATACCGGTATCTAAATTTACATTAACATGTTATCGCATTAACTTTGACAGCCTTAGTTTTTGTACATTGGATAGAGTCAGGCTAGCTGTTTCCCTCCGCTTACAGTCTTTATGCTATGCTAAGCTACGCTACTAGCCTCCTGGCTCCAGCTCCGTATTTAGCACACAGACATAAGAGTGGTATCGATCTTCTCATCTCACTTTCATTAAGTAAGTGAATAAGCGTATTTGACAAATGTCAAACTATTCCGTTAAATTTACATACTGTAGATTTGCAAGTATTGAGAGCAAAAATATATTTTGATTAACATCATATCATACAAAAGGAGGCAAAATTACCAGTAAATTATGATCTCCTTTGAATACATCAAATGTTCTGCCTGCTAAAAAGCTTATTTTTGTACCACACAGTGAACATCTGAGCTGGAGACGGAGGCCGGGGCTCACGTGCACGTGCTGTGTGAATTATTCAACTGAGTTTGATTTCCAAGTGGACTGTGTGACTCAATCATGTGATCAAGTGGCACCAAAGAGTGCTCAGTGATGAATGTAACATCAGGAGCATTAGTGCATACATGTGAGAGAGCTTAGTGCACATGTGAACACACACACACACACACACACATACACACACACATCTTCTATGCTGGAGTTAAAACCACCGAGCTAATTGCATCAAACGGTCATGAGTTCATCTCTGGGTAAACGCTGTACCTTGAGGATCCAACTCCACTGGATCACACACACAACTCTGTAAAGAGTTGCCGTTCAGGAAGTTACAGCAAAGTGCACTGAAGCAGTAGCTAATAGCTGTACGTTACATTCCTTTTGTTCGCCTCATTGGGTAGAATTTTATAACACAAATGAAAACATTACCTTAACAATATCGTGAAAGTCTGCTCCAAAATCATCGGAGCCCAGCAGAGCGACTTAAACTCTCTCTGGGAGAAACGCGTTCTCCAGAAGGCCAAAAGTATTATTAATCACGACTACATCCTGTCCAGTGAGTTTACACTAATGCCTTCAGGACGGCGCTATCTGACGCCTCCCAGAAAGACAAACCGCTACTCCAAGTCGTTCATTCCTTCCGCCATTAAGCTGCTGAACGCAGAGCAGCCAACTTGAATGAAAGAAAGTTTATTTTGAATGTAAGGTTATTTTGCACAAAGTTATTTTGCACAAACCATATGATGGTTGTCCGTGTTTGCAGTTAGGTACAGTCGTGGAATGTAATTTGTTATGTGCAATACTCTTGGCACTTTATTCTATTTATTCTTTTATCTCGTCATTTTTTTATTCTTGTATTGATGGTTTTTATTTCAAATATTTGTACTCGTACTTTTATTTATCTTGCACCTCGCCATATGCCATCTACTGTGTTCCCTCTGTCATTGATGACTTTGCAGTATGAATGTGTATCTGTCTCACTGGACTGTAGAAACTGAATTGCCCTTCGGGAATATATAAAGCTATCTGTATCTGTATCTGTAAAAGATGTGCGGGTAAAAGGGGCGTCCAAATAGAAAATCAAAATGGATAAAATAAGATGGAGAGTCAGAATGAAGGAGGGAAACCCAGGAGAGAGAGAGAGAGAGAGAGAGAGAGAGAGAGAGAGAGAGAGAGAGAGAGAGAGAGGCATCAGGTGGCTTCTAGAGGTAGAGCTCCGTCAAGCAGCCGCCATGCAACTTCCTGTTCCCCTCCCTTTCTTCTTCTTCTGCCCTTTTGTTCTGCCCCAGCAGCACATGATGAGGAAATGCTCCAGCTCACTGTACTGTCATGGACATCCAGTGTAAAGCTCCCCGAGGACACACACACATCGAACAAAGAGCTACAGTACAAAGCTGCATCAGCTCCAGATGAAGCTACTGTACCGGCTCCGGCAGCACCTCCAGCTGCTCATCCACGGGGACTCACAGCTGCTCTTTGATGATAAAGATTCACATCCAAACCTTCTCTGGGAATGACAGTAAAGCAATATCCACTGAGATACTGTGCATGTGCTATATGATCAATGGCGATGCAGCATAAAGCTCTATATACTGTACTGCCCACTGGAGCTACAGTAGTCTTTCTAATGGAACAACGCACCACATTGTTCTCCCATACTGTTAATGTAGCACACCTGGGGCTTCGTTAAAAGGAACAGTGTGCAACTAATGAATGCATGTGGCTGCTATGTACATGAAACATTCATAATTTATACTGTTGAATTTAATAAAACATATAAAATATTCAGACTCCACTGTTAAAGCTGTGTTGTTATCCACAAATACACTTCAGGCGTGACACAATAGATATCAGGGTTAATAGCGCAGAAGAACGGGTGTTACATTTATTTTGTTCTTCTTGTTAATCTAGACGTCATTTTAGTTAGCTTGTTTTTATTTTTGTCTCCTACAAAATTACACATCCATTAGGGCTGTCAAAGTTAATGCCATAATAATGCGTTAATGCAAATTTGTATTAACGCCACTAATTTCTTTAAAGTGTTAACGCAACTTGCGATTTTCACCTCGTAGCGGGCTCGATTTTAAAGCAACTAGAAACTAGAAAACTTAAGGAATCCATTGGTATCAACCATGTCATGTTAGCTTGTCTTGAAGGAGGCTAAATAACGCTCCAAACTTGCGCTAAATTTTGGTGAGGAAAAACTGTCACGGCCATTTTCAAAGGGGTCCCTTGACCTCTGACCTAAAGATATGTGAATGAAAATGGGTTCTATAGGTACCGACGAGTCTTCCCTTTACAGACATGCCCACTTTATGATCCCCCTGGATCCACCTTCTCACATATGTTCACATTATATAAGATAAGATAAGATATTCCTTTATTAGTCCCACAGTGGGGAAATTTGCATAAAATATGTATTATTTAAAATATGTATTATGCATAAAATATGTATTATTTAAAATATGTATTATGCATAAAATATGTATTATATTTTGTCATATGGATTGTCTATGTTGTATTTTCAGTCCTCCAGGAGATTTAGCCTCTCTAACAACTTACTTCAGTCCAAGGGGGCTTATTGGCATGGGTAACATACGTTTACATTACTAAGCAACTGTGAATTAAAAACTAAATTATGGTCCTCTCTCTAGGTTACATGGTGGAGAGGAGGTCGTGTTGCTCTGGCTCTGGCTCTATATATTTGGCATGGAGAGGAGGTTGTGTTGCTCTGGCTCTATCTATCTGGCGTGGAGAGGAGGTTGTGTTGCTTTGGCTCTACCTATCTGGCGTGGAGAGGAGGTTGTGTTGCTCTGGCTCTACCTGTCTGGCGTGGAGAGGAGGTCGTGTTGCTCGGGCTCTATCTGTTGTATTTTCATTATGTTGTTCCTCTGTATACACGACATCTATTGCACGTCTGTCCATCCTGGAAGGGGGATCCCTCCTCTGTTGCTCATCCTGAGGTTTCTAACATTTTTTTCCCTGTTAAAAGGTTTTTTTTTGGATACGTTTTCATTATCGGATGAGAGGGTCGTACTGTAAAGGACAGAGGGTGTCGTATCCTGTACAGATTGTAAAACCCCCTGAGGCTAATTTGTGATTTGTGATTCTGGGCTATACAAATAAAATTGACTTGACTTGACATGATGATCCTTCCTGCTAATAGATACTCCAGAATGCTACACAATGGACATTTATATATATAAAAGATCTTTGCATTCACATTCTGTTTTGAATAATCTGTGGGCAAACAGCAGAGCATTGCTGTTTTTCAGTCACACTCTTTGTGTAGGTATGCGGTCCGGGCCTAAGAATAACATTCATTATGCATCATTTGCTTTCCGCTATTCATCTACCTGACAGTCATTTACATACTAATGGAAAACGTGGGGACAATTATAACATGTTTCATCAGTCATTCCCTTTGTCCTCTGGGCCTCACATGTTTGTTATCTATCACCTGTTACAAACTGCACCAGAATATTACAGCCAGCTTTAGTGTTCTGAAGGCTAGATATATATTTTACTGATCAATAGCCCCATCTTATATTGTTCAGTATTGAACCATGCTGCGCCCACACAAGTAACTGGCCTCATTCATTTGCAACATCTACAAAGTCCCGTGTTGAGCCCACAGTTATTTACAATCAGACATTTCCCTGAATAAAGAGTCACATTAATACAAAACCCCCCTTTAAACACACACCGTCACCAAAGCACAAGTCTATATATCAACGCCCTACATGTCGCCTACTCAACATTCACACACCACTGCGTGTTATTAGGGGAAAGGACACCATGTAAATGATGGTCAGAGCTCATTGAAGTCACAGGCTTTACATTGAAACGGAAGTGAGTGAAAGATTTCTATAAGAAGCTTCTAGCATGTTTCAGAGGCAGATCATTAATATGCACGCTTTCTCATCTGCTTAAAAGGTAAAGCATTATTTATACATGGATGGAAGCGATAAGGACGAGTTACAAGATAAAAAGAAAGGTTATCATGATACCAGTCACAACCTTGGGCCTGCTGAGTATCTTTAAGATTTCATTTAAATGAAAATTTAATTGATGGTTGAGTGTGAAAAGATGCAGATCTTTGCATCTTTTCTGCATCTTTTCTGTCTGAGTACATGAAAATTTGTTATATCTCATGAGAAGGCGTCAGTACTGTATGTCTCTCTGAGTGTTTTTTGATCAAATAAAATAAATCTAGGTCTTTAAAGGAACAGTGTGTAGCATTTAGGGGGATCTATTGGCAGAAATATAATATAATATTAATAAGTATGTTTTCTTTAGTGTATAATCACCTGAAAATAAGAATCGTTGTGTTTTTGATACCGTAGAATGAGCCGTTTATATCTACATTAGGGATGTCATGAGAACCAATACTTTGGTATCAAGTTGATGCCAAAAGTCTGAAAACGTTGTTTTTCTACAGTACAGCAGGTACCGTAGGGTTTGAGACTAATGGTGTCCTGGTGTCCTGGTGTCCTGGTGTCCCGGGGACCTTAGATCATTTCCCTGATAATGCTACATTGTGAACAACAAACCAAACACTGGCTCTAAAGAGAGACTTTCATGTTTTTGCATCTTCCACTATAGTTTTTCTACACGCTTGGCACACAGGAGAAGTTTCAGTTGGTTGCTATCTGCAAACTCACCACTAGATGTCGCCAGATCCTACACACTGCACCTTAACGACTTATTAAGGAAATACTAATGTGTACATGTAGGGACAGAAATAAGACCTTTTTTTCTGAGAAGCAAACAAGCTTGTTGTAGGAGCAGTGAGCTGAGAGAGCATTGGAGAACATAAAGGTCCCTGTAAAGACCTTCAACATCTGGAATAGCACCTGTTTGTTTGCACTCACATGCCACTTTTGCCACAATTTCTAAAATACGCCTGTTTGTTTAATGCCTACTAGAACTGAGAAGCCACAGAGAGCTTCTCCAGCAGCTCTAACACATCTAATACATCTGTGATGTTCTTGAGTTTACTTTGTACCCGCTGCCAAAGACAGCATCATTAATTCTCAAGTGGATCTCTACAAGAAGGCTGGATGATCAATACTCAGATGTCAACATCGAAAAACAAATTCATATTTCATATCGACTCCCACACCAGTGCACACATGTTAACGTGACCGCCCCCCCCACCCCACGTTTCTGTCCTCCACGGATCCTCACCGTCTGCTGCAGGTCGGGGATGAGGACGCGGACGACCTGCGAGTTTGTGTGAATGTCGTCCATGCGGCTCGGCGACGGCTCGGCGGTGGCCCTTATGGTCTCGTAAATGGTCTCTTCGCGGGAGCTGTCGGAGGCACATTCGTCGGAGTAGTCGGAAAAGCTCTGGGCCATCTCATCCTCGCTGGAGGTGGGGCTCCGGGGCAAACCCAGCAGGCCCGCCGGATTCAGCTGGGACAGACAAGGAGGGAAACAAGGTCAGACTCACATAAACTCAAACCGTTTATTTGAAAGTATTACAATTTAAGAATCCCCCCCGCTCCCATTAGACACCGTTTGTCGCCCCCATAGATGGTGCTTGTTAGTTTGTTAGTTTATCCTCATCCATTCTGTGCTCAGGGAACTCACAGAGGAATTAATGCGACTGCATTTCTTCACTAAAAGGTTTTGCTTCATTAGAGTTACACTGAGAAAAACGACTTCAGGGGAATGAGAACTGCACCTGCAAGCAACTGCACCACATGACCAAAGGCCCTACTCCTAAAATGGTAGCGGGTCATGTGACTGAACTCTATTAATCTGACACGTCAACATGATTTATAGATCAGAAAATGAAACGAAATCTCATCCGTCACTGCTTGTGGCCACGCTCCACTGAGTGACCTGGATAGAATTAAGACATTTCAAATAACCTGAATATCTAATCCACATCCTTATTAGAGGTTATTGTGCAGGGACTCTGTGTTTGAATATCATTCATTAATTAACTGAGGGTGTTTGACCTTAAAGACAAAGAAGAAGTGAAAGGGCAGTTAGAGCTTCTGAAATGGAAAATAACTGCACAGTGTGCCCATGGTTCTGTACATTAAAGACATGCAATGTTGTTAGATGAAACTCTCCTGATTGAGTCTTAAGTATAAAGATGAGCAACTGCTTTAAAAAAGATCTGGTTCTTTGATAAAAAGTCAAAAGGAATTACAGTAAAAAACCTCCAGAGCTTCAAATTACAGTATATTCTGAGTACCACTAACAGCGAGCTGAAACTAAAGATTACACGTTGAAGAAATGTGATAAAAAATTGAGCATTTCACTTTCTATTTTATCAGTTTGGTTCAGAAATAAAGTTGCAGCGTTTTGTTCTGACTGAACCTCTGACAGGCTTCTCCTGCAGAGCATGGGCTCATGGTATCGTAGTATTTAGAGTCAGACTAATGGGAAAAAAAACATAATTTCTCAGAAATTAAATGATTGAAACTGAGGGCCATAACATTAACTTATAGTATTGTTAAAGTAAACAGGAGAAACTTGTTTTCTCCTGTTTCTGTTTTTGTTTCAGGAACATTTGGGCCTCATTTACCAACCGTTCTTAGGAAGAAATTTCTTCTTAAAAGCCACTTAGGTAAGAAGAGACACATGAAGGCACCACCATGGACTCTGGGAAACTGTGACGAAGATTGTTTCAACATTTCCTGACGCTTTATAGACCGAACAAATAATCGACTAATCAAGAAAAGATTTTTCTGATTAATTGATAATTTATAATAATCATTAGTTGCCGCCCTGCACAGGTGAAGCACGTGGAAAATGCATCTTTTATTTAACTTGAAAAAGGGTTAAAAAGTAAAATCGGGTCTTCTCAGTGCAACACAAACTCAAAGCAGCCAACACATTAAAAGCTAAATGCTCAATCAGTGTGACTGAAAGAATCGCTGCAACACCATCAACAAGGTCATTTCTTTTCATCGGCGCTGAACAAGAAGAGCCGAGTCATTCCTCAGTGTTTGGTTTGATAAAGGAGAAGCTCTTCACTCAGAGAAACCGATAGAGAGCAGATGAGACATTTCAGCTGAAACACTCCAGGCTGAGTTATGTGTGTCACCCTGTAGCATCTGTGACACTCATCCCCGAGTATAGATGTCCATTAGTGGAGGAGGTTGTCATTGTGTCGTGGCATTGTCCCTGACACCTGGACACGGCTGATGAGAATGTTTTCTAATAACAAGACATAATGATCTCCGTTTCTATCAGCTGTCAGCGAGATGGATGGATTTTTCTTTCCACAGATTACTTTCTGTTGTTGGGGATGTTTCTCCTGATAATAAAAACAGTGTTTTCCTTGAGGGTGAAACTGTTAAAAAATGTATCAAAAGGTCAGCAAGAGACATTTCTGCTGGTCTGGAAACCATTTATTTCCCATTTCTCCTCTATCAATGCTGCTGGGATAACTCCCATTCTGCCACTGGCCTCTTAATTCAAGACTGTCAAGTCCCAAGTCCTAAACTTTGAGATCCGAGTCCTAAACAAGTCATAATGCGCTCTTCACTAGGGATGCACCAATACCGATACCGGATCGTATACTGACTCTGTTATGGGTTCCGTAAATTTTACCAGGTCAAAACTAAGCAGAGTGTTCAGAGTTTTCTTGTTTATATCAAATTGTTTGCCAGCTTAGATGTGATTTTAAGTTCCAGTTTGTAGCTGTTTTGTTTAATTTGTTTATTGATTTCGGCGCCATCTAGAGCCCGTTCCTAAGTTGTTTTTTCATACCAACACACTTTGTGCTCGCCTTTGTTTGCTGCACCTTGTTTGTTAATTGCCTGCAGCCTGTTTTGCTTTAATTGATTGTGCATTTAACAATAAACGGCTACGTTACGCCTGACTACATCAGCTTATGTTGCTTCCCTTACCCATAGACCTTACTGGGACGTAACATAAATGGGGGCTCGTCCGGGATAGCTGGATCAGGTGATCAGGTGACAATGGAGCCCATCTATTCAATTCAATTCTATGTTTATATACTATATACATTATATACTGGAATTTTAATTCCTGTTGAAGTCTTGACCAATTTGTTGCTGCATTTAAAAGGTTGTATGCTTGAATTGTAAATTCCTGTTAATTTTGAAGATGTTTTACCATGTTGCTGGTGCATGATTTATTATAATACACAATTACAATTTATTTAATTTATATCTACGTATTTATTTGTTGCATTTTGTTTTACAAAGTTGTTTAAGTCAAGCCTGATGTTTCCTTAAACATAAAAGAATGATGCAGTCACTTCCACACAGTGAGGCATTCAGGTTATTAATTAAACACTGGTATCGGATCGGTACTCGGTATCGTCCAATACCCAAAGCCCAGGTATCGCTATCGGTATCGGGACTGAAAGAGTCGGCTCGATGCATCCCTACTCTTCACCAAATGTAATACCATAACAACAGAGTAACTGGCGCTCTGTAACGTGACGTTAGTTCTTCATGGTTTTCTCCTGCAACTTGATTGGATGCTGTCGGATTGGTTCAAACAAAGTGGATCTGGAATTAAGTGTAAGATAATGAAACGCAACTCCCAAAACATTCACCAAAAATAAAGAGTCCAGACTTTAACAAAAAAAACACCACTTTTAGTGGATTCAGCAATGTTTGTTCAGTTCAGTTCAGTCTTTTACCAACAAGTAAGTCATCTTCCCAAACAAATAAAAGATCTCTGTTCAGTTTGTTCAGTTCAGATATTTCCCCACAAGTGAACCCTCTTCCCAAACAAAAAAATAAAGGATCTCTAAAAAAGTAATTATATCCAACATCTCCTCTGGTACCAGGAAGTTGATCTATACTCTTTAATCTTGGGCTTGGGGGGGAAGGTAACAAGTGTTTTCAAGTCAAAAGGCTCAAGTCCAAGTGAAGTCACGAGTCACTGGTGTTAAAGTCCAAGTCGAGCTGCAAGTCTTTTTATTTTATTTTGTCAAGTTGAGTCTAAAGTCATCAAATTTGTGACTCGAGTCCACACCTCTGGTTTTTGCCGACTTTCATTATTATTGCTATTATTACCTTTCCCTGCTCCACTATCTCCTTATCAGTCATTACTCCAACTAACAATTATTAGAACTGCCAGAGATGATGCTGTTGTTGTTTGTTTTGCTGTGATATTTGTGTGTCATATGTCTGATTGTCTTGTACATGTAAAAGCAAAAAAGCAAAAAATAAAGTAAAGAAAAAGGATTAAAAAAAAAAGAGAGAAAAGACGGAAACTAAATGTATTAAACTTATAAAGGTCTTAAGAAAATTGCCAGTCTCCCCCCCATCTTGACTTCCTGCTGAGGACTTCATACTGATATTTGTCTAATTTCCTTCCATGTTTTTCTAACCAGCATGTGGCCAATTATAAACGCAGTCTAGGTGCTACAGTGTGTGTGTGTGTGTGTGTGTGTGTGTGCTTGTGTGTGTGTGTGTGTGTGTGCGTGTGTGTACACATAACATATTCCATTTACGTGTTTGATGCTTAGATTAACTTGATTAGCTCATATATGAAAACACTGATATGACTTTACTCTCTATGGCAACCACAGTTGGACGTACTGGTGACAGTTTACTGAGAATCTCGACACACTTTGCTTAGTAAAATAAAACAGAAATAGACTGAGACTGTAAACTTAGTTTTTTCAGCTTTAGTAATGCTTGGGTTAAACGTGTAGCATCGTTCAACTTATCAGTTTCCCTCATCATCAAAGCGTATATTGACGAAATGTAAAAGTAGGACAGGAAATTGTAATCATAAAATATATTGGGAAACTCTTTTTTTCTTTTGTTTGGTTGGACTTTTACGACGGCATATAAGGGCCATTGTAGTAGAAATAAAGGAGCCGGGGGAGGGGGGGTATTATTCAGAGAAAAAAAGAAGAAAAGGTGATTATTATACATTTTAAAATATATTGATTATATTAGTATCTATATATGTTCATAAAAGAACACAGAAAGAACATGAAAGGAAACACATACTTGTATCTGGCTGGCGTTACCATGGTTTTGCAAAATTTCTGACTTTTTTTCGTGCATATTTCTGACTTTATAAAACTGTTGTTTTTGTAATGAGTACTTTCACACAGAACGCGAATATTACTCAGCAAAATCGCCCTTGTTTTCCGTAAACAGGAGAAACTTGTTTTTCTTGATGGTCACTCGATATTCTACGTCACCTGCTCTGCACGTCGCTCGTTGCTGCCTTCCGTGGACTATTTGTGATTCATCAAAGACAAATGAAATTCCTGACCAAATACGTTTCCCTCGACACGTAATTAAGAATACAGTTTAGTTGTATGGGAACGTAATTTTTAGGAGACAGAGCTGAATGGACATAATCAAAACGTACACTATAGTGTACAACAACACGGCACGCGGGCTCCGTAGTCCGAACCAAGACGACAAACTTTATTACTCCTTTCAACCTTGACAAAGGCAACGCAGACCAGATCCACTCCTTCTGTTCTTACCTTTCACAATAAAAGCCCTAGACATATACACTGTGTAACTGTTTACCAGAGGCAAATTCACTCCCCACTCTACAGTTTAGCTCAGACAGACTGCCAGACGCTGCTCTGGGTCAGTAGGATCCAGGTAGTTGGTCCTCTGCCTGCACAAATCTATTCAAACCTTTTATTGAAAATGGTGCAGCAACTGCTGCAATTTGCATCGCTGCTGGTATTAATAGTTTTGATATTTGCAGTCGAGTATTTTGCATTTTTTTTTTTTCGTTTATTCCTCACGCCCCCCCAACGGTGTGTAAAGGCCTTAATACACCGTCATAGGATTTTAGTTGAAGACCTCTGACTTCATTGTGTTGAAACTAAACCTACACCCTTCAATACAACGCCCTCCATGTATGGCAACAACATCATCATTACACGCCACCAACACAAACAAGCTGTGATCACGGAGCACTTCATTTATAGAGTCCTTATTCTCAGTCACACTCAGGGTTTAACTCCCACCATCATGAACCCCGACGCTGCCTTTCACCGGCGGTAAAAAGACAATCGAAGATGCAAATACTTCCTTCTTGTCACACAATGTGATAAATATCAATTGATTAGCATGCTAATTCATTCATAGCCAATTCATTTTCAACGACAACATCCAACACACATGCCCGGAGACGTGTTACTGCATGAAAAAACATTAAACGGTGATCATTTATGTCACGGTCAAATTGTATTTGAACTATTCTTTTTTTTTTTTTTTTTTTTAATTATAGCGAGACTGATAAGTGGAAACACAAGTTATATTTACAATGTGGATACAATATGTGATTTTTCTGTCAGGATGAGGTCTTTTTAATTGGAGAGAAACACATATTCCTTGACACACAGCCTGTAAGTGGCTCTGAGATAATTTTTGAGTAACTTTTAGCATCATTACAGATTTCAGCTGCTTGTGAACTGAACGATCTGATGCAATCTCAGAGCTCGGGCTGATTTTATGGTCTGATGACATTCACATTGCTGACTGACTGACTGACAGTTTTTCAGGAGGTTGCACCATTCCAGCAACGTCTACAGATGAGCCTCATTAACGTGATTCTGCAGCAGGACGTGGTGACATCTACCGGGTCTCTAACGAACGACACCGTCGGATCAGGAGAACTCGCTGGCTTTAAGTATAGCTTCACTTCCTCTGGCTGCTTTTATGGAAGTAAATGTGTGAATGTGTGAAAGTGGATGTGAGACAGAGTGTCTTGTTCTTTTGTTGCTGTTTTTTGCCACCTCTACTTTAACACACACACAGACACACACATAGACAGAGCGGTGTCCATTGTGACGAAGCCTTTTTTTTTGTCACCGCTGGACTCATTTTTCCTCCACACCGGTCCCTCGCTTCATTCACTGGTGTAATTGAAAAGATGAAAAGACTTTCTTGGAGGCTTTCTAAGTCTTTAGGTGCCTAAGAGAGTATTCAGAGTTCAGTAATGAACACAGTAATTTGATTTGATTTGCGTGAGTCGTGCTTGTGAGAGTGAGAGAGCTAAAAGAGGGAGAGAGGGAGCAAAAAAAAGCAATGTTTTCTCCGGTGTGAATGTCTGTGACAGGCAGAAGTAGGTTACGGGGTGTTGAACACCTGTAAGGCTGTAAACACATTGAATTAGTGCTGCAGCCATTAGAGCAGAATAAACACTGTCAATATGTTGCATTAAGTTACATTAAAGCTGCAATCAGCAGCGTTTTAATGGAACTTTAATGGAACAAAATCAAGCGTGGAGTTCCCACATGTTGCTATTCAAAGAGAAGTCGTTCCTCTACTTAAAGCCCCCCCCCCCTCCAGCCAGTTTTACTTCCTGTTTTTTGGTTAACGTTCTCTCTCAAACAAAGACGTAATTCATCACCATGGCAACCAGATTGCATCGTTTTTCAACCCAGTTTAGATGAATTGACTGTTTATCAGACCACAAATGAGACCAGAATTATCTCAACACATCGACTCTCTCTCTCTCTCACTCTCTCTCTTCTTCACCGTCTCCTCCTGGTGAGGCGGCTGTCTGGCTGCTGCTGCACCGAGGAGCCGCACCGCCGCACGCCGGCCGCAGCGCACCGCAGGACGGATAGACATGATGCCGAGGTCCAACGTTTGAAATGCAGTTTCGGGACATTTTGGAGGTGCGCCGTCCACCAACACCGGCCGCTCTCTCCTCAGCTCCAGCACCGACACCGCACCGGGCTGCACTGGGATTCCTTTATTTCTCTAACGAGACTTTTCTCTTGTTCTCTTTTGAGCTGAAGGTTGTGCTCCGCGTTGTTCTGACCTGTTAGAAGCCGGCAAACCTCCGGTATCGGCTGCTTTCCGTTAATTTATCTCCAGCAGGAGGAGACGGTAAAGAAGAGAGCGAGTGAGAGAGACAGTCGGTGTGTTGTGTTAATTCTGCCGGTGGGATTTTGTGTAATTCACTGTGTTGATTTAACCTGTTCACCAGACAAAAAAATACCATTGTGATAATTAACACACTAACCTAAGATGGAGGAAACTAAAAGTAAAATGAAAACCTCAACTAATGCAACGAGTTGGGCTAGCTAGCTTCACCTAACTAGCTAACTACACCAAACTAGCTAACTAACTAGAAAGACAAACTGTTTGCCGCTGCTCAGACTCCAACGAGCATGAGTGCGCCTGCAGCTTAGAGGGTGACCTTTGACCTGCAACTTCAACTATACTCATACGTCATATTCACGTTTTACCAACAACCTTCTTTTATTTTAACTTTGAGCACAAAATTAAGTTATTTGTCAAAAAAATTGGCAAACAGTGTGGCTAATCAGCTTAATCAGGAAATGACTCAAATAAATATGAAATATCATAGAAATCCCAAAATACACTGGAGGGGGGCTTCCAGTGGCTGACCTCAGTGCAGCATTGGAAGAGTGGAGGGAGCTTCAGGAATGGGAGATAGGTTCATCCTCCCAGCCCTAATATTTAGGAAACGTCTTGTGTGAAGAGGAAAGCATCAATCCTCACACACACAGAGTAGACAGGCAGCGCTCCATCACAGAAGAATACTAAACCGTCTCATTAAAACCATCTGAGAGCACTTTAATGATAAATTCTTGTTACGTGAAGGACTCACCTAGGTGCAACAAATTACTGCAACGAGACCAACGGCGACTGCTGTCACGTTAGCAACAGCGGCATGTTACCAGAGTTATTCAAACCAAACAGTCAGTGAGACTGAAGGAGAAGGTCACATGTGACACAAGACTGGGAACACATCTGACAGACGGAGCTTTTAGAGAGTCATTACTCGAGGTGCACATCGCACCATGATTCAGGCTTTTATCATTCCTTTAAACAGCCTGCAGACATCTGCTCGGTCTGTTAGCTCCACTACAGGACACTCCTCGCACCACAAAGTCGCTTTGCTTTGAATCTTCTACTTAATTGCACATGACAGAATTAGGATCAAACACACCGTTCAGCCTTGAATCATCAATGCCCTGAAGTCTGGAGCCTTTTAGTCACTTTATGTGGACTCAAACTTCAATAAATGTTCATACTTCACTCCTTAATTGTCAAGTACTAAAGCTGGGAACTGGCCCTAAGATTACTGGAACCGGCAAAGAATGGAAACCCTACTGCCTACTGCCCCCCCCCCGCGGTCTGAAACCAGCAAAGAGCACGCCGGACGACAGGTGCGATTACAGCTGTGTCACTAGGCAACCCACAAATCCCAGTGATAACACACATCTCATGTGTTTCTGTAACAAAGCAGAAACAGATATTTATCAAACTGTTTGCCTTTCTAATGCATGCTACATACTTTAATGAATAAGACAAATAAAGTGATAACCGGGGTTTTGTTTTTCAAGTTATGTTAGTGACGTTTGACGATTGTCATGTGACTTGTCACGTGTTTTTTATTGACATTTGTGACGTGTTTTCTGTAGTTGTGTTGTTTCCATACATGTTTTACTTAGTTTACTTACTTATTTTAAGTCCAGCCATGACGTTTTCCCTTACTCCATACTTGCTCCTCCCCCAGAAAAAATTGAGTTTCAGAGACTTTGTTTCCTGCATTCTGGTGACTTTAAAAGAATGAAAATAACAAAATAAAAAGTAACTCCCAGGAAAGAAAACTGAATAATTCTCCCCTCTGGTGTGAACTTAGTGTGTGAATCTCTGGCATAAATTAATATTCATCAGTTTTTATTTATTTTTGCTCCTGCTTGAGTATTTCTTTCTCTCAGTACTCTCCATTTCTCTCTCCTTCTCTCACTAACTGAAGGTCCTTTCAGACATAACGTGACAACAGCACCACTGACCTCTGAAACCTATTATTTATAACGGCTTGCGCCGCGCCACGACTGCTTTCGCTGCATCGACCAAAGCCCAACTTTGGGCAAAAAACATGAGCTCAAATTGCGCTGTGTCGCAAGCATAGACTGCTCTCTACCGCTGGGAAACAGCAGTTGGAGTAGCTCTATTGTCGTCCGGGTGGAAACAGTAGAGATTGAACACACTGTTCAGTTCCAGAAACAGGCTAAAGCCTCGTCGACACAGGGAACATCAGGAGCGCGTGGTGGCTGCGTTACCTGTTGTTTTTTATTTCGGCGTCCATGTTAACAGGTTAGAGCAGCCACACGGCTCGGCTGCATGTCAGCTGCGTCTCTTCTGGAGATTCCAGGTCTCGCCTATTTTTGACACGAGCCGCGCGGTTCACAGCAACAACAGACAGTGAAAGTTATCTATTGACTGTATATTGACATCATATCAGCAACATTACTACAGTTTACATGTCTGTATCTGTAGAAAATGTTACGGAGATGAAAAAAAGTAAAGACTTATTTTTAAATCAACACTTCCTGCTTTCATTTCAAAATAAAAGCCCTGAAGTGTTTTTTTTCTGTGGACGGAATTCCTTCATTTGTTTACACGAGGCTTTTACTCTGAAATTTGTGCAGGACAGTGTTGTAGAACATGCAGTGACTTGGAGAGCTCCATGAATGAATATAGTACGGGGTTTTAATTGTGGATTATTGCTATTGCTATTATTTACAAATTACTTTCTCTGTCTAAAATAAAAAATATAAATGACATTTATAATGAAATGAAATGGTCATTATGAAAGGCAAACTCTATGTAGAAAGAAAGAGCTGGCAGCAGCAGCTGCAGCAGCAGAAACGCAGCTGGTGTGAACACCCGACACGTGAATCACGCAGCCGCCACAGGCTCCTGACGTTCCCGGTGCGGATACGCCATCAGATAACGAGAAGGAGAAAAAAGTGCTACTATTTGCCATAAATTGGGAGAGAAAAGGGAACATTGTGACCCCAGGAGGAAACCGGGAGAGGGAAATCAAAACGGGAGAAAATCGGGAGGGTTGGCCTGTATGCCAACTAAGTGTTTTTTTTAGTGGTTTTCTTGCCTAATTTTGTGTGGCGTATAAATGACTCGTGAAAAGGCTAATATATAAGTAAAAGAGTAAAAAGAACTAGCCTATAACATAGATTTAAACTTGTGCAACAAGTGCCGTGTGTATCCTTGCGCTACATTTATGTACAGTATTATGCGGGGATATTATGTCATATATCCTTTTCTATGTTCATATATTGACATATGCGTGCATATATATTAGATTTCTAACACACGGGTGTCATTGACACTATGAGTAAATGCTGTAACATATTCTGTGTTAGAAGTGAGTGGGAAGAGGAAAAGACGTTTATTGGGTTTCCTTCTGTGAAGGTCAACGAGAAGCTGAAAACAGCGAAAGGCCGAAAGATGACAGACGTGATGAGCTCGTTCATTCAGAGGAGATAATCTCTGAGCTCCTCTGCTTCTTTATACCATCCCAATGACAGACTGTGAAGCCAGTTTGAGTTTGATAGATTCGTGGACATGTGTGTGTGTGTGTGTGTGTGTGTGTGTGTGTGTTTGTGAGCGATGGACCAATGACGGATGTCCAAAGTGACAAACAGCCTAAAGGTGATTGATGCGTATCTTTTTCTCTCACTATACAGGCATTAATGATGAAAACCTTGTGAAATGGAAGTGATGAATCACATTTGTCAGGCCGATAATATCTGATCCATCTGTGAGACTACAGAGAGTTAGAATGAACAGTAGTCTGACCCAGATCTGTCAGTCCATCTAACAGAGGAGAAAAACAGATAAATCTGGTCTTCATGTGGGTGCAGTACATCATCCTTACAGGTAGAATCAACTTTCAAGCTCTTTATTGTCATAATATGCAGGACAATTACAGAGAAGCAGCTGATGACAATGAAAATCTTAGATCTCCGACTCCCTCCTTTAATTCCTTTGGCACAAAACTCTTCCTCAGATAAGATGGGAAATACTATCAAATTGTTTCTATTTAAGGCTTACTATTATTATTATTTAGGCTATTGAATAACATAATCATTGATCTAGCTCCGAGACAATTAACAGCGCTCGTTTTACAGCATCCCAACACAACACCTCTCTTTATCCTCTTAGAACCGTCCTGTGCTTCAGCGATGAGCCCAATCGGTGTACCGAAAATAAAAAGGGGTGAAAAGTAAACCGAGAAAGGTGGGGACACTTTTATGTTGTAGCCAGCAGAGTAACGAAAACAAGCGTACCCAACAACATGAAGCAGGGAGAAGAAGAAAATGTTGTTTACGTCAGCTAAAGTACGGTCTTTCTTTTGATGAACAAAGTTAGCAGACTGTGAGCAGCAGCAGACTTCACATGACTATATTCCCAACTTGGATTCATTTTTATGAAAAAAACATTTTGGTTCTTTTGATCGGTGGAGCCTTACGGACTACAGGACTATAAATAATCAAGGAAAGAACACATATCTTATCTTGGAAAGACTGCGGTAGGGGGTTGATGAAGAACTAAGAGAAAACCAGGCGGGTTTCAGGACGGAAGATCACGCAGTGACCAAGCTGCCACCCTCAGGATCATCACTGAGCAATCCATAGAATGGCACACACCTGTTTATGTCAGTTTCATTGACTTTGAAAAGACATTTGACAGCATAGACCGTGAGCTGCTATGGAAACTCATGGCACACTATGGAATCCCCTCAAAATACATCAGCATTATCAAGAACACATACATGGACATGCGGTGCCAAGTGCTCCACCAGGGATGCACACAAGACAAGTTTGAAGTGCTAAATGGTAAATGGACTTGCATTTATATAGTGCTTTTGTAGTCTTCCGACCACTCAAAGCGCTTTACACTACATGTCAGCACTCACCCATTCACACACACATTCATACACTGATGGCTGAGGCTGCTAAGGTGCCAACTTTGCCCATCAGGATCTAAATACTCATTCACACACCGATGGCTATGCCTTCGGGAGCAATTTGGGGTTAAGTGTCTTGCTCAAGGACACATCGACATGTGACCCGGAGCAGCTGGGGATCGAACCACCGACCTTCCAATTGGTGGACGACCTGCTCTACCCTCTGAGCCACAGCCGCCCAAAGTGCTCACTTGAGTGAGACCGAGCTGCTTGCTTTTCCCTTTCCTCTTCCTCTTATGCATCGACTGGATCATGAAACAAACAACCAACAATAAAAAGCCTGGCATCCAGTGGAGTCTGACAGAACATCTCGTGGACTTTGCTGATGACATCGCACTGCTCTCACATACCCACCAGCAAATGCAAAAACAAGTCCCAGCTGCTAGAAACAACTTGGACTCAAAATAAATGGACCAAAAAACAAAAACATGCGGATCAACAACAAAAGCATGAATCCTATAACAGTCGGGGACCAGCCACTAGAAGAGGTCGACACATTCACACATCTAGGAAGTGTTCTAGCTGTGGATGGTGGAACAGAGGAGGAGAACAGCATTCAACATACTGAAAAAAATCTGGAAATCCAAAAACATTTCACTAAAGACCAAGCTCAAAACCTTCAACTCCAACGTTAAAACAGTACTGCTGTATGGATCAGAAACCCGGAAGACCATCACTAACATCATCAACAAGCTGCAGACGTTCACTAATCACTGTCTTAGACGCACCAAACAAGAGACAGTAGAAGCAAAGCTAAAAAGGAGGAAGTGGAGCTGGATTGGACACACTCTAAGAAGCAAAACGGTGATAACCAAGCAGGCACTGACATGGAACCCACAAGGCCAACGGGGAGAGGAAGACCCAGAAACACCTGGAGAAGGAGCACGGAACAAGAGTTCAAGAAGAAGAGACTGATGTGAAACAGCTGGAGAAGATGGTCCAAGACAGACATGGGTGGAAACTATTCATCAGTGGCCGATGTTCTGCAAGGAATACAAAGGCTTAAATTAAATGAATGAATGGACACATATTCACTTTATGACCACTTCACATGTACGGAGTCACTATTTATTTCCTCTCTCTTGTTCACCATGCCAGTAAATCTGAATGAAATACTTTGATGCTCATGGTTTCAGTAAAATGAACTGAATAATTAAATTGAGGAGAATCTGACCGATC
Source organism: Sebastolobus alascanus (assembly GCA_916701645.2). Taxonomy (NCBI): domain Eukaryota; kingdom Metazoa; phylum Chordata; class Actinopteri; order Perciformes; family Sebastidae; genus Sebastolobus; species Sebastolobus alascanus. The sequence continues at coordinate 1,017,058 of CAKAOJ020000093.1, forward strand.
TAACGATGTCTAACAACAAAACTTTAAAAATGTATTTGTATGCACCATATGAGCAGTTTAGCACCAGCTCAAGTGGGTCGCCGGAGAGCCGGTGGGCTTTAAGAGGTTTTATACATCCAAAGAATTTCTATAAAAATGATTCGCTTCGCAGCGTCAATGGCAACCAGACCTTTGTCTATTGTAGCAAGTAAAAGGAACCCAGCGTTTAATTGAAGTTTTACAGTATGTAAAAAATAAAAGTAAATTGAATGTGGTAAACTGTAATTGCAAAATGAATAAACTGTAATAAACTCTGACAATAGTGATGAGCTCAAGAGTTCACATCTCCTTCTCAAACACACCGTTCAATCCTAATTCAAACACTTTGAGCTCAGTGAGCAGATACTGGAGATCTACCTGGTGTTGACTTTGTGTTATTTGCTGGTATTATTCTTTATCTCAGTGTCCACATGCAGATAACTCATATCAAGATATTTCAACACAACTGATTTGAAGAGAGATTTCTGAAAGAGCAGAAACTTTCAGCAGTAAATATCACTCGATGCTGGTCAATACCAATCAAAAAGGAAGCGCTTCTTTTTAAAGCGCTGACATTTTGCAGAAACCGTCAACAATCACACAGGAGGAGATCTATCGAGGGAGAGGCACAAAGAGCGATTTCTACATCTATTGTATTACTAGAAGAAGAAGAAGCAGCACAAAGCTTAGCACAAAGCACCAGCTCAATATTTGTGACAATAACCATGTAGGGTTTTTCATGAGTTAGTCTTATTCTGAAAAGTGCAGTGAATACAGAGAGTCAGGTTGAGTGCAACAGGGTGCACCAAAAGCGTACAAGTAAAGATAATTACATTTTGAATTCAATAAATATCAAAGATAACCTTTCTTTGCTCTTTATTCTTTGTACTTATTTAGCATTTTTTTCTTCCCCTGCATGTTTTCTGTTCTGTTAATATTTAGTCACATGTTCACAACTGCTTTAAATTCTCTATTTGAAACTTCCTGATAACTCGGTGTGTGAATATTTATATTTCTGTCCCCTGTGATCCGACAGTTTTCCTTTTAAAAATAATCATACTTCTCCAATTATTATAATTATTATAACTAAAAGCAAGCAACAAGACAAAGGTTGCATTCGTTGCTCGTATCTCTGAAAGGCTGTGGTGTCATTTTGTCTAAAGGTTACCTTCGCAGCCTTTTAACCCTTGCAGCGGGGGGAAGGGGTTAAAGTTCTGTCGCCTAGCAACAGAGGGGTGTAGGCGGAGGAACTGGATTATCTCCACCTGGAAACGTCCTTTTTTTAAAACCTGTTTCCAAGGCTTCCCCGGTCAGTCCAGGACAGAGTGTTGTTCACTGGTTTCTAAGGAGATGTGAAACCTGAAATGTCTGCGTTAAAAGGATGTTTAACGAGCACTTTAATAAGAGCTGATGGTGGTTTTAACGGCGCTCCGTCGCCCCGCAAAGAAACCATGTGGTGTTTAACTGGAACTCAAAGGGAGCTGTTCCAGTTAGTGACTTTTATAAAAATACATTGGTGCCTTCTCCTTTGCATTGTGGACATTATGAGTCTCACTCCTATTCTCCTTTACCACATGTAGGCTTTTAAAATGTAATTTCATGTAAACAGCATTAATGGTCATTCCTCTCACAGTTTTGGTTAAAAATATTAAGTGCTGTCTGACATTAGTTTGGTCTAATATATTCAGGAATTTGTGTTTCCCACGTTTATTAATTTTAGGGATTTTCTTATTATTTCTCCCTTTATTTATATTATGATGAAGATTGGAGTTCCTATTTTAAGGAATGCCAGAAGGTAAACGTTTGTCATCTGGCTGATAAGGGCACAAGGTTTTTCACATTTTCGTATTATGATCGATCCCAAGTAGGGATGTTAATAATTAACCGTTTAACCGACGTTAAGAATTTTAACCGATTAATGCTATCAGTTAAACGGTTAAAAGAAATATAAAAAAATAGCTAAAAAGCTGAGCAAAACTCAGAGCAGCGGCTCGTCAGTTAAAGGAGAAAAGCTGGTCCACCTTAACAGTCCACCTTAAGAGAGTCTGAGCCGGCGTTGAAGGATACAGAAATTGGCTCAGGTCTTGAGGAGTTGTAGCATTTATTCACAAACAAATAAACTGTAAATACACACTGTGTGCTACAGCTACGTTCACAGCTATAACGCCACCGAAAACCTCACACTCACCGTCTGTCGGCAAGCAAGAAGCCACCAGCAACGTGACAGCTGTGAACGCAGCACAAACCAAACAGACAAAATTAGCATCCCTAATTTCATCCATTGTTAATCCCAAAATACTGATAACTGCATGTTTACGTAAAAAAAAAAATGTAACTCATGACTGAAGTATATAAAGTAATTCATCAGTCTGGAGTTTACTAAAAGATATGTTAAATGTTTGATTGAATATTATTGGAAGATTAGAAGTCTACAGTGCTTTATTCTACCAGGATGATAAATGATGGTAGAAGGTTTTCATGTGTTCACAGAGCAACAGAACAGTGTCCTCTAATCATTAAAGCCTCTGTGGAGACTTCAGCTGTCGTACTTTCAGTCTTCATCTGTTATCATCCTACAACACATTCAGACGTTCATAATGATCAAACAGCCTTTAGAATTGAAAGGAGTGTTGAGTAATAGAAAACCTTCTTCTTACCTCTGAGCAGTTCACGCCTCAACGTTACAACTAAAAGCCACAAAGACGTGACCGCTTCATGAAAACCACAGAGGAAAAAAAAAAAATCATCTACCCCACTTTTAATAAAGACATTTTAATAAGTAGGATATATCATGATTGATCACCAGCCATGCAGCACGTTGGCCCCCAAGTGTCAAACTGGGAGGTGGAACAATAGCAATAATACAGCGCTTATTAAAAGCTTTGTACTAAATACATCTTCGCCACTTCATTATTTGTCCCCAGCCGAAGCTGGGAGAGCTGTGACTGAAAAACAACCTCATAATTAATCAGATGATATCGCCTGGCTGATTATGGCATTAATGAGATTCAGACCAGATGAGGTATTTTTAAGCGTGTAGACAGTAGAACGTCTCTTTAGGACAACAGTGTTAAAGTACGTGGTTTCATCTGGTTCCCCACAGATACAGTTCAAATTTGATGAGCGTCTTCTTCTGTGGTTTAACTAGCTCAAAAACCGAGGTATGCAAGGAGGACAAAAGAGAGTGACCACACACACACACACAAACACACACACACACACACACACAGGAATGTAACAGGAAGCCCTCCACTAGACGTGTTAACTTGTTTTCTGCCCTGCAAACCAAAGAACTGGATTTTGAGCTATTTACCGGCAAACACACAAATCATCATCAGCGTATCATTTCTGCTAATCTACCACCTGCTGCTTTAATCAACACAAAGGTAACACACACAAACACACACACACACACACACACACACACTCACAGTGCAGAGCTGTGTTGAGTGGGTTTGATCATCTGTAGCTTGTCTTCCCTCCTCACATAAAACAACCACTAGTGTATACATTTTAAACAAAGTGACGTCTTGTGTCTGTTCTCTTTTACGCCGGGATTTCAGCTGTGATGTGTTTTCGTTCCGTCCTCGGAGGCATTTTGCCTCTAAGATTTGCAGATTTTGTTGATTTGATAATTTTTCCTGGATATTTGTGCTTCTATCAGTCGACCACGTAGTTAAATGGTTTCTTTTTTCTGTTTTAATTGCGCAACTCAAACTGCGTTGAGTCTGGAAGGGCCAGAAATTTAGAAAGAAAAGTGTCCATCACAGTTTCCCGGAGTAAAGTCAATATTCAGTTCATCATCGTACAGGACAGAGAGAAGTGGCACGTCTGTACACTTGACAGGCAGGAACTAAGGAATATTTGAAATGGCCAAAACAATTGATCGGAGAGAATAATAGCTGATTGATTTCTGGTCGATCTACTAATCAATGAATCAACTCAACTAGTTAAAAGCTTGTCTTTTGTCGATTATCCTGGGATATATTGCAATTACTGTGATTACGAGATGTCACTGATGTTATTAGTTTTTTGTCTTTTTCTTTTTCTTGTGCTCTTCTTCCTTTTTCTTCTTTTCTTTTCCATGTTTTTTTATTCATATGTGGGACTTTGGGATCGTTTAATGGTGGGATAGATAAAAATGGGTTTTAGTTGTATGTTTTGTATGAGTGGGAAGGAGAATGATAAAGTGAGTAAGGGAGAAATACTACAAAAAAATAAAGAATAAAATAAGAGAAAGAGGCAAAAGCAGAAGACATGTGACACTGTAATAGCAGCAGGGTGGATGGATACATGTACTAAACTAAACATCTGTCTTTGAAAAGTCGTCCGCATCCTGTCTTTAGTTTCTTTCAACCATGAGCAGGATCTTTACTTGACCTTAACCCAAACACACCAAATAATAAATCTTAAGCATGATGGTGGCAGATCAGAAAACATGAATAGTTTATGGGTCATTTTAGAGAGCAATGACAAACAACCTTTACCGTACCTGTGTAGGTACGAGGACTTGTTGGATGAAACCGCATGCACAACCGTTTGTATGTCCACATGACCCTAATGGACATAATGTCACTACAGCAATCAGTTATAAAACAAAGACAATCAGCTAACCGTCACATCTGGAAAGCCTGAACCAGACAATGATTTACATCTGTGCTCGATAGATAACTTTCATGATTACTCAATAGAATAATTCATAATCATTTCAGCAGTACAGTATGTAAATGCTGCTGCTAAATGACTGTAAAAGTAGGCTTTTTTTTTTATGAAGAGTACAACCGTTTGGCTTCTGCTGTTTCTATTGACCTTATATTCATTGGTTGCCGTTTCTGGAAGTACGGAGGAGCTGCCAGATGAAAGCTTTCACGCTGGCTAAGCTGTTATATGTGGACATACAGTACAACTATTACTCCAAGCCAATTGGCAGCTTTTGTCCCCTTTCAGCATGTCATCGTCATTGCCATCATTCAGGGTCATTATGCCCTCCAATTCCTTCCCTACTGACCTGGACAATCAGAGAGGAATGGAGCGACTTCCCTGCTGAGATATGGGAGGAGAGCAGTCAAGTGCTGAGAGGAAGGAGAGGAGAATATAGGGAGGGGAAAAGATGTTTTTAAAGATGAGAGTGGAAAGCTTGAACCTCTAAAGCTGAGTGAGCAGCAAAAACATCACGTATTTGAGATAATAGAGGGACTGACTTCCAAGCTCAGTGGTTGTTAAAGTTAAATATGGAGAAACCCTGCTGTGCTCCACAAAAGGAAGACTGTAGCATCAAGTAGGGACAATAAACTGCTAGTTGGCACAACTCTCAGATGACTGGATGTTCAGCTAAATGACTGTGGGCATCCTTGGCTTTGAAACGTTCCACTGTGATACGTCTATATCTGAGAGCGTGGCTTCACACCCAGCTCCCCACTCTTTCTGCTATGATGCCTGTAAGCCTCTCTGTCGTTTCCGTGTTGAGAAAGAAGAGCACACGAGGACACAGATGGTCCGCCGCCTTTAAAAAGAAAACACTGTCTGTGTGCACGGCCGTGTGCATATTTGTGAATATAAGCAAGAGAGGAGAAACAGAGAGAAAAGAGATGAGCATACTCTTCATTTCACAGTGAATAATTGCTGTGCCAGCTAGAGAGTGAGTGCCCAGTGTTACATGGACGTGCACTCCTTCTCAGGAGTGCATAGAAGCTGCGGTGACTCTGAAATAGCTTCAGATAAATCACGTTTGGCTTTCAAGTGTATATTTTCTTTAGGCTTTCATGAATCTATTGATGATTTTTGCTTTAAGTTTTTATTCAGGTTCAGTTGTTGTTATGTGGATGTTTGCCTGCAGGGTTTAAAGGAACGGTGTGTAGCATTTCAAGGGATCTTTCAGCAGAAATGGAATATAATATTCATAACTATGTTTACTGTATAATCACCTCAAACTAAGAATTGTGTTTTCGTGAGCCTAGAATGAGCCGTTTATATCTACATAAGGAGCGGGTCCTCTTCACGGAGTCCTCCATGTTTCTACAGTAGCCCAGAACAGACAAACCAGACACTCTAGAGAGAGACTTTCACGTTGTTATGTTACATAAAGGGTAACACGCTTGTGAAACTGCGGTAACGTGAGCCACAGAGTGTGAACTCAGCACATTCTCACTCCCAACTCGTTAAATACCGCTGCTTGGTCGGCGCCCCCTCGGCATCAGACACTGATGCACACGGTATCCCTCTTGTGTTACTTTTGGACGGACGAGGGACAGCGTGTCAGTATCATGTCGGTACATTCAAAACTAGAATGGCACTTGGAGAGCGCTGACCTCCGCCAAGGTGCCCGAGAACGATTGCCCCCCCCTCTCTCCGTTCAGCTTGCGCCATCATCCACATGTATTTTTGTTTATGTTGAGATCAGCTGAACGTAGCGGAGCATCGTAAAACACTTCATTCAAACTGGACAGAAACAAAATAAAACTCACCTAAACCGTCGTCGTTACTCTTTTCAACAATCACCAAGTGAGCTTTGGTGCAACTCAACTGTAATTTCACCGAGTTTAATGTAAAAAAAACGCTGAATCTACAGTTGTCCCCCCCCACCCCCGCTCTCTCTCTGTCTCTCTCTCTGAAGGAAAGAGGCGGGGTCATGTGTCATCAACGCGTCATCAGCTACACTGTGCATGTGTTATACCCAGAGGTGTTAATGCTCAGGCTGATCGGAATCCTTAAAAATATTCCTGGATCCGGATCGCCACCAAAATCTAAGGGATTGTTCATTGTGCCACACCCCACCCCTCCAAAAAATGTAATTCAAATCCATCGCAGACTTTTGGAGTAATCCTGCTAACAGTCAACATAACCTCCTTTCTAGGCCTTTGGCCTTGGCAGAGGTAATAACTTTCAAAATAAAGTTCCATTTTCACAGGAAGTTAGGTTTAGGCAACGCAACCACTTACAGTTCAGGAAACAGTCATGGTTGGTGTTAACTTCACTGACGTATGACTCACGTGACCACTGAGTGACTAGTGATCACGGGACTCACGGGACTACGTAACAAAATAAGTCAACATTTAGCTTCAGACGGGACACAAACAGCACAGTCTCCTGGGTGCGAGTAACGCCACAAGTGGGTTCACATTGGCGTTAATTGAAATCATCCGCTTATAGTAGTTCACAAACCAATGGGTGACGTCACGGTGAATATACGTCCACTTCTTATATACAAGTTCTGGGAGTGTGCCTTTAACAATATCATACCACAACATGTACACTGGACATAGTCACATTATAACCTTCACAGTTGATTTGTTGTTACACCACCAGTGTGTGCTTATACTCTACTGTGCATTCCTCATAATCCTGCTAATAAGAATAGCATGCTACTACAACTGAGAGTTAACTCAAAGCAGCCACTCTGAACGGGAACCTCCAAACAATGATGTCATCTTAAAACATGGACCTCACACGGCCTCTTTTCTTCCTCCTCAATTCACACGGCTGTGATTGACAGGCGGGCCGACGGCAGTAATCATGAAGCCATTCATGCTCCTCTGCATGATGCATTGTTTGTTTTGGCGAGCGAAGCTGGGCTTTACCGCTAAACTCTGCAATCCTGCTTTTATTCATGAAGATCCCACTTGTGTCTATCTACACAACTGAATTTCTGTTTTGTTCATTTGCAATGACAGTGCCGATGCCATCTCTCTGTAAATGTCAGAGGTAGCAAATAAGAATAGTTTCTATTTGAAGTCCCTGTGAGGCTGTCATTATTAATAGTCACCTAGAACTAAAGGTGACTAGAGATACATTAATAATGGACTGTGCATGCAATTACACGTTAGAGATCTCAAGTCTCTCCCTGGCTTGTACTGGAATCACAAAGTGAATTGCACATGAGGGGAGCAGCAGAGATAGAGTGGCTTTCTGTCTCCGCAGAGACTGTGATGCAAACACAGAAGTAAATGGTATATGTAGAGAGGTGCTGTATGCATGCCCACATAGTACACCCGGAGGGTCTGCAGACACATTATTGGGTCACGATGGCTAACAGTTTGCAGTCAATAATGTTGTTTACTCAAAGAGATCAGAAGCAGCAGATGGGAAGAGACGATGATGATCTCGTCTCTGACATCACTTACAGCTGAAACAGTGACTGAGCAGATGAGCTGGTGTCAAATAACGATCGAGACAAAACGTCTGTGAACTTTTGCATCTGAATTCACCACAGGTACTTTGAAGTTTGTTGGCCGGTGTAGAGTAATTACTGTTATGAACAAACACCATTAAACACATTCATTTAAAAAGTGTGGATGCGCTCATGAAGACCTTCAATTCAGGGATGCCATTCGAATTGAAAGTTTAATGGAATTCTTCAATTATACACATGTGGCCCAGTTCTGCCTAACGCTTACATCTGGGGCCTGTCGGTGCACACTGAATATTCATGAGGAACTATATGGAGCCGCGTGGAGAGGAGACAATCCCACATGCCCTGAAAATGAGGCCTCAGATAGACGTATGTGTGGGTGAAAGTGTGTATGCAGTGATGTGCGCTGTGTGATTGTAGGTATACCTCGTGTACCTGACATAAAAACAACTGTGAATCTCAGCTCACTTTGGTCCAGAGTGAAGAATCTTGAACAGTATTGGATGAATTTCAATAAAACTTGGCAACCAACAGGTCCAAATTTTCACTTATCCAACACTAAAATGCGTATTGCTCTAATTCCTTACAACATACTAATGCAGTACGTAGCTAAATAGTTTACAGAATATTATAGATCAAGATGAAACTGACAGAAGGGCGGGACTTGCAGAAAAAGTCGCAATTACAAGTCCGTCTGCTACTTCAGCACCACGGACAGCGACATGGATTCATCAATACAATACACAGTTAGGCTGCTGATATTTCAGAGCCATGGTTGGGGCCATAAATTCTAACTTACTGATATTTCAGAGCCATGGTCGGGACCATAGATTCTAACTTACTGATATTTTAGAGCCATGGTCGGGACCATAGATTCCAACATACTGATATTTCAGAGCCGTGGTCGGGACCATAGATTCTAACTTACTGATATTTTAGAGCCATGGTCGGGACCATAGATTCCAACATACTGATATTTCAGAGCCGTGGTCGGGGCCATAGATTCCAACATACTGATATTTCAGAGCCGTGGTCGGGACCATAGATTCTAACTTACTGATATTTAAAAGCCGTGGTCGGGGCAATAGATTCTAACTTACTGATATTTCAGAGCCGTGGTCAGGGCCATATATTCTAACTTACTGATATTTCAGAGCCATGGTCGGGTCCATATATTCTAACTTACTGATATTTCAGAGCCGTGGTCGGGGCCATAGATTCTAACTTACTAATATTTAAGAGCCATGGTCGGGGCCATAGATTCTAACTTACTGATATTTCAGAGCCGTGGTCAGGGCCATAGATTCTAACTTACTGATATTTCAGAGCTGTGGTCGGGGCCATAGATTCTAACATACTGATATTTCAGAGCTGTGGTCGGGACCATAGATTCTAACTTACTGATATTTAAAAGCCGTGGTCAGGGCCATAGATTCTAACTTACTGATATTTCAGAGCCGTGGTCGGGGCCATAGATTCTAACTTACTGATATTTCAGAGCCATGGTCGGGGCCATAGATTCTAACATACTGATATTTCAGAGCCAAGGTCAGGTCCATATATTCTAACTTACTGATATTTCAGAGCCGTGGTCGGGGCCATAGATTCTAACTTACTGATATTACAGAGTCATGGTCGGGACCATAGATTCTAACTTACTGATATTTTAGAGCCATGGTCGGGGCCATAGATTCTAACTCACTGATATTTCAGAGCCATGGTCGGGGCCATAGATGTTCACATGCTGCCCTGTTAAAGGTTACAAGCTACATGCTACCTATGAGCTACATGTTGTAAATATGTAAGCTAAGTATGCTCCAAGTAAGTGTTACATGCTTAACACCATTTTGACATCCAGTCCAATGAAACATTCACACTCAGCTCAAAACCTGCAGCCAGAAACCAACCAGGTGTAATATTTGTCAGTTGAGCCCAGCATCAGCATCACTAAGACGTTTAGGTGTGTGTGCCTCCTTTCTTATGACAAGTTGCTATCAAGCAAACAAAACACACCCACTTAGAGTGTTTTAATAAACGGCCTGACAGGAAATTGAGGCTGCCAACAGAGACGAAGGCTCAACAGTCTCCGGGGAGCAGGTGTGTGAGTCAGCGTGAGCCAAACGAATGTCACCAAGTGGAAGGCAGGAGGACTAAAGCTGGAGCTCACACCTGGCAAGTATGTCAGAGCTGGTTAGATAACAGCGCTAGAGGCAGAATAAAGTGTCTTCTGGACAACTTTCTTACACAAACATTTTGACCTCCTTGTATTATTATTTATTACCAGGCAGCACTGGGGGCTTTATATTTTGCTGAGCTGCGGTGTATCCATTTAGATCACTGATTGTAGGACAGTAATACCCAATTTCATGTCCTAATGTCCATTTTACTGATGATATTTTCTAGTGTTATTATATTTATGAGATGATCGCTTCAGATTGAAACAACAATTCTAAAATAAATAGGCTGTGGACCTGTGTTGGGATATTCCCTATGAGTTTCTAAAGCAGTAATAAATAAAATAGGAATTGTGGACTGTTCAGAGAAGGCCACACAGTTTATTAATCAGCACTACAAAGTTCTCTGACATCGTGTTGAGTTGGGTGTCTTTGGGTTTTGGACTGACAAAGCGGGACATCTGAGGATGTCGCCTTGGGCTTTGAGAGACGGGGGATGGAAATTTTTCTGACATTTTGTGGACTAAACGATTGGACAATTGATCGAGAGAATAATCGGCAGACTAATCAATAATGAAAACGATCCTATGTATTCATTTACAATATCATTATTATTATTATTATTATTATTATTATTATTATTATTATTATTATTAATAATAATAATAATAATAATAATAATAATTTACTTTCCCTTTTAATTTATGTATTTTTGATATTTTTTTATTATTATTATTATTATTATTATTATTATTAATAACAATAATTTATTTGCCTTTTTTATTTATCTATTTTAATCAATTTTTTTAATTATTATTATTATTAGCAGTAGTAGTATTTATGTATTATTATTTTTATTGAATTTTTTCCCTAATTATCTACTGTTACTATTACCTTTATTATGTGTCTAATTACTTTTTCTATACATATATACAGTATACATATGCAGTATACATATATACATATACATATATATATATATATATATATATATATATATATATATTTATACACACATACATGTCAAGATGGTTATGTTTTTAGAATGGAAACAATACCATTGTAATACTCATCACGCTCCTTTATTTTACTTCAAAAGTTGCTCATTTCTTACAGGATCGTTGTGGGGTAACAGATCGTTGTCATGGCACTGAGGCTCTGGCTCGTTCACTTATTATTATTATTATTATTATTTGCTTTGGATGCGAATTTCAGCTGAATGCCTGCAAGGTAAAGATACAAAAGCTGTGCAGCAGGCATGCCCAGAGCGAGGCCAAAACCAACAGATGAGTCGAAGCTCTCTAAAGAACAGAGCTTGTTTTTCTTTCTCTCTCTCTCTCTCCCTGTGTTATGTTCTCTCTCTGCATCCCCCTGGTCATGTTCAGCAGCAAGCTGCATCTCTTCACATGTTTGGTTATTGTTCAGTCACACTGCTTCTACCACCTGCCCACTCCTTTAACACACCGTGCTGGCTAACATGTTATATTAAAATGATCTCCACAGTAATATCCATCAGCCCCCCCCCCACACAGCCATGCAAACAATATTTAACTACTGTAAAGCTGCAGCTTAAAAATTAGCATTGAAATGATGAAGGGTCATACAGACAGATAATGGACCTCTTACAGTTAATTTTAGGATCTAGGACCTCATTTAGAAAACACGAGTACTTCACTCGTACCGTGGAATTATTCAAATCGCGCACTGCACATGATTTCAGCAGTTTAACTTTCCATCTGAAACTGGAGTAGAGGGTCGGGTAGGACGAGTGTGAGTGGAAATATACAAGAATAAAGAAGCATTCAAATGCAAAATAACAAACGTGAAGACAAAGAGAGTAGAAGAGCTGCTGGCGATCGCATACAGGTGCTTCCTTCACTGTGTTTATCCATCTTGTGAAGGGCTCATCGGCTGGAATATGGTCTCAGAAAAATGTAAAATGCAAAAAGTGTCCTTCAAAAATAATCCACTGCAGGAAATTAAAATGCCTTCATTTTATATGGCAGTATGTATTTAAAATGACCAGCGCGTTGCGACCGACATGGCTCTCCATCAGGGTTAACACAACGAAACAACAACTTTACAAAGAAAGCAAGACAGGACGCTAAAATCAGATATTCAGGAGCATCTCCACCTGTCTTCTGGTGTAATGGGACATGTGTATGTATGTATACCTCAGGTCTTTAGAGACCCACACACCGTCTAATTACTTCACTTCATTCAATTAAGCACTCAACCCACTGATATTCCTCAAACCTTTTAGCCACACTAGAGGCAGCGATGGCAGTGTCTGTTGGTTGGTCCACCACTGTCGTCCAGAGTTAAATATCTCAACAATTATTGGATAGATTGGCATGACATTTTGTACAAACATTCGTGATCCTCGGAGGATGAATCCTAATGATTTCATCCTTTGGTGACTCCCTGATTTTTCATCTAGTACCACCGGCCAGACCTGTCTCCTAAAAATTACATTCCCATTCAACAAAACTGTATAGTGAATTTCAGCTGTAATATGTGGTTAGTGCTAATTAGCAAATGTTAGCATGCTTACACACTAAACAACTAAAGATGTTGAGAGGTGAAGCATGTTAGCAGGCCTGCTTACAGCCTCACAGAGCTGCTAGCATGACTGCAGAATCGTTGAAAATCTTAGTTTTTCTAATGTTTTTCATATTCATCAGGAGACAGTTACTTGTGATTACTGTGCATGTCATACTTGTGTTTGGTAAGTGCAAATCAATTATTGGCAACAATGTCTTATTTTTGTTAATAACAGGTTCCGGCAAGCAAAATATTTTTTTTACATAAGTCATGGGTCACAAAAGACCTGAGGAGGTATGTAGGAATGTTTGAAACACCAAGGTACTGTTTGTAACTTCTTACACGTATAAATCATTGCGGGTCGGTGTCTCATGCGCGCTCGCGTGTGGCTACACTGTTCAGACTCAGACTCCAACACAAACTACACGGAAGCACCAAAACCGCAAAGTTATATCTAGCGAAGCCCGTCTTACAAAAAATTCAGTGTTGGCTGCGGTCAGAGGACGCGGCGGAGACTGTCTTGGTCTCCAGGGCCGGAGTCTCTGCTGTACTCTGCTCCTCTGCCTGCCTGCCTGCCTTCACTCACACACCGCGCTCGTTCTCACTCGCTCTCTCGCTCCACCTCTCACGTGCACACTACACACTGCAGAAGAGTTAGTTTAGCTCTGAGAATATCTAGTGAATGTACAGTGGAGGTTTGTGTAGAAATAAATGCTGCAGCTCCTCCAGACCAACAGAGGTTTCCCGTGTCTTGTGAAGTGACGGAGCTCCGGAGCGAGATACGTTATCGTCTCCGACCAAAACTCCGGTGTCCCCCCCCCCCCCCCGTTCCCTCCGGCCGCAGTCGGGAGGCTGATGCAGGAAAAGCACTAGTGTCAGCATTGATTCATGGAGAGACCTTCGTCTGATCAGCTAACATTACTGCCAAGCAGGTGAAATATAGAGTGATATTGTGGTTTTAGCTGACGTGTGTTGCCCCACTGTTTAGACCGGTGCTCGTTCATGTCTATGTAGAGCGAGCACAAGCACAATCAACAGGACGCTGACTTTCGTTGACTTAACGGCCACAGGTGTCGCTGTTAACAAACAATTTCTGATTCTTACATAGAGTCCCTTTAAGGGTTAGCTTTACAGCTTCTCTTTCTAAAATCAACCACCTGGAGTGGATGAAGACGGGGATATATCTGCCTTAACGGACCACTCAGATGTCAGAGCATCAACCCACGGAAGTTTATTTCTATCTACAGTGAAATGAATACAGGTTCCCTCTTTCCAACATGTAAACCAGGAACAACAAGAAGTGAACCAGCAGTCAGTAAGTGGAGGCCGGAGCTGAAGCTGCGAGAGGTCCAACACCCTGTGGTCGCCCTGCTTGAGCACAATGATTTTCCAGTCAGGTATCATCACTGGGGGGGGGGGAATAAGTGTGTCATCACTGGAGCAAGCACGCAACAAGTACAGCTTCTACCACAGCACATCAGTATCAGCTGGAGCAGAGACGGAGGGATCAATACACCTCCCAGGAGTGACAACCTGAATTCTACAGCCACTCTGCCCGCGCTCAGTCAGACCAACTGTTGATCTGGAGACACAACAGAGCTGCTCCCAGTTCAAAAAGGACATAAATCATCTGTGAACACAAGTGAAGGTCAGAACAGCGGTGTGTGTGGATGCCCCTCAAAATCCATAGTGCTGGAGCAAACCCCTGGCTGGCACACAGCTATTCTTACACAGACAGAGAGAGTGAGAGAGTGCATGTGAAGCTGACAGCAGACGATGTCATTCATCTCAGCCTGACGCATGTCGACACGAGAGGCACTCAAATCCATCTCGAGGTGACGCAGGTGTCGCCTCAACTTGAAAAAGCAAAAGGGTACGTACTCTTAAAATACATATTGAAATACGGAACACGATACTACCATGCAGATATATGCAAACATTACAACACGAGTCTCACACGATGGCCTCTAACATTAGTGATGGGTGAACATTTTTGCCATCATTGTGTAAAGCAGAACAACATCACAGTATTAGTGTATCATGATACGTATCGTATCGCCACATTCTTGCCAACACACATCCCTTAGATCCGATCACAACTCACTTCTATACGTTTGAGTGTGTTTTGCTAACGTTGCTCATTGCTGTGTGTATTATAATCACAGCACTTTGAGGCATGCTTTGTGATAATACACTTAACCAACCGGAGCACGAACACAATATTAAAGTGAGTCACACATCAGGTTATCAGATTCATTTAGGTAATTATTCATTCAGTCTTATAGAGTACGTCTGGCTGTGTTGATAGTCTGTGAAGCTCTGCGGAGCCGTTTGGCCAGAGGACACGTAGAGAAACAGAGCAGAACAATTTCATACAATATAACTACGGCACGTCTACTTCTCCTTCCCCTGAGACACAATTAGATAATGAACATGTATATCACATTGCATCCCTCTCCTTTAAAAGCACATGCTTGCTCAACTGAATATCTGAGGTTGCATCAAACTGCAGGCTCAAAGACGACTGTATATTTATTAGAGCTGTAAATCGATTAAAATATTTAATCGCAAATTAATCACACATTTTTTATCTGTTCTAAATGTACCTTAAAGGGAGATTTGTCAAGTATTTAATACTCTTATCAACATGGGAGTAGACAAATATGCTGCTTTATGCAAATATATGTATATATTTATTATTGTAAATCAATTAACAACACAAAACATTGACAGATATTGTCCAGAAACCCTCACAGGTACTGCATTTAGCATAAAACAATATGCTCAAATCATAACATGGCAAACTGCAGCCCAACAGGCAACGACAGCTGTCAGTGTGTCAGTGTGCTGACTTGACTATGACTTGCCCCAAACTGCATGTGATTATCATAAAGTGGGCATGTCTGTAAAGGGGAGACTCGTGGGTACCCATAGAACCCATTTACATTCACTGATCTGGAGGTCAAGGGACAGTTTTTCCTCGCCAAAAGTTAGCGTGACATGGTTGGTACCGATGGATTCTTTAGGTTTTCTAGTTTCATATGATCCTTTACTCTATCTTTAAAACTGAGAAAGAAAAGAAATTAGTGGCGTTATTAACGCCCTTATATTTATATTATAGAATCTATGGTAAAGAAAAACTGTTAGGGTGTTTTCACACTTGGTCCCTTTCAGCCCTCGCAATGAACTCAGAGCTGTTAGTCAGCATTTTTTTGCGCATATGTGAACACTCCAAAAGGACTCAGACCCTCTGAAACAAACCAAACTTAGACCTCCTCGGGAGGTGGTTCTGAGTTCGGTTCGCTTTAAGTCCGCGTTGCAGTTCGCTTAACCTGTACGTTGTGAACACAATGCACTACTACCGATACTTCGGTACCAAGTCGATGCAAAAATTCAGAAGATGTGACGGTACTCGTTTTTCTACAGTACCGCATGTACTGTATGTACCGTCGAGGCTCAAGACTAATGGCGTCCCGTCGTCCCGCGGACAGAAGAAAATGCGTTTTGAATTTGGCGAGAAACTTGAATAAAAACAGTTGTTTGAAGGAGATGTTTTTACAGTTTTTTTTTAAATAGTGACACTATGCATGTACATTTTACGACCACCGCTTGAGGAGAGAGAAACCTTTCTGTCTGTATCAGTCCTGCTCCCAAATGCTCCTTATGATTGTAATAATTTATGACAAAACACATTAATAATTGCATTGACTGCACAGGCAGGACATCCTAAAGCACCGTAAAACACCGTAAAACACCTGTGGCAGCAACTTGACAAAAGCGCTGCAATTTCCATATCCAGCACTCAGAAAGAGGACGGAGGCCCCATCAGAGCTGAAGTGGACCAGAAAGAGAACCGAGTCCTCTTTCAAATGAACTGACACTGTGAACACAAAAAGAACTGAGTCCCTTTTCTGTTGGTCCACTTTAAGAGGACTGAGTTTGGTTCGTTTAAAAAGAACTATATGTGAAAACACCCTTAGTGTCCACAATTAACTATGTCATCAACATTATGCTAATTCAGAAAGCTCATTATGCGAGAGGCTTCTGGTTGCTTTACGATTGGAACTGCCAACACTTTTAATCCCAACCGCATCTTAAATGGGATTAGGAGTCGGAGGATATTTTGATTCTTCCACAAGTCTGCTGATGGACTTTTTAAACCATCTGGGACAGATTTCTCTTCTAACGTCATTTCTAGAAGTTGGGAAAGGTTCAGACATTCGGCCGGGCTGCAAGACGCTCAGAAGATTTAGACCGGAGCGGGTTCAGGAGAGGAGGCAGAGTCACCGGGACTGTGGAAAATATCGGAGGATTTCTCAAGGTCACTGTGAGACAAAAACATGTTTAGAAATGTACAGAATGACATTCTTTGTATTAATGTGTTCTAACATAACATCTGATTTAACGTGGGCTTTTTGGTGCTTTACAGACGGAGCGTTTGATTCCATTCAGTGGAATATATTTCACTAACTGATTCTCTTTACCCACCGTTTGGCATGCAGGGCCACGGGGGCCGGAGCTTATCCCATCAGACCCTGATGCAGGAGGACACTGTGGATCCATCACAGAGCTAACACAGATGGACACTCACACTCACACTCAGACTCACACCTCGGGGCGGTTTAATGTCTCCGTTACACTTGAGCAGCTTGTTTTCAGGCTACAGCTCTACAGTTGAGCCTCCATCTTTCTGGCCCACAGCACTGTTCTCCTGTCTCTCAGATCTTTTTCATCACCGCAGTTTGGCCTGTCGCCATATACAGTATGTCTCATAAATCCAACGAGTCCTCAAACTAAATGACAAAATACACAGTTCGTCATTGCAAAATGACCCATATGAGCAGTTTTTGGTCCGACGCCCCTCCAGGCAGCACGACATCCTTAGTCCTTTCAGAAACCGCTAGAGAAGGGATGACAGCAAAGAGCCACAGGTTGGGTTCGAACCGCTGCAGCAAGGACTCAGCCTTAGTACATGGGGCGCCTGCTCTACCAGGTGAGCTAACACGGCGCCCCTCACAGCGTAGTTTGTTGACCTGAACCTGGTGAAAGATCTTGTAGTGTGTGACCTCATCGCCGGTCAGTCATGTAGTTTGAAAACAAAGACGACTTCAAGAGTCCTGATTACAAGCTTTAGCTGTGTAGTGAGAACAGTACTGAGATCTGACCACTTTGAAAGTAGTTGAACTTGGCTTAAAACTCCATAATATCTGTGTTGGACATCATCATGGTGAGCAGGTGTGCTCCTATAATTACTTGGCAATACAAATGGAAAATGAATTAAATGGAGTGCCCACGTTGATTATCTGTGTTCTGGCTCAGAGACTTCACTTCCTCTGCAGACTCTGACTGTCCGGTCTGAGAACTGAGATCGTAACATCCTACAACGCTGTGCTGGAAAGCATCATCAGATATGGTATATATCTATATCTATATATATAGATATAGATATGGCATCATGGTGTGACACCCTCACAGTCCAGTTACAATCAAGAAAATGGTGAAAGCAGCAATGAAAGTGACAGGACAGAAAGACTATCTGTTCCTTTAGATAACTGTTGTCAGAGATGCACACAGAACTCTGAAGGACCCGTTACACATTCTGGACTCTGAATACAAACTATTACCTTCAGGGAGACGTTACAGAGACAGCAAATGTAAAAGCAACCGCTTCTAACTTTCTCCCCTCCCGACGTCTATAACACTACTCAACAAGGAAATAGGTTAAAGCTTGTTTAGTTCACAGGAAGGAGACACTGGTGAATTCTGTCTTGTATCATGTCTTATGGCTTTTACGATACGCTCCGGTTGTATAATGCCTCTGTATTTATAAACAGTTTTTTATCTCTAAGGGCATGTGCAATATTTGACATGTTTTCTACTGCATCTTGGAGTACCACTGTACTGTATTGTTTTAACCTTTTCCACTCTACATCTCTTTTTCATAGACCTGTTTTTAGGGGGGTACAGGGGGTCTTTAGGGGGAGATAGCAGGTCAACAGTAGATGTCACATAGAAGTGGTGTACATCATCTGAAAGCTGGGAACCTGAAGATTAATTTGAGAAGCAGCTCAGCACTGTGTGTCAAGTTGTTCTAGTCATAAATCAGAAATAAAAAAAAAAACAATTTTTGGGTTGATACCATTTGTTCCACAGATTTGGTGCTAAATTGAACCATTTTTGCCACTGGAGAATTGATAAAAATGATCAGTAATCCCTTCAAAATACCACATTAAGACACCAAGACCTTGAGGAACACCATAGAAAAAGCCATGCTGTGATTTGGGATCAAAAACTTTTAACATCTGGAGATTTCTGCAAGAATTGCATTTTTCGGCGACTGGATGGTGAGCACTTCTGTTGTGTAAACTGCTCAGAAACCCCCTTATTGTGAATCTAGCTAGGAAAGCCATCCATCCTCTGAATGCTCTAGGTCTCTAGTTTGATCCATCCATCCTCTGAATGCTCTAGGTCTCTAGTTTGATCCATCCATCCTCTGAATGCTCTAGGTCTCTAGTTTGATCCATCCATCCTCTGAATGCTCTAGGTCTCTAGTTTGATCCATCCATCCTCTGAATGCTCTAGGTCTCTAGTTTGTGGCTGTAAAGTTTCATGAGGCTGTGATTATCCTAGAGGTCACCACAGGTCATTTTATACAGTGAGGTCAAATTTCAAAAATAGTCTCACTACAATGAAATGTCTCCTATGGGGACTAACATCATCACACATGAATACAGTTGGGCTCATTGGATCCACAAGAGTCTCAGCTTCACAGTGATACCCAATTTATGCAATTCAAGACTGTTTAGGGACCCCAGTATGCAGAAATATTCAAATACACCATTTCAGAAAAGGAGAAAATAACACATTTATACTGCATACCAAAAACTGCATGTGATTATCATAAAGTGGGCATGTCTGTAAAGGGGAGACTCGTGGGTACCCATAGAACCCATTTTCATTCACTGAGGTCAGAGGTCAAGGGACCCCTTTGAAACTGTCCATGTCAGTTTTTCCTCGCCAAAATGTAGCCCAACTTTGGAGCTTTATTTAGCCTCCTTCTCGACAAGCTAGCATGGATCCCTTAAGTTTTCTAGTTTCATATAACTTCTCTCTAGCTGGAGCGGAGGTGGAATAATTCTCTGAACGCTGGCTAGCAAGTTTTGTTGGCTTGTTTTTTTTTAACAATGGTTGAAGAAAATATGAGTTTTTCTAGATATGTACAGTCACTCAATCTCAGGGACCGAAAAATAGAGTTATAGTACAATATTGGCGAAGCGTTTCAGAGATGGAGAGGAAAAGTTGCTAATGAGTTAGCTTCCGCTACGGTTAGAAGAAGACTAAACTATCAGCAACAATTTCTCTCTACCTTTCTAATAGTTTAGTCTATTAGCAACATTTTCATTACATGATGTAGGGATGCAACTACATATCATATTCTTTATCGATTAGTCTCTTAGTCGCTTATATTTTCACTTCCTCAATAAATTGTGCAAAATAGTGAAAGATGCAGAGTGACGTCTTCAAATGTCTTGTTTTGTCTGACCAACAGTCCACAACCCAAAGATATCCAGTGTGCACAAGGATACAAAACTGAGTGAGAATAAGAATATGTGGAGTGTTCGTTTGATAAATGACTTCAATGATTCATCTATTATCTAATTTTTGCTGTAGATTATTTTTCTGTCAATCATTTGAGCGCTACGCCGGTGAATTTCTGTCTCCGGTGGCTTCATGAGGAGGGCAGAGTAAGAGGAGGGTTGATGGTTTTCACAGCAACATATGGGAGAGTCTCCTGTTCCCTTTGTGATACATGAGCTGTGACAAACAAGGTCTGCAGACAGCGCCTTTTCAACACATTGCACTCTTACAAATGGGCATGCAGCCACGGACATGTCCATATGTGTGCTGCACACACACACACACACACACACACACACACACACTTTGTGCAGTGAGTGACAGCCTCAGCCGAGCCATGTTATCTATCCTATTCTGTGCCGTGGAATGAGCAGTGAGCAGCGATCACAGCGATCCTCATCACCCTCAGCAGCTCTGATATGGTCACTGTTAGTGTTTCTGGACCCTGAAGCAGCTCTCTATCTTAAACAGGTTCACCTCAGATTAATGAGTATACGCTGCTCACAGATTGGCTTCTACTTAGAGAGCAAAGTGGTGTCTGATGAGGTGAATCACACCCTAGACTTCAGTAGAGAAGCACCAACATCCATGACACCTCCTGACACAACACTGTAAAAATGAACCAGGCTATTACCCTGTAATATATTCATATTATATCACATAACCCCCCTTTGAGGATATCAGATTACATTCATATGCAGTCTTGACAGCTTAAATAAATGCACCAATTGAGCTTGTTCTCTCTTCTGACAAATGTGGTAATACTTCAGCGTGATACAAAGCTGGCTGTGAAGGAGCCACGTGCCTCCTCAGAGGTCTCCACAGAGAGGGGGTTTGGCTGAGAGGGAGGACGGGAGGAAGGGTCTCTGGGCCGAACACGCTCCGTCTGCCACTCTCTACTCTCCACCACCAGCTCCTCCAGCTCCATAAATCTGTCCCACTGGGTTCAATGTTGTAACAGAAGGCAGTGTAGCAAAATGGATAGAGACGCTTAATCACTGCAGTTCCAGTCTGGTCGGAACGTTTTGAAAGTTTATAATATCTCAACAGAAATATCTTAAAGGGACCGTAAGTACGTTTCTACACGTATAAACTAGGGCTGTCAAAGTTAACGCGATAACACGTTAAGCTAAATTGAAGATACTGGTATCATATGAAACTAGACTAGGCTAAATAACGCTTTTTTAATGCTAAATGCAGTAACTGTGAGGGTTTCTGGACAATATTTGTCATTGTTTATGTTGTTATTGATTTCAAACAATAAGCATACATTGGAATAAAGGAAGCATATTAGTTCACTCCCATGTTGATAAAATAAAACAATGTGTGATTAATTTGCGATTGATCACAATTAACTATGGACAATGATGACTAAATATTTTAACCGCTTGACAGCCATAATATAAATGTTTTTTAATAATTTTTTATTGCCAGTGTGTGAACAGGTTGTAATCTAACCTCAAAAATGAGACCTTCCGTGACTTTCTGGGTTTCTTCTATCAGCCTGTAGACTGCTTTTAATGTGAAGAACCAATAGGCCAGATTTCCGGGAAATCCAACGGATGTGACGTCATGCACACTGTCTTTACTTTCAGTGTGCAATCATAGTTAACGTTCGGTTAGAAATGGAGTCCGCTAACGCCAACAAACAACCAGCCATCACCACAACTCAGACTCAACACAAACTCCACAGAAGCACAAAACAAACAAAGTTATATCTGGTGAAGCCCGACTTGCTAAACAGGCATGTGACCGATGTAGGAGGAAAACTAGTGTTGGGGGAGTGTGTGTGCACGTGGGAAGCGGGTGGTGAAGCAAGAGAGAGAGAGCGGCGGCGAGTGTGTAAGAAAATGAGCGAACAGCGATGCAGGTGAGTTAGTTCACCTCTGAGAATATCAGTGAATGTTCAATGGAAGTTGCAGTTTGTGCAGAAATAAATGCTGCAGCTCCTGAAGACCAACAGAGGTTTCTCGTGTCTTCTTTCCTGCTGCTGAGTGGAGTGACGGGGTTAACTCTGGAGAGTGTAACGTTATAGACTCCGGTCCAGGAGTCCTAAACTACGGTGTCTCCCCGGTGTCTTCTGACCACGGTCGGGAGGCTGAAGCAGGAAAAGTTAACACTAGGATCAACATGGATTCATGGAGGGACCTTCCTTTGGTAGCTGACATTACTGCCAAACGTGAAATATACAGTTATATTGTGCTGTTAGCTGCTAATGTTGCTAACGTTAATCAACACGATGCCTGTCAATCACCTTCAGTCTCGTGTGTGTCGGAGCAACAGGACGCTGACTGTCGTTGACTTAACGGCCACAGGTTTCACTGTTAGCAAGCTATTTCTGTCCCTTTAAATATGAGCACCGTGTTTACTCACTTTTTAAAATCTATTCTATAATACATGAAGTCCATCAGAGAGGGAGAGAGAATGAAAAGCATCTGATGAGCCTCCCTGAAGCTCATAAATACTAAATCATTCTGAGGAGACTTTCAGTGGTTTACGGCTGCACAACATTTCAAATGACATCAGTTTAATTTCCTTTTTGCTGCTCCACGCAGGGCATGAAATATTAATTTCAGTAGTCATTTTTGGGTTGAATAACAAATTATAAAGCTGTAAAAAAAAAATAATGTGCACATTCATACTACTGCACAGGTGGCAAATTATTAAAAATTATTATTACAATGTCATCAATGTGAAGAAAAATAATTGAAATGAAATTGACACGGAAAGGAAAACTCTATGTAGAAAGAAAGAGCTGACAGCAGCAGCGCCTGACGTTCCCAGTGTGGACAAAGCGTTATGAAGTAGTTATATAAAAAAAAAAGGAAAATATTTTTCACGTGAAAGAAGGTTTTATTAAAGATTGTTTCATAAATTTGCATGATTGAATTTGTGCTCATTCAAAGACAGTGTAATGAAATGCTGAACGACTTTAAAACAGTTCAGTTATTTTTTTTTAATAATGAAGAGGTCTTCGTTTCCCACGCACAAAAGAGGAACAAATAAGAGCAAAAAAACCCCATCTGTATCGGCCAAATTGTTATTTGAAACATCGGTACTGGTATCGGTGCTTCCCGATGACTCACTATAGCCGTGTTTCCATTCAACTGTCAGGCAAATTTTAAGCAAACTTTTGAAATGTCGCAAAAAAGAAATGAGAATTAGGCGCGTTTCCATCAACTGGTTTGGAGCGAATAAACTCGGCTACAGCGTTATTAGGTCAGAAGGTTGCGCTATAGGCTACACACGGCTGTAATCCGCCGGTAAACAGAGGAGAAGAAGAAGAAGTAGAGGTTGCAAACTGGAAACCAAACACGTCTCCTTGGCCATCTAGCCATCTACGAGAGAAAAATGAGAGAGATGTCTTCAGCAATTTGTTTCAATTGGGCAACTTTTACTAGTTCTTTCATATCAGTATCGGCCTATTTCATGCTGTCCGGACACGAAGACAAACATTCACATGTTACGGGAATATCCAACAAGACGCTGACAGCGGAAACAGCTGATCAGTCATGTGAGTAAAATATTCACTACATCAGAATTTATTCGGAAAAGGTGTTTCAATATCCCGTTGAGCGCATCAACTCTTTTTTGACAAATTGAGGAAGTTTTATCAAATTTTGCTTTTCTATTATGATACTCAAAATGTGCATAAAAATAATTGAAAAACGATTATTGACACATTATGTTCCTGACCCAGCCGCCTGTTTGAACTGGAAATAACATTAAAATGATGACAGCAAGACGTATTCAAAATGCTGTCTCATTGTTGCTTAAAGTCAAATCACGTCACAGAGACACAGAGACACCATGTACCTGGTGAGAACTGAACCCTATTAACCCCTTACTCACATAGACACTTCCTGAGTATGACCTCATGTACTTCCTGTACAGCTACCGTTCTCTTCATGCCTTCAGTGTGTTTATAATCATATTATTATTAACCACGCTGACATGAATCGGGCCTCCGCCTCGCTGAATTTTCCTTTTCGCCTTCCTGACTCATCATGACGAATGGCGTCATCCCTCCGGCCCTCCCTTCTTTACACACTGCTCATGTCTCCGTAGACGAGACGGTGTAAAGAGGCCAACACACGGCGGAGTTCCTCCAAATTGAGAAGAGTCTAAATGGAGCGTAGTAGGCCATCCTTCTTTTTATCTGCCCCGTCACTCTCTGTTCTCTGACTGAAACACTTATTTCCCCCAAGAAGCAGATGCATGACGGTTAGTTAACTAAAGGCTCGGCGGGTTCTTGTTGCTTATTCTCCTTCAGCCTTTTTGAAGGTGTTCACAAGCTAAATTACGTTCCCGTACAACTAAACTACATTCTCAATTACGCTTCGAGGGAAACGTACTCTTTTCCAGGTTACGGTCGCAGTTTTAAACACGTGGTTAAGGTTGTAAATTGAAACATTGCATTGAAACGGCCCCGATGGAGCTGACCATGGATGGATAAAGAGAACGGAGCTGACGAGAGAGCTAGAGACCACCTTGGAGAAGTTAGAGGAAGAAGACACGTGGGACTACGTCCGCTTTTCAAAATAAGGTGTTAACAAAGGGAACTGTATATACAAAATACATCTATGGAAATAAGATTGATTGGATTATATTCACCAGAAGTATAAAACATTACATGTCCCTTATAAATTAAAAAGAAAATATCACTAATTTGTGAGGGAAATGTCTTTATTCTTTGATTTTTGGGTTGCTGGAAATAATGTAATAAATAATTCCTGACAATGACTGATATATTTGACTTCAGGACATCTCTGACTACATACATGCTGAAAATCAAACATTTTTTGCTGGATTAATTTAGATATTATGGTCTAGTGTTAAAATAGTTAACAAAAATCACAATAAATAGATGTATTGTCCCAGCCCTACTTGATATACTCGTTATTATTCCATGTAGCTTTCATTTACGGTCGCTCGTTGTACTACGTGACTTGCTGTGGTCGTCCGCGGACTTACAAGCGTATTTGTGATATGTCCAACACAAATGTAATCTGAGACAAAATAAATGTTTCCTTCCAAACGTTATTGAGAATGCAGTTTAGTTGTATGGGAACGTCATTTCACAAGTCACATGCACACATCTTCTTGTGTACAGGGCTTTACAAGGTATGTTGAGGTGTGCAGGTTGCACCAGAGACTGTGACTCCAGAGTGTGGATATAAAACGACAGATGGAATTTCACACACAAATACACAAATGTACTTTAGAGCCAGAGAGATGTGAAGAGGAGGACAGCCAGGAGCCTCCTGTGATGAGGAGTCGAGCTCACAGAGAGTTAAAGCATCGCTGGTGGCGCCTGACAAGTCGTTTAAGGCAAACCAGTGTTTCTATAAAGAAGTAATGAGGGAGAGAGAGAGAGAGAGATGTTCTACTTTCCTGTAGATGATTCCTTTACTGTATGTGCTACAATGTTTTAATAATGCTGATATGATAAACCGATCAACTGATTAGTCAATCAGCAGAAAAGAAACATTCATTGATTCCAGCTTCTCTAACTTGTCATTGCCTTTTTTGATCTGGTGCACCTATCAACAGAATAAAAACATGGCTGTTGCTGTGTGATGAAGCACCTCTGCTTGTTGTCCCTGAAACTGAATATGTTTCATTAAAGGGTAATAACTTCTACTGGCATTAGCACAGTCACGCCTCCTGGTTAAGGTTGTTGAACGATAAAAACGACTGTTGGTATGTTGGTGTTCTTACTTGTAAAAGTCACACACTTTGTAAACCTAACCAACCATCCCAACCTCCTTCACAAAAGGTTGTAAAGTAACATGCTGGGCTCATACACTGTTCGTAGAGTCAACATTGATTTATTTGTCATGTAACTTACGTACTTAAGTAACGCCACTTCCATATTTATTTTAAGCCAAACCACCATCTTTTCCTAAACATAACTAAGTCGTTTTGTTGCCTAAACCTAAATAAGTTGTTTCCTGCAACGACGCAAGTTTATTTTGAAAAGACTGTATGCATGTAAGGAGCGAACATTGACACGTGTTGCTGGATATTCATACGAACGAAAGAGGAGGAATAACTTTTTCGTAAGATATCATACGAACCGTTGTATGACGATACGTTGAAACTGAATATCTTGGATAGCCCAGTCACCCTGGACTCTGTCACCTAGTG
This sequence comes from Sebastolobus alascanus, assembly GCA_916701645.2. NCBI lineage: Eukaryota > Metazoa > Chordata > Actinopteri > Perciformes > Sebastidae > Sebastolobus > Sebastolobus alascanus. Next base: position 1,043,710 of record CAKAOJ020000093.1, read on the forward strand.
ATGGGGATTTTTATCAATAAATTATTAGCAATTATACAAAAACATCTGAATTGATAATGAAAATAAAAAAAAGTTGTAGCCCCATCATCAGGGTTTGATTTGCCGAGGGGGATGGGAGGGATTTCCCTTCCCTCTGGTCTATATATCCCTGCTTCTGCTGAATTGTTTTTATCCCCAGTTGGGACAACATTTATAACCACTCTCATCCTCTCATCGTGAGACTGATGCTACTCCACAAATAAACCATATAAAATACCTCAAATAAAAATATTTGAATATATATCTACGTAAAGCGCTGCAACTTGAGAACAGTCGATACTGCAAACAACAATAAAACCAGAAATGTCAGAGCTCAATCTTGTGTTATAAATAGAGAAGAGACCAGGTCTAGTCTTCATGATGAACTTCTCCACGCTGCCTCGTTCCCTGGCCGGAGATTTGGAGGGATGTGGCTGAAAGAGGGGCAACACGCCACAGATGTCACTCGCCAGGAAAGCAGACAGAAGTCCGTCATCATAGCAGTTGTTTTCTGTTTTCTTAGTCTGACGTGGATATATACTGTAGCCTATTTATTCATATGTTGACCACACGTTGCGTTATTGCATTTTGTAATTATTTTCTATTAAATATTGTTAATAAGTGTTTTTGCCCACCTGGCCGAGTGGCGCTGTCCATGGTGCTGAAAGAGGGATTTAATTCTGGCATGTTAAATTAGTATTTAACCTTTTGTTTTGTTGTGTATGATCACATCCACGATGTGTCCGCATGAGGAGAAGACAAGACAAGAGAGTGGAAATATACTACTAATAAAAAAAAGATTAAAATATTCCTGCCAATACAGTGGTTAAGCTAAAGTTATTTTCTATAAAGTTCACAATTATTATTTAAATGTTACTTTAACAGCTGCAAGAAATAGCCTAACAAGCTTCATCATCTATAGAGGCCCACTGTGGTTTGTGATTTATTTTAATACATTTTCATATTATTACACCATCCTGAGTGATTGTTACTCTAAATGCTGAATAACACAGTTTCTGATTGGTCGACCGACCAAACTCTCAAAACATTTATTATCTGGTTTAGTTTCAGTGTGAAAAAGTGTGAAAGAAATATAAGTGCAGGTGATGATTCACTTGAAAGAACCTCAGAACAGCTTTAAATCTCTACAGCTTAATACCGCACTGAACAGAAAGTATTTTTATATGTTTATGCACATCATAGCCGACCAGGTTCATTTTAAGAAAGACAATTAATAACTTTTCCCAAAAACAGCATATCAAAGCAGAGTGTTTGTTATTCAGGAGAACTTTCTTTGCAGTAGAAAGGTGTGAAATTTTGTTGTCTGAAAATGAAGCCCTGAATCCAACAAGAGCGTTTGCCAGACAGCAGACTTGGTGAATCCACCCTCGGTGCCAACCAGTGCTGCCTACCAAGCCAAGTGTGCCACTGCAGAAAAAACATTACAAAATATTGAAAATGCATCTAATTTAATTGAAGAAATTTCAGGTTGAATTCAACAACATGAACGTAGCTGCAGCGCTTCTGATTTGCAGCATTGTTCTGACCTTTATTTGTCCGCTGACAGAAAGCAGGTCGTTGTACAGAAACACTCTCCATCACCTTAAAGTCTCAGTGCTTCAAGCAAAGTGCTTGTTGGGTCATCTAACAGCTCCTGGAGGCCTCTTACCAACATCAGAATTGGGGAAGGGGGTGAGTCCCAATCAGACAATCTGACAGTCAAGCCCACTTTACGCAGTGACAAGTGACAGTCACAACTTAAAACCTGCACAGTTCCATAAAAAAACAGCCCAAATCATAACCGAGCCAGAAACCAGAGTAAAACCGTAAAACCATTACATGCACAATAGAAAACACATCGTACAAAGCTTCATATCTGCATCAAATAACCAACGATAAAATGGCCTTCAGTTTGGAGTGTTAATAAGCCTCTTTGGTACCGATGGATTCCTTTGGTTTTAAAACTGAACCAGCAACAACCTCCAAAAGATCGATTGCGTTAATGCGTTAAAGAAATTAGGGGCGTTGAAACGAATTTGCGTTAACGCGTTATTATCTAGTTAACTTTGACAGCCCTATTGAAAATATATTGATATACCTTAAAAAGTCGATATGCCACCCAGCCCTAGATCTGGGCTGCGGTCGAAAAGTGATAAAAAAATGACGTCCTAACGTCTTCTCCTAACTGCTTCTCCTTGACCTCGGTGGAAAACATCATGAGGTCCAGGAAAGATGAGAAGGAGGATTCAGAAGGATTTAGGAAAAGACGACCGTGGTGTTCAGAGAATCCGACTCCGACGCACTTTCACTATAGGCTCCGTAATTATGATGCGACAGAAGCGGATGTTAGTGACGTGGTAAAACTACAATGTTCCGAAGATGGACTACAAAAGGTGCTGCTTCCCCCCGTGTGTTATTAAATATCTCCTTCAGTGACAGACTGCTTTACCCGCGGTATGTTAAAGAGCGTTACCACAGGTCCTTCTGCTGCTGGAACACTTTACATCAACATATAATAAAGGATCATCTGACCTTAAACGTGGACAACCGGTGAAAAACATCACTTCATTACTAAGGTGGGAACTGAAATAAAACAGGAATAACCTACAGGCTACCACAAAGCTTATATGATAAATATTGAGTTATTGTTTGAGTTATGGAGAAGGAGTAGAACCATTAAATGTGTTTTTCTTCCTTTTCGGACGTGATATTTATTTATGTTGTTTGCTTCATGTTTACTGTTCATTTTATTTGTTATTCTTGTTTTTTACTTATTCGTTACTTGTTCTACATGAATAGAAATAGAGTGAAACTAAATGGTTGTCAATGTCCACTCATATTTATCAACAGTATATGAGCGTATGAAAATAATATGCATGATAAGCATATAGTTTGTTTTCATGGACGGCTGAATGGTGCGTCGCTTTTATGCTTTACCTCGCAGAAATGCTTTTAGTTTATGAACCAGGAAGCTCAGATCCTCCGGTTCTTCTCTTTTAGTTGTTTCACAAAGCAGAACAGAAACATCTGGTGATGCTGCCTTCAGCCGCTGGAACAACCTTCAGAGGAACTGAGAGGAGCTGAAAATATATTTATTTTAAAACGTAAACTAAAAACCCATCTATTTAGTCTGGCTTTTATGTAGTATTTTATAATTTCATGTTTTTTATTTATACTTATTTTATTTATCATCATCATTATAGTGTTTATTTTACTCTATTTTATTTAATCAACATTTAATTGCTGATCGTTATTATCTCTTTTATTCCATTTTATTTTATTAAAATTTTATTATTTTAATACAATCTGCTTATTTTGTGCTTCATTTTTATTTTTATTTTTTTATTGTTATTTTTATTTCCTTGTATTTAATTTATCTTTTATTATCTTAAATACACATCTCTTATTGCTTTCTTATTCAATGAACTTTTATCTTGGTTGTTTTGGTGTGCATTAGTCTCTAAATCCATTTTTAACATTCTACATTTTTGTCAATTGTCTGTCCAGCACTTTGAATTGCATTTGACTTGTTTGAAAGGTGCTATATAAATAAAATTTGATTGATTGATTGATTTAAAAGTTGCGGCCGCAAGGAATTGTGGGATGTTATTCTCTCCTTTCCTTTGGTAAAGGATGGTCCAGTGTATCCTTTGCTAAAGGAGATAATAAAGGAAGCATTGAAGCTCCTTTCCTCAGCATTTAGAGGATTCAAACAGCTCTTATCATGGCTGCTACTGAGATACTGAGAGGGTCATTTCACTCCGTTAGGAACCTTCCTAAGAGAAAAAGACTTTTCGACCGCAGCCCATGTTGCACAAAATGAAAAAAACATCAGACTCAACAGAACCACTGTACTTCTACAACAATGTGGGTTTGGATTAGGCAACACTGAACATGTGTTAGTTCCCATTTATTCAAACTGGATTTTTTTCATTCACAGATTTGTCTACACAGGAGTGCATTTTAAAAAAAAAAAAGCTTTATTTTTGGTAACAGCTGGCTTATTGTGGATGGAGGGTAAAAGCAGAGGAAGGATATCAGATAGTGTGGACGTGGTCTCAGTAGGATGTTTACTGACTGGCTCCCCGGCCCCCCCGGCCTCAGGAGACCGCCACTTAATGAGATTCTTGAGCCATTACCCCTCCAGTCATGACGCTCTTCTCTAACCTTTGTGTGAATGGCTCTCAGTGCGCAGCAGTCATAACACATGCACAATAATTGCTATCGGCACCTCGAGCGTCAGACAATAGCCCACTCTGGCCTCTTCCCTCTCCTCTCTAACGACGCCGAGCCACAGAGCAAACAAATGAAAAAGACGCTTCAATAGAAGTGTTAAAAACCCTTTTTCTCCTCGTGTGTGTGTGTGTGACCTCCTCAGAGCCTCCATTCAGCCACATCTCACCACAGATAAGACAGAGAATCTCACACATCTGAGTCTCGTATCACACCGCTCACAAAACCCACACTTGGTCTCCATTACACGGATGTCACACCTCATCCCTCTACAACCCTAAAGGCTTCTGGGACATCCAAGTCGAGGTCTATACTGCTGTTTATCTTATCAATTTCAGAGCAGGGATTGGGTGAAACAGGAGAAAATGTGCTTTTTGTGTGTGCTGTATTAGCACCTAATACACTCAAGTGCCTTGTGTTGTCAGCTCCCGTTCCCTGCTCCCACTCCCGTGTACTTTTCGGAGTGAAATTGCTTTTCTTCTGCTCCAAACTGCTGCGAGCATCATGATGGGAGAGGAGGCACAATCCATTCATTGAGCTAAATGGCAGCGAGAGTAGCAGCCCTTTAAATGAAAGCAATCATCAAGCCTCATCTCAATGGCTGTTTTGTACGTACAATTGCTGCCTGCAAATCTATTAACCAGCCGCCCCAATTAGATTCTGGGATGAGGCAGAAAACATGAAAAGCGTGAATGTACTGCCAATGAACACAGAGATCACAACTGCAGAGGAATCACTGATAACATTTAGAACTTGTTTCTCTATGGGGGGGGGGAAGTCAGTCGATTGCTCAGATTGAAGGAAATGATTGAATATTGTGCAAACTGAATTCATTTCCTAATTTCTGCCTCAAAGACGGTCGCAGACATGGAGCAGCGGTTTACGCTGCAAGTGTGTGTGTGTGTGTGTGTGTGTGTGTGTGTGTGTGCGTGTGTGCATAAAAGCTAATTTCTGATTGAAACACTTGAGAATATGTCGTCGTCTACATGATTACCACATTTATCCAAAAGTGTCATCTCCAATCTGTCCGTCGTACTGTAAACAACCACTTTCACAACATGCATCTCACTACACTTAAGATATTAACATGATTAAAGCAAACACTAATTAAACTGTGCTCATCTGACGGTGATATGTGGAGTACAACAATTTGATCTACAGAAATTAATACAGTAAATTCTCAAATAGCAACTTTTATCTGCCTCAGCTGCAGAGACAACCAGCCCTTCATCATTTCCTTAACTGTCTTTTGTTGAGATACCATCAATGAAATTCAATAACCCTCCTCTTTTCTGATTGGTTGAAATGGGAAACATCTGGTTGGGTTTCATCGACCTGCCCGTTCGCAGGAAAAGGCGAATAAATAACACGATAATGCGAGAACATTTAGAGTTTTAGACGCTTGGAATGCAGCACAACATGGAAGTGGAAACAGCGCTGTGTTTATTAAATGTGAAATTGCAGAAAAATATTTTGTCCCTAAAATCAATGAATAATCGTGATAATAATCGTGATTATCATTTTGGCAATAATCGTGCAGCCTTACAGTCTATACATTGTTTTTTAAGGAAAATCCTTATCATTGCGCCTTTTAAATAAACATCGAATCCTCTGAAATCAGGGGAGAAGCTCTGAGGTCGACTGACTGAGATGTGCATGAGGTTGTGAATTAGTTCTGTCCCTCCTCCTCCTCCTCCTCCTCCTCCTCACCCTCCTCCTCCTCCTCCTCCTCTTCCTCCTCCTCCAGCTTGAATAAGAGCAGCAGTGGAGTAATGAGTCTTCCTGGCTGAGAGATCAAACTGGAGCAGCCATCGTCGCCTGATCAATAACTGTCACCACGGACACCGGGGACCAAACAGCCGTCTCCCAGAGGCACAAATCTGGAGGACAACAAGAGACTGTGTGTACTTGTGTGTGTGTGTGTGTGTGTGTGTGTGTTTGTACTATACAAATGAGTTGGCTAGGAGCTGGGGGTGAAAGTGTGTGTGTGCTGTATACTGTATAAGCACCTGCAGCCTCTCCCCTGGGTTGCTGGAAACTGCAGCTTATTAGGGCTAATGGGCTTCTTTAAGGATCTTGCGCTCATTATCTGGACACTTGCAGCACTCTCAGCTCTGCAGGGTCTGATTTACCATCATGTGGATGTGGGATCCAGACCCCCGTGTCTCCGGGTCTGACATTCTTGGTACCGTGTGGCTAAATTCAAATTAGCTCATGACACTTTAATGCCATTTTTTTAATTGTGTGAATTCATGTGTAGTTTTGCTCTGCAGTCGTGGTACATGTGGTCCACACGATTAATTAAATTTCTGCTTATTGTAGGCAGGCAACCGTTGAAAATGTTGGCAAATTTTCCTGAACATAATTTACACATTAAAATTATAATACTCATGATTTCTGTTTACTTCATGCACAAGGGATTTGCAGGAACCAATAGCTTAGCCTGTACATGGACTTTTATCTCAAGCTTCCATGTTGACTGTTTTTGCTGCTGCACAATAAATGTGCAAAACAATGTGACTTTTCTTGCGAAGCAGCCGGCAGGAAATGCCACGTATATGTCACTAAGGACAGCACTGATGGTGCACAAAACAATACATGTTGGCGACTGTTGTCAGTGGATCATTTCTAATTTGTGCACGGGAGGAACAGAACAAGCAGCAGCAGCTACAGTGAGCTGTTAGATAAAGAGCTGCAGGCTTTTAGTGCAGTTTGTAATAACCAGATAGGGATGCACCGATACCGATACCAGTAGCGGGTCCGATACTGTGCTCGCTAAACGGCTCCGATACAACGGCACCGATACCACTTTACTTTCACTCCACCTAATGTTAATAAGTATGTTTTCTTTAGTGTATAATCACCTGAAACTAAGAACCGTTGTATTTTTGTTAGCTTATAATGAGTCCTTCATATCTACATAGGGAGCAGGTCCTCTTCACGGAGTCCACCATGTTGCTCCGCCATGTTTCTATGGTAGACCAGAACGGACAAACCAAGCTCTGGCTCTAGAGAGAGACTGAAGGCCAACGTAGTTCTAGGGGGAGTTCAGCTGGTTGCAATCTGCAACCTCACCACTAGTGACCAAAGGTGTCGCCAAAACAACCAGGACAGAAATCTTAAGATTATATAACGCTAGGGGTGTAAAAAAAATATCGAAAATATTGAGTATCGCAATATTATGTTTTGCTGTACTGTATTAATTCTCCAAAACACTGTATCGATTTTTAATTTGTAATACCTTTACTTTTACTTTATTCCCCTCTCAAAGTAGTGCTATGATGTTGGATGTTACAGGGACTCTGATAAATGCAAATACAGATTCAACTGTTCGGATTGTATTAAAAAGTAAACTTTTTTTACTTTAACTTTTTTATGCATGGTGGTGTGTTCTTTATACTATGACATATGACTTTGTTTTCCTAAAATTAGATTTAAAAAAATCGCAATATATCGCCTTGCTTACAATATCGCAATATATCACAATATATTGAATGGTAACCTCTGTATCATGATACGTATCGCCAGATTCAACACACAGCCTATATAACGATGACTGTAAATTCCAACAACTGCTCATCCTAGAACTTTTTATTTAATTTCAGAACATTTATATTGTTAGCTACTTATGAATAACACCAAATATCCTGCTTCAACAAGAAATAGAGTGAAGAACTTTAACTCTGAATCATGTGGAAGAGAACACAACAGCCTACAGGCTGGATGTTTCCTCTCGCTGGAGGATGTGTGAACCATCCTGCTCATTGATCTTTCTCAGAGTAAACTAAAGGCCAACTACATCCACAGCACCACCCCCCCACACACGCATATGCACACACAGCGGCAGGACCATATAGAACATGAATTATTAATATGCCCTATATGTGGTAAAAGTGGGTCAGTGTGCACCGATGTGTATCACTCCACTGGTTTCACAACATCTCACCAAAGGACTGCAGCTGACAATTAGCTAGTTGGCTAACACTGGCACATTTACAGAGAGGTTGATTAATGTGTGTTGTCCTTATAAATAAATAAATTACCCAACTGCTCGAAATGAGCTTACAACAACAACACAACTGGTGTTCATGTTAATGATTCTCATCACGATATTCAATATTCAAGAGAAGCTGCTGGATCTTAGTGGGTTTGAACTGAGAGCAGCTTTACGCAAAACATCTTTTTTCATGGCTCAAACTCTCAGAAACACGAGTATGATTCCTCTGCAGGACAAGGACATTCTTGTTACGCTATTTAAATTTCATCACACACATTTTGCTGACATTTTAAGTTAAATTGTGTGTGTCTCCTTGGAGTTGAAAAACCAGGCGTGACCCGTCCTCAACCTCGATCATAGAGTGAAGACTCTGAGGTGTAGGGGTGATTCACATATGTATCGCAATTTTTTTTTTTATTATGATTTTGAAATCTATTTTTTTAATGCCAGAATCGATATATTTGCTTCATTTGAGTCTATGTGGAGGTAGAGGGAATTTACTGCTATTGTTGTTGTAGTCTGAGTAACGTGACGTCATATCCGTTCCGTATCCGTCAACCAAAACAAACAGCAAGCTGCCACCGCGAGCTGAAACGAGGAAGTATAAAACGTTGGAGGGTCGTCGTGGATACGACCTGCACCCTCACATGTTAAATCCAAAGTGGTAAACAGTACACATCCAGTAAAGGATGGAAACACTTTGGGTTTCACAAATTGCAGGAAAAGCAGAGCTAGACATCACGGCTAAAGCTGCATGCTAACTCTGTAACGGACAGGAAACGTTATCGTATCGCGGTAACGTTGCGGTCAAGCCGGCCGTCGCTCTCGTCTCCGTGGTCAAATGGGCCGACGCTACGACTGTAGAGCACCCATATACTGACATTTCTGTTAAATGCATTGAAACGGCCCCGAGGGAGCTGACCATGGATGGATAAAGAGAACGGAGCTGACGGGAGAGCTAGAGACGGACTTGGAGAAGTTAGAGGAAGTAGACACGTGGGACTACGTCCGCTTTTCAAAATAAGGTGTTAACAAAGGGAACTGTATATACAAAATACATCCATGTAAATAAGATTGATTGGATTATATTCACCAGAAGTATAAAACAGTACATGTCCCTTATAAATAAAAAAGAAAATACCACTAATTTGTGAGGGAAACGTCTTTATTCTTTGATTTTTTGGTTTCTTGAAAAAATAATTCCTGACAATGACTGATATATTTGACTTCAGGACATCTCTGACTACATACATGCTGAAATCAAACATTTTTACTGGATTAATTTAGATATATTCTAAAGTAAAAGTCCCTAGAAGTGTATGATTCGACTTTTTCCCTTCATGGTCTAGTGTTAAAAAAGTTAACAAAAATCCCAATAAATCGCAATATCGAATCGCAATACTTATCAAATCGGCACCCAAGTATGGTGATAGTATCGAATCTGGAGATAGGTGTATCATCTCAGCGGTACTGAGGTATATTTTGTTTAAAAAGCCGAACATTAGCTGACCTGCTTTTTTTCCAATGAGAATATACTGACAGTCTTATCATATAATTTATTCCATCATCATCCTAGCTAAAGAGAGCCAACAGCTAGTACATCACCGGTCCTCTCTTGGACCATCATGGACTGGGCGCCTACATGGCCAGCCGACAGACGGCCATGTAAACGGATGGCTTTGGCTTGTGAAAGCGCCCTAAGAAGGCTTGAGTTTGGAGGGAATGATCTTGGCTTTACTGAGAGAGTGTAAAAGGTTTTCGTGGTTATCCTCTCCTGTCTCAGAGTCTTTCTTTTTAGTCACCTGATGAGGAACTGCAATTTGAAAACCAGCGGTAGAACCAGTAGTTTCAGTTTCTCTCTGATTTATTCTCTGCTCAGTTTCATTTGCCAAGTTTGCTCATTTGGCTGGTGACTTATTTTTTTCACTGGAAAACGAGGACCCCCCCCCCCGCCCTCCCGCCTACACACACTCTCAGACCTTTAGTGTTTTTTCCATGTCCCACTTTTTATCTCTAAGCGGTCATATTGTCATCTGCCTAACCGACTTTGCATGCTCACGTCCCTCATATTAGCAGCCATATGGGTCCAGACCAAATGAGTCCAATTTAAAAAAGAAAAACTCATCTTCACGTTCACAATGAAAACTGCTACAATAACAAAGCTCCGTTATCGCACGTCCCATGGCAACGTTTAGAGATAACGGCTAGAAAACATACAATAAAACCAAATGCAGGATGAAATTGGCAGCAGCTCAGAGAGCACCAGCGCCGCCTTTTCCGCTGCTGCTGCTGAGAACAGTGGGGAGACGAGACAAGTGGAGAAAAGTGTCCAATCACTGCCAGGCAGAGCGATGGGGGGACAATCAATGGAACGGCATGAGATAAATGACGCAGATTTAAAGACTGAAAGAAAAAACACTAACACTGCGCACACACAAACCTGCAGGCACAAACACACAGCAACAATCACGAGGTTGGTGAGTTGTTGGATAATGAGGTATAAAGAGCATGAAATCACGGTGCTGTAACCAAAAGGCTCAGTAACTTATCATTTATTACAAGAGCATGAAGTGAGATTCTTTTTTCAGCCTCACAAAACAACACAGAAAGCACCCGATTCGACTGTTATCAGTCCATTAAATAGGAGTTATCAGTCGCTATGAGCACCATAGATGTGGGTCATTAGGGGCCTGCTAGCCTACTACGTTGTGAAGTGAAAGTTAAACTTAAAAGCAACACGCTCTAACACGTTGTAAAACTGAATAAAACAGGTTTAGGCAATAAAACTACAGCTTCTTTAGGTTTAGGCAACAAAACTACAACTTCTTTAGGTTTAGGCTACAAACCTACAACTTCTTTAGGTTTAGGCAATAAAACTACACCTTCTTTAGGTTTAGGCAGCAAAACTACAACTTCATTAGGTTTAGGCTATAAAACTACAACTTCTTTAGGTTTAGGTAACAAAACTACAACTTCTTTAGGTTTAGGCAACAAAACTTAAACTTCTTTAGATTTAGGTAACAAAACTACAACTTCTTTAGGTTTAGGCAATAAAACTACAACTTCTTTAGGTTTAGGTAACAAAACTACAACTTCTTTAGGTTTAGGCAATAAAACTACAACTTCTTTAGGTTTAGGTAACAAAATTACAACTTCTTTGAGTTTAGGCAACAAAACTACAACTTCTTTTAAATTTAGGCAACAAAACTACAACATCTTTAGGTTTAGGCTATAAAACTCCAACTTCTTTAGGTTCTGGCAAGAAAACTCCAACTTCTTTAGGTTTAGGCAAAAACTCCAACTTCTTTAGGTTTAGGCAACTAAACTAGAACTTCTTTAGGTTTAGGCAAAAAAAACAGTTAGGTTTAGGCAACAATACTACTACTTCTTTAGGTTTAGGCAGAAAAAAAACAGTTAGGTTTAGGCTATAAAACTACAACTTCTTTAGGTTAAGGCAACAAAACTAAAACTGCTTTAGGTTTAGGCAATGAAATTACAACTTCTTTAGGTTTAGGCAACAAAACTACAACTTCTTTAGGTTAAGGCAACAAAACTGCAACTTCTTTAGGTTTAGGCGAAAAAAAAACCCTCTTAGTTAAGTTTAGGGAAAACTATCGCGTTTTTGGTTAAAATAACGACGAACACGAAGACAACTACACATTGTTGGTTTCACATGGGATGCGAACTCCAGTCTCTTGGGTGGAAAACCTGTGTTTTGTGTCCCATCCATTGTCCCCGACCTACCCCCTTATGGAGTTTCACACTGTCTACACTACACCATGTGACTTCCGCGTCTGCTCCTGTCATGATTACTACAGTCGCTAGAGGTCGCTGTCGTGTTCTATCATACCTTCTTTCGGTGATCTACCATGTGAATAGATGATAAAACCTACTAGTGGGTGTAGTAGACCCCTACTGACCCACATCTATGGGGCTTATAGCGACTGATAACGCCTAATATCAACTCTTCTACCATTCAGACACTCCATGTCTAGCCAGAACCTGCTGGTTCAATTCCTTCATCGCAGAGAGAGGCAGATAAGAATCATAAATTACTCATTATCCTTTCAGTGTTTGGAGTGTCTCTGAGTGCAAGTCAAGTCAATTGCTTCATCTGTGCATACTGAGAGGCTGTATTCAGCCCTAGAGGCCATAAGAGTGGTGAACAGTCAGTACTTCTTTTAGAAGCTTCTCTGACATGTTTTCGTTGTTTTAGCTCAACTGCAGCACATCGAACATGAAACGAAACATCAGGCCTCATGTGAGAACCACTTGTGAGAACAGACTTGTTCTTAAGTGGCTTTGAAGGAACAGAGCGAAGCATTTAGGGGAATCTATTGGTAGATATGGAATATAATATATTTTTTCGCCGTTTATATATACATAGGGAGCGGGTCCTCTTCGCGTTTTTGCATCGGCCACCATATCTCTCCTACACGAGAGAAGTTTCAGACGGTTGCAATCTGCAACCTCACCACTAGATGCCACCAAATCCTACAAAATGGACCTTTAAGGGGCAAGTGCTTCATCTTGTGGTAGGGCTGGGCGATATGACTTATAAATAATATCTCAGTATTTTTCGTATTTTCTCTAAAATAACATAACTGTTTGATTTAATCCTTTGATGCGTATGATCATACCAGCGTGATCATTCTAGTAAAGTAATCTGAACACTCTGAGATCATATTGATTATTATTCACAATATTGAAATTCAATTTTTCTCTGAAATACAGTTTGCAGGCGGCATTTTTTTTTTTTTTAAATTATCATTCATTTTATTTATTATTTATTAATTTTGTTTTATTTCTTTATTTCTGACAGACTAACTTATTGCATTTATGTGAAATCTCATTCACCGGAGGATCACATTTATTTTGAAGTCTGTTCTGTGTCGCTTTTATTTTGAAGCCAGTTCTTACACGATCTTACCGCAATACCGAATACATACACATATTGTTTGACCTTCTTTTTCGAAGTGGAGGCACACACTCGGCCAGGAGAGTGTGTCTGTGGGAGGGAGAGAGAGACAAAGTAAGTCCCAAAATTACATCATAATTAATATTTCTACTCGATGTTTGTAATGTAGTAACCGCAATTCATGGCGTATATTCGATATATCGCCCACCCCTATCTTCTGGCATTCATTTCATCAGATCTAGAATTTTCTCCAAGGGTCTCCAGTGGGAAAAAAACACTTGTTTAAACAATTCTAATGCCTTCATCTTAATGAATTTGGAGTTTAAATATGTTACGGACCAAGTACGGAGTGTGGACTGGTAGCTGGAGAGGTGCCAGTTCGACTCCTGCCCACCGGACCCCTAAACTGCCCACTGCTCCTACTACTACTCCTAAATGATGTGCATCCTGGCTCCATCTCATATTCTTGTATGTCATACTATGTGTGTATTAATGTTTGTCCTTGTGTAACATGGAGGACTCATTGGTCTGCAGTTCTTGGCAGCCGTAGAAGGCAGTCCAACACAAAGCATGGCTGTCTACCGCCATCTGTTTATTGTTTAACGGTACACTAAGCAATGTGCTTCATCTTGCTCCTCACGTGTGTCTGTTTCCTAAAGTAAAAGAGTATTTGAACTGTGTTACGGCTTATTGATAGAGGATTCAGATTGTACAATATGAATATTAATGTGGCCAAATAATAGGTAAATTGATATGTTTATAGTGAAATGGTTTAGTCCAGCCTGGGGTTATTCAGTGGGGGGGTGTTTACGGGGAGGGTGGGCTCGGTGTTGGGTTGCTGTTCGTTTGTCACACAGCTGCATGGAGCTTTAATAAATACCCACACAAGGGTCAAAAAGATCCCTGCTGAGCCTCTTCACTTATCTACATTTAAAGGTCAACATGACACGCATCATGGCGTGCCAATTTACTCGTACAATGACTTTATCTCCCAACATTACAGTGTTACATATAAAAAAGGCTCAGATTTCTACACTGTTGATCTGATGTGGATGTAAACACCTTCAAACTAAGAGTGAGAGTCAGAACTTTAACCTCATAATCATTGTTTCATTTAAAATCCAATGTGCTGTAGTATAGAGCTTCATATACACGTTGTTTAGCTGCTGCTGTTTCTCAACTGATGGTCATATTTAGGAAAGTTAGTTCATCTGGGACAAAACTATAGCCTAAAATGTAACGCTCGTTAGAGTTTGTCAATATAAATGATTTACAGTAGTGAATAGAAATTCTCTCTCAATTTTGCTCTACTGTGCTGAGACAGCGTTCCCTTTAATAACTCTGGTTGTATTAGACAGTTGCAGGCAATAATACTAATATAATGAGCATGACTGCTTTAAACGCAGCCCGGAGCAAGGAAAATTAAAAAATGTTGGCAATGTACGTTTCTGCAAACCACGGATATGTTGATTGTGAACATTTTTGCATTCAGTCAGAGCAAGTGACGGAGTTCATCGAGCGACTGTTACGTGTTAAAATAACGAGTATAACAAGCAAGAAAGCCCACAAATGTTGACTTTACGCTTTTTACGTAACTTTGTTTCGCGCAACGTTGTTGCAACGCTGTTTCAACGCTGTTTCGCGCAACGCTGTTTTGCGTAACCTTGTTTCGCGTAACGTTGTTTCGCATAACGTTGTTTCGCGTAACGTTGTTTCGCGTAGCGATGTTTCGCGTAGCAATATATCGTAGCGATGTTTCACGTAGCGATGTTTCACGTAGCGATGTTTCACGTAGCGTTTCACGTAACCTTGTTTCACGTAACCTTGTTTTACGTAACCTTGTTTCACGTAACCTTGTTTTACGTAACCTTGTTTTACGTAACCTTGTTTTACGTAACCTTGTTTTACGTAACCTTGTTATACATAACGTTATTACGTTTGTTACATAAGAAAAGTATGCTAAGGGCGGTTGTTGTTTATTTACGGTACTTACATTGTTACGTTACTTTGGTACGTTATTATTTTAACACAAACCATGATGTTTTTTCTAACCTTAATCAAGTAGTTTTGTTGCCTAAACCTAACCAATCGTTTCACAGCGTTAACTACGTGGCATTGTGTGTTTCTGCAAGCATGATATGAGGTTGATATGAAACGTATTTATGAAACTTTTTTGCGGGGTTCAGAAACGTTGATAGTCAACGTATCTGCGTGGTAACGTGGTTTGCAGGAACATACAACATTTCTTCTGTAAACTGGGTTGTTAAAGGAATATTAGATTTACTGGATGTGATGAACTACCTTGATATTTAAGGTATTAATATCCGGAAACAGACATCCCCTTTTCTGGTGTTTTTTTCTACATTTTCTTTCTACAAACAATGTTGAATTTCCACAGATTGTATCACAACAAAAGGTAACCCCTGACCTTTACTGGTCAAAGTAAACCCATCACAAGTGAGATGTCCTCTTCATAAAAAGACAGTCCTCTTTCCAGCTTCATATTCTATCTCATCCTAAAGCAGGCCAGCTTCAGGTGACACATACGAAAAAAGAAGGCATGCACACTCACACTCGTGTCTCTCCTGCCTGTTATTCATCCCCCTTGATTTCCACTAGATTTTTAGCCTTTGTCTGAGCCAACGTACCATTTCAGCCATAACTTCCAGAGGAGAAAAGCTCTCAGAAGGAGGAGGTTCCACTGTAGCACCCAGGCTCCCTGAGTGGGGAGGAGAGAGGAAGAAGAGAGGGGGGGGGGGGGGAAACAGAGATGTCTACGGTAAATTAAATCACTGGAGCTTTCAATATACTGCTATGTTGAAATATTATCAGCTTTAATATTTGATATTTACAGTGAGAAGTACAGACCTCCACCACCACATGAGAGAGTTACTAAAAATGTATTTCTGGTGCAGCCTACATGTGTTTTACAAACTCCATGCTTTAACATGACATATATATATATATATGGAATATGGTTTGTCTTATCCAAGACTTCTAAACTGAATGAGAGCGAGTGCTTCTTACATGCAAATCTCATTTATGATTATGCAACATGTTAAACACAAAGCATCAGCATTAATCACATCAACCCATCCACCCACAACAGTTCTCCTCCCCCTCTCTCTGTAGAGGAAATAACGAGTGGGTAGGAGACGGGGGTATCCTTTGTAAATTTTGATTCATGCCACCGGTTATTTTATATATTGTGTGATGCTTCCTGCTGCAGGAGGAAATTCCCAATATCGAGAAATGTTACTATTTCTAGGTCTGACACGTGTTTGTGGTTATGTTTCTGTTGCTGTTCAGACAGCTCTTATAAGACGCAGTAACCTGAAGCAAAATAACTTACAACATGTAAAGGAACAAACGGAGGTTCTGACCTAGAATTAGAGCTAATACATAATAGATGACCTTCCTTTACAATAACTGTATTCAACATTTATGTTCAATAGAACCTGATTACACAGTAATCTTGCTGTTGATGCAACTGCCTGCGCACACAGTCAAATCTCAGGGGATGGGCGGGGAGGAGGAGGAGGAGGAGGAAGAGGAGGAGGAGGGGGTAAAACAAACAAGTAAACAGCTGAAGATCAAAGATGGAATAAAAATCAGCACTTCCACTCTTTCCACTGTCGACTATCATCCTTGTAATCTTGAGACACACTACTCCATCACCGAGTGTGTCTGTGTAACATACGTACTGTATATGTGACTCAGATATGAGGTTTTAGAGGGAGAACTGAAAGAGCAGAAGCTGAATGATGAGGAGCAAAGCGGAGGTTTGGAAAATGAATAATACAGATCGACAGTGTTTTCAACGTATATGTAGGGGATAATGTACAGCGAGCCGGTCATTGCTGTGAAAGAATCCCCGACAGGGCGATGGTGGACCCCGACGCACTCTAGGTTCCATGGTGGAGAGGAGGTCGTGTTGCTCTGGCTCTATCTATCTGGTGTGGAGAGGAAGTTGCGTTGCTCTGGCTCTATTCGGCGTGGAGAGGTGGTCGCGTTGCTCTGGCTCTACCTATCTGGCGTGGAGAGGAGATGGTGTTGCTCTGGCTCTATCTATCTGGTGTGGAGAGGAGGTTGCGTTGCTCTGGCTCTATTCGGCGTGGAGAGGTGGTCGTGTTGCTCTGGCTCTATCTATCTGGCGTGGAGAGGAGATGGTGTTGCTCTGGCTCTATCTATCTGGCGTGGAGAGGTGGTCGTGTTGCTCTGGCTCCATCTATCTGGCGTGGAGAGGAGGTGGTGTTGCTCTGGCTCTAGCTATCTGGCGTGGAGAGGTGGTCGTGTTGCTCCGGCTCTATCTATCTGGCGTGGAGAGTTGGTCGTGTTGCTCTGGCTCTACCTGTTTGGCGTCGAGAGTAGGGTTTTGTCGCTCTGGCTCTATCTCTATGGAGAAGCTGCTTGACATCCTCCTGGATCCACCTTCTCACATATGTTCACATTATATGTATTATTTTTTACAAGGGGATTCTTTCACAAAAATGACCCGCTAGCTGTACATTATCCCGCTTATTACACGCCTAGTTACTTAAGAAATCAATATTTTGACACAAAAATGTTCCTCCAGAGTCTGAGATCAGAGCTGCGTCGATAGCAACGGTGTGTTATACAGAAATTATAGACCGCAGAACGCCATGATTGACCAATGGGTAACCTGAGTATTCAGGAATAATACAGTGGTGCAGGGATGACGTACTTTTGTAGGCCAACCAGGAAGTTAGCATCGCCCTGGTTCCCTCGACAAAAAGCCAATGAGATTGTTCCATTGGGTTTTGGATTATTGCAGAAAAATCAGCTCTGTGGCAAACACACGTTTATGATACTTACATGTTTTGTTCATCAAGATAACCTCCACTAATGAACACCACTTTATGATTTTTTAAGTGTGAATGCAATCGCAAGAAGTATAAAGTTAACGTTAGGCTATAAACGTACTACACCACGGTCACATGAGCATGAGTGTGAGTATACACAACGAGACGACGTGATGACGTTTAGTCGTCTCATTTGTTAGCAATCGCCTTATAAAAGCGACATATAAAAGCTTCAAAATTCACGAGTGGGATATTTACTGACATATTTTATTACACGGCTTTGTTGAATACTCAATTCTGATTGGTCAATCACTGTGTTCTACGGTCAAGAAGGTAAAGAGAATAGCAGACCGTTGCTATGGACGCAGTACTGATGTCGGACTCTGGCGAACCGCTTTTGTGTCAAATTATTGATTTCTTAAGTAAGTAGCCGTGTAATAAGCGAGATAACGTACAGCTAGTGGGTCAATGTTGTGAAATAAACCCCTTCAGGGCGATGAGAGACCTGTCTGGGTTTATTTCACAACAAGGACCGGCTCGCTTGTACGTTATCCCTTACTTATATATCGTAGAACAAAACGTTAAAATATCTTCAGATTGTGTTAACCACAGACCTTATTTCAGGCATCTAACTAAAAACCCATAGACTTCCAGACGAAGGAACAGGAAGTGCTCAGAAACTCATTTACAGGTTATAGGACTCATTACTGCACCACTATTAGGACAGTGACACATTTGTGTTGCTTTAGCTCGGCACTCCATTACACTGGATTTGAATTCAATCAATGAATATGAGGTTAAAGGTCAGCAGCCGGTTTCACCAGCTATTTGTCATTTAAAACATATTGAACATAGTGTGGGAGTTACACTACTGTATAAGGTAGTGGGAGTGGATTGCACCCTGAGGTTAAATCGGCAAGGAGCCCACCAGAGCTGAGCTCCAACAGAGCGTGATTTGGGTGTCAGGAGGCGGCGCTCAGCTCTGCAATCTGACAGCTGACATTGAGGAGACAACATACATACTATATATACAACTGGAACCATCTACCAAGGAAATGGCTCCTATGATGTAACGTAATGTAAAATGATGTAATGGAGACACTGTTTCTGGAAAGAGATGTCGCTGTTAAATATTTCAGTAAACTAAAACATAATTCCCTCCACCTTTACTGTATTACAATGAAGGCAGATATCTTATAGATTCAATTATACTGCATTCACAAATCACTCCATGATGTTTATATTTAAACCAGTGTAATGCAAAGTGTAGTTAATATTATGTAAGTGATGACGCATGACAAGGCATCCTGATATATGACAATGAGAAATGATGTCGAGGCAAAGGCAGACACAGATAGACAGCTACAGCTGAGTCTGTCTGTCCCAAGTTTCTTATATCAAAACCTAATTTAAGCAGCATTCACCATAACAACAAGGCAAAAGTGAGCATGGCAAACATACCCCCGCTCACTGCTTCACACTTACTAAAGTAGGGCCAAAGGTTTTGCCTTTTTCAAACCCCCAAAAGGCACAACTAGACCACACTGTCAACCATCATACCAAATTTGATGTTCCTAAGTTAAATAGTTTCCGTGTAAGGCATAGGCCATATAGGCGGTCGCCTAGGGTGCCACCTTCTAGGGGGCGCTGGCCGCCCTCTAAAGAAAAACATAAATAAATAATAATAATGAGATTTTTTTTTTTTAAATGCCGATGGGCACCCTTTCTTATTTTCTGCATTGAGATAACACATGTACAAATAAATAAATAAAAATAGAAATACACTTTTCACCTGTAACTCTCTCTCTCACGCTTTTTCATCCGCCCGGCCGCACTTATATATGTTAATAAAAGTGTAACACTTTTAAGCCAACAATATCAGGGACAAAGTATTTATTTATATTATAATAAATACAGTTATTTATGAAAATAAAAATCTAAATTTTTGTCTTAAAACCATTGTGATATCTGATGTTTGTTGCGGTTTGCCGGGCTCGGGTCAACAAAGCAGCACCACGCCAAGCAGAGTCACAACCGAACTATATTTGCATTCACTAATTAGTGAATTTCAATATAAATCCTACGTGAGCAAAATCCTACCGTGGTGAACCATTTCTTCAATTTACTTTCTCTCCATTTAAGGACAAGCACAATGCTGCGACACACTCCTCATTAACTGAGTAGATTTATTATATAGAGAAGTGGCTCTGAGTGTTTCTCAAGTGGCCCTGAGAAGTCCTTGTTTACTGTCTGAACGCTGTTGGTAATAAAACCAGGAAGGAGTTCTTGGCAGTATATGCAAGGCCTTCCTCTTCAGGGAAATGAAATATAAATACGAGCACAGAAAACTGCTTTCAAAGTTCAATTTGATTTGCAGAATCATCTAAACTCTCAGACAAACTAGATATAATAAGACTGTTACAGAGTGTGAGAGTATTATTTAAAGATTTTCATTGACTACAGGCACAAGACGTGTCAGCTTAAGACATAATCTGCAAGAAAACTCCAATTAATAGTGTTTTAACTAGAGCTCTCAATCAATTAAAATAGTTAAACGCGATTCATTGCAAATTAATGATTTTTTTATCTGTTCAAAATGTACCTTAAAGGGAGATTTGTCAAGTATTTAATACTCTTATCAACAAGGGAGTGGGCAGATATGCTGCTTTATGCAAATGTATGTATATATTTATTATTGGAAATCAATTAACAACACAAAACAATGACAGATATTGTCCAGAAACCCTCACAGGTACTTCATTTAGCATAAAATAATATGCTCAAATCATAACATGGCATAACATAACATCTATGACTTGACCCCAAACTGCATGTGATTATCATAAAGTGGGCATGTCTGTAAAGGGGAGACTCGTGGGTACCCATAGAACCCATTTACATTCACATATCTGGAGGTCAGAGGTCAAGGGACCCCTTTGAAAATGGCCATGACAGTTTTTCCTCGACAAAATTTAGCCTAACTTTGGAGCGTTATTTCACCTCCTTCATGACGAGCTAGTATTACATGGTTGGTACTAATGGATTCATTAGGTTTTCTTCACACTAGCTCTAAAACTGAGCCCGCTACAACCTAAATATCGCAAGTTACGTTAATGCGTTAAAGAAATCAGTGGCGTTAAAACAAATTTGTGTTGACACATTATTATTGCACCAACTTTGGCAGCCCTAATTTTGACCTTTTAATAGTGTTTACAAGAGGGATCAGATCATCTCTTTAATGGTGACAGGTTATTGATGAAACAGACTTTCCTTTAAAACTTGAAAAGCTGAAATAACCACGATAACCCTTCAGATCTGACTCAGCTCCTCCAGAGGCAGTGAAGACATTATACAATGATTTATAATAACTTATTTTACAGATTAGTACTCCTCCTGGTGATCTTCAAGTGTAGAAAACAGCTTAAAGCAGCATGGACACCTACAGCATCTGAACAAAGGAAAGTGAGCCCACTACTTGCAGATCTCTGCTCTGTTATTTTAATCCTTTGAGAACACAACATCACAGTGCTGTTTGATTGACAGGTGATCCATCACCATGTGCAGTAACGTCACAGCAGTGAGTTCTTCATCACAAGAGATGAAGGCAAAGTTATATGTAAAAAAATGCAGGCAACTCCAAAAAAAAAGCAGCATCTTGGAGGCGCCCAGTTTACTATTGAACCAGCAGCTCGTCATGAGGGCACCGAACGGGCTTCCCAGTAATGGAGCTCATGATATAGTAGGTATCCATGGCGACTGCATACCCATTTCACTGCTTCTGAGCATTTCGTGTGGAGACGTATTTATAATCAAACTAGGATTTCATGGTTTTGTGACCTTGGTGTCCTGTGTGGTTTGTGATTGGTGAATCAGGACAAAAATAGAGCATGCTGGGAAATGCATCTAGAGGCAAGACCTTTCCACACACACACCCCCCCCACACACACACACACACACACACACAGATATGACCAATACACAGCTGGCTGTGAGCACTCAAAGCAACAGGAACGAAAGCGAAAGCACTGATTTACATCAATAAGTTAAACAGTTACATTTGCAGCAGAAAGAAGAGATTAACAACGCGCTGCACAATAACAGCTCTTCATATCTCACTCGTTGCATAACTCAGATCAAAAATGAAAAGGTATATTAATATTGATGGTGTACATGTAGAAATGTAAAAAGTTGCAGTTATGCATCACATTAACCTGTCAGATGTGTCACTGGGGAGCCTGCAAAATTGATATAATGTAGATTTCTTTTTTATTTAATAATGACAATGAGCCACAAGAACCAAACTCACATTTATATTTAGCGCACATTACTTATGAATTTCCTTATATCATACCTCATTTTTGATGCAAATTATTGCCGAATTTTTTTTCAGCAATTACCATTTAATGTATTTGCATCCAGTAACTGCTTCTCAATAGTAGTTTGTACTCTCCGGAGCATTCACGTACTTCACCAGCCCGGTCTCACCAAATGGCGTTTAAACGACACAACAATTTGTAAGTCATGCCGTGTGCAATAAGAACGCCGTTCTTGCTTTTGGCGTGTCATTTCACGCCATCTAGTCTGCACTGACTGCGATGTAAACACATCCGCGTGAATATGCTACGCTCAGAGCTAGTGACGTAGAATAAGAGAGACTGCTGATTGTGGATGGGTCCAACAGACTTTCAACTTCCAACCAGGAGACTGGTGTTCGTGTCCCAAAGTGTTGAGTCGTTTTGAAGTTACGTTAGTGACGTGTTTTTATGTTTATTATTTACGTACATAATTTACTTAGTTTACGTACTAATTTTAAGCCCAACCATGATGTTTTTCCTAAATCTAACTAAGTGGTTTTGTTGCCTAAACATAACCGTGACCATTTAGGTAACAACGTGGCGTTAAATGATACACAAAAAAACTAAAATGCGTTATTATCATGACACGTGGAATGTCCATAAATTAGAGTGGTTCCGATACCACTACCAGTATCGGAAATGCGTCCGATACTGCCCAAAATTTGCCAGTCTATGCACCAATCTGATATTATAACCTATTAACTCAGAAAAAAATCAACCTGTTTAACTGGAAATCAATTCTTCTTCGCCGCTCCAAAACAGTAGCCTTCACTCTGCTGTCAGCCTGGAGGTATCATGGCTGCCACTGGAAACTACTGCTTTAGAGCAGAGAAGAAGAAGTGATTGCAGGTAATTCGTCACGTGATGATAACAAACAACAACAGTGCGATGCTAGTGGAAAGTGTAACGGTAGTCAGAGCGAGGGAAATGTAGTAGTGTAGTAAACTATATATTTTTTTATCCCGCTGGCATCGGATCAGTCCTCGGTATCAGCCGATAGCGCAAGTTTAGGTATCGGAATCTGTATCGGGAAGGAAAAGAAATGGTACAACGTGATGTTATGAGTCGTCTCTGTTAGTTTGGGTGTGTCGATCTATTATACCAGCTGGATAACAGACTCGAAGATGGCGCACATTCACTTGAATGACTTGTGTGGCTCCACTGTACATGCTCATTGGTGTTTCTCTAAATATCTGGGAAAGATTTACAAATACATTTGTGAATTAAATATGTAGGACTGAGCTAGTGTTTAAAATGGGTAACCACGGTCCAAACTCAAAAAAACATCAACATTCATTCATTCATTGTGTGTCTGTAGACCTGAAGTCCTACATTCACTCTCCTTCTGGCTCTGTTTTTTTACGTCTTCAACTCATAAGAAAAACATGTGGCTCTTTAGCTGCTAAATGTTCCACGATCCTCACCAACTAAATGCTAACTGTATCAGTGGGTTTGCTGAAAACAGCTGTCTGCAGCTGGAGACGAGGTTGATGAGAGCGGTGAGACAGAATCAGACAGCGAATGTGTGCTGAGGGAACTATGCTCGGACTTTTTCAAGGGATAACTTTGCAGCCAGTATGGAGAGAAGGAATCATTACAGCGACCGATGAGTCTTTCAGCATACATGAGGCATGCAAGTATTAAAACGGACTTGAAAACCTTTCTTTAATGACCAGAGCCAAACTGAACCAAAGTCAGATCCAGCCACCTGACTCCATTTCTCAAAGAAAATCAGCCCTCAGTGGGTAAAGGCCTCCTGCTTTCTGGACCACAGGTAAGAAGCTCAATTCCAAAAGCCAGTATATCCATCCTCTGCTCTACGTCACAAATCAGTGTGAGAAGGCGCTGGGCATGCTGGGGACTCCCTGCCAAGACTAAAGATCAGCTCTTTTCCCCAGCAGATGCGAGTCACAGCGGGAGAAGGCCACAGACAGGCAGGGTGGGCGAAAGAGAGAGGAGAGGTAAAATACAACAGAGGGAAGAGAGGAGGAAGAGAGATGAGAAAGTTTGGAAGCACAACAGATTGTCATCCACCTCCTCCCTCCCTCCCTTCCTCTGTTTGTCTGCTCTATCTCTCCGTCAGAGCTCTCCACCATCTTTCCCTCCATCACTCAGTGTTTGAGCCCTTCAGGGCTGATGGAGTGATTTGGACTCAGATGTCCCCAAGTTTGACTTTGATCATTGTTGATGACAAAATCCAAAGCTGTCTCTCTCTGTTTCTCTTTCTCTCTCTCACACACACTTCCTGTCACCCCTCCCTGGGTCCTTTGTGTCAGAGCGGAGATAAACGGGGAGCAGGAAAAGGGCTCTCCGGAGATTTGAGGGTGAATTTGTACCGGACGAGGCGTCGGCAGGTTTTCCATTTTCTTTTTCTGTCTGATATTCTTACATTTATCTTTATTATGATAAAGTGTAGGTGGAGCGTCCTGGGGTACTTCCTACATTTCCCAGAGTGACTTTCAATGACTCCGTCACAGAGAACGATTTTACATGCTCTAATTTCAATGGATGTGCATACGGGTGTGAAATCAATCTGGCCTGTACCCTTCACTCACAATGACAACATGTCCTGTCGCCATATGCCAAATATGTGTGGGGTTAGGTTACTAAGGTTAGGGAAAGATACTACTAATTTGTCTACAGCCCTGAGGAGCAGATATTGTAGGTAAACAATATAGTTACAGATACTACCAATATGTACATTTCCTCTTTATACTGTTAAATAACGTAATCATGGTGACATCACATTTCCTACAAAACAGATCTGCTTCTGCAGATTAGTTGTATGTCACGGTGATTTTTACGAGACAGGGTTGGTACCTGGTACATCCAACAATCTACTATGATGGGAGGGAACCAGAGTAATCATATGCACTTCTTTCATTCACTTCAACAACTAACAATCTTCACCAGCATCAGAAACCTGTAGGACAAAACACAAGGAGCCCAATCTCACCAGTCACAGTTCACACGGTCCTCGTGGTGCCTCCACATCCATCTCATACTCTATATTTGGCCAGCTATCCAATGGAGTAAAAAAAATGACACCAAACTCCTCTACAAATGCAAAGTACTGTATATCAATAGCACTGTTAGAACTGTTCAGAGTGATATCCATGAAAAAGAAGCCTTATGGTGCTCAAGTCAACCAAAGATGAGAGTCTGAATGAAATCTTTCAGTTACCAGGTGACTGGTCTTCTTTTTATAGACTGAATGTCTCCCACTGAGCTGACCAATTTCAGATGCAGGAAGGAAGGAAATAGTTTAGAATACATTCAAACAGAAACTGTCATACAAATACTGAAATACACCGTCATGCGGAAGTGTAACAAATTTGAAGAGAAGAACAGAAAACAGCTGAGGAATAACTCCCCTGACCCCTGACCCCGTTCAGAAGACCATTTCCACATCAGTGAACTGAGCAGTTCAACTGAGCATGAATCTGCCTCTGCAATTGTCCGGTAAACAAAAGGAGTCTGGGGGAGGAAACGCACGGCTATCTAATTTAATATTCCTGGAAAATCTTTTTACAAAAGGCAGGAGAGAAAAGTGTGGCGCGATGCACGACGCACATACTGTAACACTGAGGGGAGGTAGCAGGTGTAGGCTGTAAAACCGTCAAGCATTAATTAAACATCTCTAGGTAGATGAGATGGTCCACCCACCTATATGCTTACACCTGACATTTCGGGGAATTAGCCAACAGTAAATGCCATTCTTCAGCTGCTCAGATTAGATGTGACCGATTGAGAGAAGCAGCGGCTGAAATGATAAGGTTTCATTAAAACCCCGGCACCGCCTCAGTCACCAGGTCCAGGCTATTTCTGAAAAGAACTCCTCTCCGAGTCTGAGTTCTCACTATCACATATTATAACTGTTAATGGAAAATTTGTTCTGTGGGAAATTGATGAGTTCTGACACGTCAGGGCAGCTCACAGTTATCTATTCTGTCTTTCCGTTCAAATCAAAAACCTGAAGATTTGTTGACATGCAGAATTTACCTCCCAGAGCCAAAAGGAGCTCCATCTCAGGCTCATAGAGCTGCTGAACTCACCAGTGGAGGGAGTTTTAGGGCTGAAATCAGTCGATTTGTCAATCGACGGAAAATGAAGCCAAATGCTTGATAATCAATAATCATTTAACACAATAGAGAAGGAAGTGCTGGCCCTTATCTGGGCACTTCAACATTGTTACGGCCGTGGAGCCGTCTGTGTGTATTCGAGGTGATCCTGCCCGAGGTGTTTTTCTTAGTCATCTAGCTGTCTTACTTTGTCAGTAAGCTTGTCTTTAGTTCAGCGCTTTAAGTTGTGGATACGTGTTTGTAGCTGTCAGTTTGGTTCTATTTAGTTAAATAAACATTCTTCGCTGTTGCATCAACCTCCGTTTCCTCATTTCCTCTTTTCCACCCGGTTTTACTTTCCATTGATACGCCCCCAACCCCTAGCCTTAAGTGGGGTCGTAACAGTTGGGGGCTCGTCCGGGAGGTGGTTGAGGTGTACGTCGGTTCTGGTGTTGGTCCCTTACTCGTGTATACTGAGTTCACTGCGGTGTCCGAACCAGCGCCTGTTGCGTTGGACTCTGTTCCCGGGATAAAATGTTAATTGTTTTCTTGTATTATGATTGTATGATGGTTAATATTGTCTGACTGTTCAAATTTAATAAGACCCTGTTGGGACCCCGTCTTAAGTGTGGCTTACATAGTAGGGTTTCTGTTAACCTGCCATCAGGGCCTTCTGGGAACACCTGGGCCCAGTGTTCCCAGCCCATAAAAACCTAGGCTGATGACTGATTCTCTTTCCCTCTTTCCCCGCAGACACCGTCGCCGGGCATGTTAGGTTCTCGTTGGTTAATCTTTTGCTTGTTTTATACATTTTACAACACGCACACACCATTTACACTCTCCATGCACACCTTACACTACTGAGACTACTGATATTCACCCTTTTTTTTAGCCTTTGTTCTCCTTAATTTACTCTTTTTTGTTAAATAAATGAATTGATTTACTTGTTACCACGGTGTGTCATGGCCCTGAGAACCAGGTTGTGACAGTCATTTATCAATGAAAACGGCCTCACATTTGATGATTGGAGGGAGAGGGCTGTTGCACGTGTGAACTCCTCTTCCTCCTGTGCCCGTCTCGGTCTAATCTAGTTTAAGGTTATACATCAAATTCATCTCTCCAAATCTAAACTTTCAAATTTTTACCCCGAGGTAGATGACAAATGTGACGGCTGTGCACAATCCGGCAGCATCAGCTGACCTAACACACATGTTCCGGTCTTGCCTAAATTGATTGAAATAATCTCTGAAGTCATTGGGGTGGAGGTCCAACCTGGTGTAGGGATACAGTAGCTATATTTGGAGTACCTGAGTTAGTTGAACATTTCTCATCAACGCAGCTCAACATCATCACTTTCACTTCTCTTCTTGCTCGCAGAAGGATAGTACTCCTTTGGAAGACCTCTGCGCCCCCTTTGTCATCATGATTAAGACCACTTGTATTTTTTGTGTTATAAGTTTTAATTTTAATTGGTCGTACTATATTTGTGCAGACTAATAGACTCATAAAGTTTGAATTACGTACACAGAAATGGCCACTAACAGTTAACTTGTCCATTTGTACATGGTGCTTTGTACTTGATGTCACTGAGCTTGGTAGTTATGAGATGACTGAACGCATCTTGTTTGAAGCATTTGATGTAAAGTTTATCAGCCTATTTCATCTGTAGTTTGGGATTTATCCTATAATTATTATTATTACTGTCAATGTGTACTTTCTTTACTATTATTTATTTATTTATTTTAATCTTTTTTCTTTTTTTTTGGTCAAATTTAATTTAGTTTTTTGTACTTTATCCTTTTTGCATCGGCAGTGGGTGAGTAGGGTTCGGTGGGAGGGGGCTTTGGGGTAAAAATACCAAAAATATGGAGGGACAATCATTTACATCTGTGCCTGTTTCTGTACACCTGATGTTACATCCAATAAATTATTACAGGGAAAAAAACTGCCAAACATTTGCTGGTTCCAGACTCTCAAATAGAAGAATTTGCTATAAATGCTGTTGGTTTGACAAAATATGCAATTTGGGGACATCACCTTGGACTTCAGGAGCTCATGATCGGCGTTTTTTTTTCACTATTTTCTGACATTTTTTGGACTAAGCGATTACTCGATCAATTAAAAAAGTATTAAGAGATTAATTGCTAATGCAAATAATCATGAGCTGCAGCCAAAAGGGAGTTCGTCATTATCATTGTAAATAATCCGTTCAAGTGAAGAGAAAGCCTGGAATCTCAAGGCAATCTAACACAAACCTGAAGAAACAGTGACCTTAGAGAGAAAACTCATATACTTAGTAATAAAACAAGTCTCAGTGTGCTCCAGAAAAATCTCTGGTAGTGTGAACTGGACTAATAAAAAGTCCTTCAACCACCTAACGATGTTCACAGTCTGGCACAAAGCAGACTGACTCAACAAGGTGAGACCTATAATGGAACAGGTGCTGAGCTCTTATTGTGGCTGAAATTAACAACCAACAGACTCTCTGAAAAATAGAATGAGTCATTTTAAAAACACACCTGAGCAGTTACTTTGGGACGAAGTGAGTTGTGATCCAACACAACATGTTAATAAGAACACAATTTAAGACAACAACAGTCACACACAACATTTTTATGAATGAGTGGAGACACATAAGGCGAGACATCACATGGTGAGAGTGAGTGAGAGACGGGAGGGAGACGTCTGCACGGTGCAAAGAAACCTGATGAAATAATGAGGCGAGCAAATACAGGAAGCTGTAGGTTTGTTAGGCTCTGTCACACAACTGGTTACGGTTGTATGGGCGAAGGAAATCTGATGAAATTAGGCATTTCCTACCACCCTCTGATCTAGTACTCTAACTCGGCATTTCTCAGGCTACCATTTCCTGTTTACAACTAATTCAAAAACACTGCTGGCTGGTTATTAACGAGGTACACAAAACAAGACCACATCAGCCTTGCATTCTTACACTGGCTCCCTGTTCATTTGAGGATAAACTTCTTAATCCTTCTAATTTTCTACAAATCTCTCCTTACATATATCTCAGAGCTTCTTACCCCTCACATTACCACCAGACACCCTCAGATCCGCCCATCGTGGACTTTGGCTGTGCCGCGATTCCCTGAGTTTATCTTGCTTTATTTCTACATCTATGCATATATGTATCTATGCTTGTATGTGTATGCATATATGTCTACTAAACTAAAACAAGATGTAAACCAGCACACCAACCTGCCACGACCACCTCCCTTCAGGCAGCCTTCATAAAGGCTTTATAAGTTCCAAATAATGACTTAATTAATGGTCAATCCGTGTAAAAAAAACAAAAAAACAGACATATCTATTCAAAAACCTGTAATATCCGTATCCAAGTGCACTTGTATCACTGTCATATGTTCCCTTTAAATGATCTTCTTTATTAAATAAAGAAGTACAACTTGATGAGTAACAGAGGAATCCATCAGATCCAGGTCTGTGTCACAGAGGACATGATTTTAGACACCGTGGACTAAGGATGGATTAATGCAGCGGTCAAATTTCATGTACCAGTATTTATATGATGAATCTAATAAAGTTTAAAGATGCTATTAATAACATTGATTACATTCAGCCAATACATGTCACATTTTCCCTCCCCCGTTCCATTGCATTTACTTCACAACAAGTCATTGCCAGGTTTTTACCATAAATCTCAGCCATTTATCCGTTTTTTTCCACAGAGATGATACCAGCGTTGTTTAACTATAGGCTCACAAGCCTTGTTAGAAGTGGGAACCAAACGTCAGATATCCTCCACAGAAATAAACAAAACATTCATTTTGGACCCGCCAAAATTTTAATAATGATTAATTTACAATCGTTATATATTTTTATTTTTATTTTCAGGAAAAGCCATACTCTTATTCAGCATCTTTCTAAAGGCTCTGTGGATGTATTATTATTATTACTTTTCATATCTGTCTACGTAAAAATGTTATCAATAAGTCCTTTAAAGTATAAAGTTTAAATAAGGAGACATTTTAAAGGTAGCAGATAGCGGTGTTGTGAGTCCTTTGGGAGATGCATATAAATTAATGGTTAATAAACCATTCAGCTGTGCTTTATAGATCAGTTATAAGCCATTCAATAGATTAGGACACCTTTGGGTTGCCAGATTGTTGGCTGTTGTTTATCCTCTTTGTCACCAGCTCATCAATGAACCGATTGACCGCATGACTTCTGGAAAATTGCTGCAGAGCAGAGCAGCAATTAACCATTAGTTTAATCTCCTGACCATTTTCTCGATTAATCAGCTAATAGTTTAGTCCATAAAATCGGGTCGTCCTTTAACCACAAGGTTGGTGGTTCGATCCCCGGCTCCTACAGTCTGCATTTCAAAGTGTCCTTGAGCGAGACACTAAACCTCAAGTTGCTCCCCGGGCGCTTTACAGCAGCCCGCTGCTCCTAAAATACTTAGGATGGGTTATATGCAAAAGTCAAATTTCATGTATGTACCTGTTTGTATATGACAAATAAAGGTTTCTTCTTTCTTCTAAAGTAATTTGCTAGCTGCAAGCTAGTTAGTATCATGGAGCCAATGGTCCAAAATAAATATAGGAGCATTACAGAACATTATGTAAGGAATAATGCCCAACGAGCTGTTCATTATCAGGATGCTGACTGCAGTTCACTTCACGGCCACAGGAGTCATCGATAACAAGGATCTTCTGAAAGTTACGTACTGCATACATTTAACATTTCTAATTACAGATTAACTGTAGCTGTTGGCTCATCACAGAGTGAGAAAGCTGTGACCCTGGTTAAAGACTTTACTGACATTTGTAGAGCTGATCATTTATTTGGTTCCTAAACTTTCTCTGTCATGTCCCCTTCGTCTCACACATAGTAGTTTTCATCAACCAGCAACCATACTGGGGAAACTAAAAGGAGCCAACATGAAGTTAAACTTTGACCAAACTTCACTCTTAATCTTTGTCAATTATTGGAAAATATAACGATGCCTGTTGGTTTTTCTGATGTTGTAT
This sequence comes from Sebastolobus alascanus, assembly GCA_916701645.2. NCBI lineage: Eukaryota > Metazoa > Chordata > Actinopteri > Perciformes > Sebastidae > Sebastolobus > Sebastolobus alascanus. Next base: position 1,075,124 of record CAKAOJ020000093.1, read on the forward strand.
TGATGTTCTCAGAATTGACTGCAGTGCACTGCAGCAATTAGTAATTAATTATTTGTTATATTTGCATCTAAATAACTTTTAATTTCACTCCACATTTCACATCTTCCCCCCGGTCGGTCATGTGCACCTCCTAGTTTGGGATCCACTGGTTTATTATAGTGAGACTCATTAGCCATTAATGACTTTATTAATTACTTTAATAATGACTCACTAAGCCAGAGAGATTTTTTAGCAGCTGGCAACCAAAAGCTGTTCTTATTAATGGTTTATAATTTAATATATAAAGAAAATGTGTTTAATTAATTGCATTACCTAAATAAAAAGGTACCTTGTTATAAAGTGCTACCGACATTTAATTGGAGGTTAGTTTAGCTTTATCTAACATGACGCTGCAGGTAAAACTACAACTCCACACAGAGGTAACAGAGGTCCATCTCTGGAAGATACAACACACAGAAAAGTGCGAGCAGGTGGATGAAGTCACTTTGAGGTGTCTCTCAGAAGTCCATGCAGTATTATTACAGGACATACTGCAGTATTGGGTTTGTGAGGGGGTAAAAAAGTAAGAAAAGCTGAGCGCTTACGTTGGACGTCGTCCTGGTTCCTGTTGTATTCCCTTCGTCCTGCTGTCCTCCGCTTCCTCTCCGTTCCTGTCCCCTAATGTCGCTCCATGCCGCCGACTCTCCGGGCGCACCGCGGCCGGTGCTCCAGCTCTGCCAGGAGGGGAAACTTCCAGTGAAAAGTCGGGATGTGTGGACGGAGGGAGAGGGCAGTGCTGGGCAGTGCTGGGCAGGAGGAGAGCACCGAGAGACGGACTTTAAAACCTGATCTCCCGGAGAGAAACCCGACTGCTGCCGCGCTGAAATTCAATATGAGGCGACAGACAGTCAGCGCGGCTCCGAGCAGCACATCTCCAGCCTGACACGGAAACACAGGAGCGAGCTGGGAGGTGGTGGTGGTGGTGGTGGGGGGGGGGGGAGGAGGAGGGCGTTTATTATAAGGACACCAAGCAAGCGCTTCCCGACAAGACAGGTGGATGAGCGCCTGTGGTTATCTTTGTCATTCCTGTCATCGCAGGCCAGCAGAGCAGAGATCTCCCTCAAAGTGCACATCCAGTGGGTTTTAACATGGAATCTGAAATTCAAGCTCAGTGTCGACACCTATTCATTATCAGCAGGGCTGGTTATAAATAGCAGAAATACAGTGGAGCCTGCTGCAATTTAATAAAACACCTTCACTTCCAGCTGCAGCCTGGTAAATGGATGGATGGATGAATTAAAGGAGCAGCGTGAAGGATCTGGTGGCATCTAGCGGAGAGGTTGCAGATTGCAACCGACTGAAACTTCTCCTAAGCGTGTAGGAGAACTACGGCTCTATCTACAGCCAGTGTTTGGTTTGTCTGTTCTGGGTACTGGGCAACCCACTTGCGATATTACAAATCCTACTATAGCGAAGGCATGACCCATCCTACTCTGCCTCTGATTGGCATCCTCGTGCCTAACGCTTCGTCCACACTGGGAAGTTCCACACGTGGGAACAGCAGTTGCTGCTGTCAGCCCTTTCATTCTACATAGAGTTTGCCTTTCAAAATGTCCATTTCATTTCATAATAAATATCATTTATATTTATTTTAGACAGAGAAAGGTTAAATAACGTGTGGTAATTTGTAAATAATAGTAGTAATCCACAATTTAAACCCCGTTCTTTATTCATTCATGGAGCTCTGCAAGTCACTGCATGTTCTACAACACTGTCCTGCACATATTTCAGAATAAAAGCCTTGTGTTAACAAATGAAGGAATTCTGTCTACAGAAAAAACGCTTGGGGGCTTTTATTTTGAAATGAAAGCAGGAAGTGTTGATTCAAAAAAGTCTTTACTTTTGTCATCTCCGTAACATTTTCTACAGATACAGACATTGAAACTGTAGTAATGTTGCTGATATGATGTCAATATACAGTCAATAGATCCGATTCCGATACTATTTTTTCCTTCCCGATACCAATTCCGATACCTGAACTTGCGCTATCTATATGTAATTATTATTAGTACTACCGCTGTTTACTACACTACTACATTTTCCTCGCTCTGACTAGTGTTACACTCTCCACTAGCATCGCACTGTTGTTGTTTGTTATCATCACGTGACAAACTACCTGCAATCAGTTCTTCTTCTCTGCTCTAAAACAGTAGTTTCCATTGGCAGCCATGATACATCCAGGCGACAGCACAGTGAAGGCTACTGTTTTTGGAGCAGTGAAGAAGAACTGATTTCTGGTTAAACAAGTTGACTTTTCCTGGGTTAATAAATTATGGTATCTGATATCAACTTTTGGGCAGTATCGGACGCATTTCCGATACTGGTATCGGAACAACTCTAGTTTCAGGTGATTATACACTAAAGAAAACTTGCTTATTAATAATATATACCATTTCTGCCAATAGATCCCCCTAAATTCTACACACTGTTCCTTTAATGGCTATAAATAAAAGTCAACTGTAAGAGGATCAAGAATTTTCAGTGTCTTGATTTAAGCTTCATAAAAGATTTTTCACACATTTTTCGGAAATTTGCCATAATGTAATGAAGAATATTGATTTTACAGTTTAGAAATGAAACTGAGGCTGACCCTGATTCATCTTGTCTGTCTGGCAGCTCCTCTCCTCTCTCTCCTCTCTCTCACCTTCACTTCCTCTAGCTGTCTGCGTGCATCCCGGAAATATTGGAGGCTAGAGAGCCCCCTGCAAATAAACGGTCATTACCATGACAACCAAGCTACAAGCCGGAACGGGATGATGTCGGTCATGGCAACGGTGCTGGCAGGCAGCCAGACCCAACAGCCCGGCTCTCCCCCGGGGGCGAGCCCACGTGTGAACTCCAGGGTTTGACTTTTATTTCTGGTTCATATCCTCCGACAGCAGCTCAACATAAAACACATCTGAGGTACCAGAGTGTGAGATGTGCCATGTTATATCTCCACACCAGCTATTCACACTTGAGCAGCAAAGAAATCACTGTGTACATTTAGGAACAAGATCCCAAACCACCTGTCCACTTCTCCACTGATCCTCCAGCTCTGCCCAAACATCATGTTCATCACAAAGCACAGCTGGCTGGAGCCTTAAAGGAACACTTTGACATTTTAGGGAATACACATATCAGGTTTCATGGCGAGAGTTACATGAGAAGATCAACACCACTATCATGTGGACGTAGAGCTGAGAGGCAGTTAGCTTAGCTTAGCATAAAGACTGGAAACAAAGGGAAACAGCTAACCCAACTCTAAACATCACTAATGAACATGTAGATCTTTTTTTCTGTACACAAACAGAAAGCTAAACAAACTCTGTACAGACATTCATGGTTCCCTGATGATGCATCCTAATAACTTTGATGGTCCCCTGACATTTCCTCTATAGCAGCACCATGAGGCAGACATAATGTGGTCTTGAGTGAAATGTCTCAACAGCAACTGGTTGGATTGATATGAAATTCAGTTCAAACATTCATGTTCCCCCAACTCAGTTGCCAGAAAAAATGTTAGCATTGTATGTTTCTGCAAACCACAGATATGTTTCTTATCAGCGTTGTGTCACGCCTGCAGAAACGCACAATGCCACCTGGTTAACGTTGTGAAACATTTGGTCTTAAGATCAGAATCAAACACTTTATGATTTAGCACCGACTGACCCAGACTGGAACAGACCCGGGTCAACTTGGTCCAACTATCACCCTTAAAACAGATTCATAATCAACTCAAAAGTCGTAGTGTGTGTCCCTGTCTGCAGCCTCACTTCTGATACATCACCGTGTACGGATTAAACAAACGAGACACAATATGTTAATTTATGAACTTTACAGGTATTGGTAGGTTTATATTTGGACTCTGGACATTTCCCAAAATGTCAAAACTACTCCTTTAAAGGAAGAAAAGCACTTGAAAACCACAAACTTGTGACATCATCAAGTTGGAAAAGCTGCCAATGAAAGAAAGAAATGGAGACTTTGTGTACCCAGACAATGTTTCTCTAAGTCTGAGACGTACCACTGAAACAAACAACTAGAAAGCTGCACAATGCTCACAATCTGGTTTAATCTGCATGCAGCAGGCTCTGCAGAGTGAATCATGGGATACATGCGCCAGATATTTTTTTAATTCAAGGACTTCACGAAAATGTTTGAAAAGGTCTCTCACAAAGACGACGTTCCTGGATCCTCACCCAAAAACCAATCAGTTGCTCCTCAGCCGGCGGAATAACAGTGAATATTTGACTGAAATCAGTTTTAGAAATAACTAATAAACAGAAAGATGACTTCTTCTGGCAGAGGGCAGAATGAGAGGCATAAACTAAGAACTAAACATCCAATCCACAAAGTGCAACCACAATAAACTGTGATACAGTCAACATTTTGGATTTAATAAAACATCACCACATTGATTTTGAGTCATTATATCACCATAAAGCAACTTAACAGCTGGCTGATGTTTAATGAACCTGTTTGGAGACTTCTGTTCTTTTAGCACAGACTTAATGTTGGAATTTATCACCAGAGATGATGTTCGATCACTTCCATTTCTTTAGCTGAAGCAAAAGACAAAACCTTTTGATACTTTCTGAGACAGCGAGCCGTGGTATTTAAGAAAATAGTTGGGAAAAGTATTTCTTACTAAAGGGTTGGCATAGACTCTATGCCACGTAATCTAAAATAAATAAATCCAGTTGTTTGAAGGAGATGTTTTCACATCAATATAAAATCGATATTAGAGAGAGAATTATGACCTGTTTAACTTCCTAACACTAGCTCTAAGCAGCTTATAATAATACATTATTATATAAAATAGATATTAGAGAGAGAATTATGACCTGTTTAACTTCCTAACATTAGCTCTAAACAGCTTATAATAACAAATTATTATATAAAATAGATATTAGAGGAAAATTATGACCTGTTTAACTTCCTAACACTAGCTCTAAACAGCTTATAATAATACATTATTATATAAAATAGATATTAGAGAGAGAATTATGACCTGATTAACTTCCTAACACTAGCTCTAAACAGCTTATAATAATACATTATTATATAAAATAGATATTAGAGAGAGAATTATGACCTGTTTAACTTCCTAACACTAGCTCTAAACAGCTTATAATAATACATTATTATATAAAATAGATATTAGAGAGAGAATTATGACCTGTTTAACTTCCTAACACTAGCTCCAAACAGCTTCCCAAGATTTTTGTAATCAAAGCAAATATTTAAATAATCAGAATCATTTGGATTGTGTGTTTTTATGCAAACAACCACTATAGATGACAATAACAAAGTACAGTACAGTACTGTGTACAGTAAACTACCCTCCCTGCTTTTTGGACCTGCAGTGCATGCTGGGGGATTCTCTGTTTTGTTAAGTTTTGTTAATGGAAACATTACCCAGAACAGTCAGTCCTGTACGCTTCAAAAACTCCTGCATATAATGTCATTTTCTAAATAATCTGCTGTTTGTGGTGATTTTCAGTATAATAAATGCTGAAAAATAAGTGCGCAGTATGTTTTCTATAAATTAATGTAGTGATGAAATAGAGGTTACGTCTGACAGAATTTGTTTGGCCCCCGGCAACAATCTGGGTTTCTTATGTGGCCCCCCCCAGGAAAAATAATGTCCCACCCCCTGATCATAATGGTGGTACTTGGAGAGTCAAATATTTTCTGAGGTGGTGTAAAAAGTTTGATAACCACTGGTATAGAGGAAACAAACAGTCTCCAACATGGTCTTATTTGTGAAGAAGTTATTCAATTTAAACACAAAACAATAGTCATTTAAAATGCTATATACCATAATATGTTGCAGTCAGGAACCATTTGAATGCAACACCCTTTACAGGTCGAATAATTTAGTCTAATTATGAATAAAATAATGTTATTTAGAGTAAGCATGTTTGGCTTCAGCACCACATTCCTACCTGAGCTCCCCAGGTGTGATCCTCACACCTCGTCCTGTGAGAAGTCCACACCTGTCTGCAGGTGGACGGTACTTTGTGTTGGACCATCTCTGGAGCTGTGACCGGTCCTTCCGGTCCACTCTCCTCCACTTCACATGTTCAGTCCTCTCTTCCTGTCCTGCAGCCTCAGGCCTGAACCTGCACAGGGAATACTCTCACGTTTTATTTCTCCTGATAAGAACAAAAAAAGAGACCCGTTTTCCTCTCAGTCTGCTAAGACATCTTTCACTCAAACTAAACACGTGATGTCATTTCCTGTTCGCAGGTCGCAGGTGGGAGCGGAGCGCTCCAAATCCTCATTGGTCTGTGCCGAGAGGGCGGAGTTTACACTCAGTTTAACACCAGCGCACCAAACGGAACATTAAGGACTGTATATGTTTATATATATATAAACTGGTGAATGCATCTTCTGGTACGAATAATAATACATTATTAAAAAAGAATCAACGAGTTGTGGTGTATTTTTTAAGATAATCATTCTGTTTTTTAGAGGTTTATGACTCTATTTTAATAATTAATAAATGATAGAAGTAAAAGATTTCATGGAATTATAAAAATATTTATTGTAAATTACAGATTTTTTTTTGCTAAACTTCTGACAGTTTATGTGAATTTGGGCTTTTGCAATGTAAAAAAATGACATGTTTAATTTGTGATTTATATGTAAATGGTCTTAGATTTACGGTGTATGTCTCTATTCTAACAATAAATATATGTTAAAAGTAAAATATTTATTGTAAAATTACAGTAATAAAGGCTAATTATATAAATATAATTACTGTTTTTTTGTTTTGTTTTACAGTTTATTTATGTTCTTTAACAGACTGTACCTTTCCGTATTTCAACAGAAATTTTCCGGCACCCTTGCTGCCGGAAAATTTCCGTTACTTTACAGTTCTTTGTTTTTTTTTGTTTTTTTTGTTGTTTTTTTTACAGTATACTTTACAGAGAGTGATATGTAAAGCCATATTGGAATCTGTTGGTAAATTATAAATATTGGAAGAAGGTCTGGATGCTTCCTCATAAATACCTATTCATAAATAAAAATAAATATTTATTATTCATATATATTAGTTTTTATAACAGTTTTGTTCTCACACCAAGAAATTCTGGCAAGACCTTTGTAGGTTATTATGGGAAAATGTGGTGTTTGGTTTCTTCAAAAAAAAAAAAAACAAGGAAAGAAGACAAATATTTCTTATAATAGATTTAATAATGACATTTTTTTATTCATAAATATAAATTTAACAATAGAAAATTGTTGTTTTCCTGAATGGATATTGAGCAATATGTGAAACTACGTTCTAATTCAACTAACAAAAAGGCTTCAAGACACTAATATATGTATGTTTTATAATATTTTTTTAAAACTTTTTGTTTAATCCCTCATGTACTGAATCTGTATTGTTTTCTAATGTAATAAAAAGGGTGATATGTAAAGCTATAGTCTCACTGTGGATGAATGGATGCTAACTATAACTGTGTGTGTAAAGATGAATAGAACTGCTGACTGTGTTATTCTACAGTAAATGTTGTTGTTAACCTGTGGTGCTGAACTCACATTAGTCATTTTAGGTTCCTTTTATTACACATTTAAATTCAGCCTTCAGTTCTCGGTTGTGATGCAGCCACAAAGTGACGGAACAAATGATCCTCCAGTAGTGAAAGTAGTGGCTCTTCCTTTAAATCTGTAAGGAGTAAATGTATTATTTCCAGTGCAGATAACATTATGTGCAGTTGTATAGCCTAATATTTGAATTTAATCATCATCATTTTCATTATAATCATTATTAAAATGTTACTAGACAGGCTGCTAGAAATCTTTCCTTATTAGCTCATTTAGTCTCCTGCTGATAAACTGATTTATTTCTCCTAGAAATATTCTTTCATAAGAAAGTTTTATGAATATTTAATATAATTCTTTTGGTTTTACGTCTCCATGCTTTTATCTACTTTTATCATTTTTTTTTTTTTATCTTATGATAAAATTATTCAGTTTATTGTAGGGAAGCCATCATATCTGCACTTAATTTTCATATTGATATTTTCATACAAAGAAAATAAGTCTTGGTAAATGCGGGAAGAATCACAGTTATCATGATCTTCAGCTCTGCTAGATGTGTGTATTTATATATTTTTCTTACGTTTACATTACTAAGCAACAGTGAATTAAAAACAAAAATATGGTCCTCTCTCTAGGTTCCATGGTGGAGAGGAGGTCGTGTTGCTCTGGCTCTATCTAGTTGGCGTGGAGAGGAGGTTGTGTTGCTCTGGCTCTATCTGTTTGGCGACGCCGGGAGGCTGCTTGACATCCTCCTGGATCCACCTTCTCACATATGTTCACATTATATGTATTATTTTTTGTCATATGGATTGTCTATGTTGTATTTTCATTATGTTGTTCCTCTGTATACACGACATCTATTGCACGTCTGTCCATCCTGGAAGGGGGATCCCTCCTCTGTTGCTCTATGAGGTTTCTAACATTTTTTCCCTGTTAAAAGGTTTTTTTTGGTTAACTTTTTCCTTATCTAATGAGAGGGTTGTACTGTAAAGGACAGAGGGTGTCGTATCCTGTACAGATTGTAAAGCCTTCTGAGGCTAATTTGTGATTTGTGATTTTGGGCTATACAAATAAAATTGACTTGACTTGACTTATAAGTTGGTGCCTTCATTATCCTCCATTAGCAGCATTACTCCCGCCACGGTAACATTCATCACATTTGCTGCCGTCCCTCCGTTTCCGTGTCCTCTCCGTGTGCAGAGGACCATCTCAGCCAGATGGAGCGCTGCCAGTGAAACCCTGCAGTCGGCTCTCCACGGCACATCATCTGACAGCTGAGAGCCGGCCGGCCACTGGTGAACAGTTTAGGGTAACTGCTAATGTACCCAAACTCATCTGGGGTCTTTTCTTCAAACGTATTTATTAAACATCTCCAGTTCTATACTTTTATAATTCATTATCTGTCTTCTGGCCTATTACTGTTAAAAAAAAAAACAGAAGCACTGATTTCACTAGAAAACAGCTGATTTAAGATGCTTCTACAGTAATTTCATGCCTTAAAATGGAATATGTTGGGGGATCATATTGTGTGTACATGTTTAATCATTCAAGATCAGAACTAAAGCTGCTTCCATCATTATACAGTATTAGGAGTTTATTTCTGTCCTGTTGGTAACAAAACAGCAGCTTCACTGTTTCATTTCATTTGGTCTCCGCTAACACCGACTCCAGTCTTTTAATTCCTCCGTACTGTAACCCCAAACGTTGCATTCTGAAACTACTGAGAAACCTCTTTAATAACCAGTTAGTCAACCTTCTTTAATAAGTGCACTCAATAAAGAAGCTCAAGAAACTCCTACCTGTAGAAAAAGTGACTCCAAACAACTAATTTCTTCAATAATCGGTGGCGTGTTTCAGTGAACTTGTGAGTTGGAGCCGTCTTTACTTACACACTCAAATACTGTTTCTTATCTGCTTTAATATCTGGCTATATACAGTATTAGTCTACAGACTACATATAAACTCTTTAATGGGTTTTTTGAATGCATGTTGGAGGCATAGTAACAACAGCACTTTGGCTGTGGTGAGGAAGAGATTATGGCTTTGATTAAATATTAAAGTAAACACGTCCGGTCTCGTTGCTTCAAGTCACTTTTGCCTTTTTCAATATTTATCCAAGACCACCATCTTTCCCCTAACTATAACTGAGAAGCCCTGAACATAACCATAAAAACATTAGTCATGCTTTAGTTGCTTAGCAAGACATTGTGGGGAAAGCTTGAGACTTTGGGACTTGGCAGATACATCGGTGCTTTCGCAAATTAGACGTATATGAACTACAGCTGTCAAAGTAACGCGATAATAACACGTTGATGCAAATTTGTTTTAACGCCACAAATTTCTTTAACGCATTAACACAACTTTTAGGTTCACAAAATGTAAGCTTTAAATCTAGAGTGGAGATACTGGTATCATATGAAACTAGAAAACCTGATGAATCCATCGGTACCAACCATGTCATACTAGCTTTTACATGAAGGAGGTTAAATAACGCTCCAAACTTGTGCTAAATTTTGGCGAGGAAAAACTGTCATGGCCATTTTCAAAGGGGACCCTTGACCTCTGACCTCCAGATATGTGAATGTAAATGGGTTCTATGGGTACCCACGAGTCTCCCCTTTACAGACATGCCCACTTTATGATAATCACATGCAGTTTGGGGCAAGTCATAGTCAAGTCAGCACACTGACACACTGACAGCTGTTGTTGCCTGTTGGGCTGCAGTTTGCCATGTTATGATTTGAGCATATTGTTTTATATTAAATGCAGAACCTGTGAGGGTTTCTGGACAATATCTGTCATTGTTTTGTGTTGTTAATTGATTTACAATAATAAATATATACATACATTTGCATAAAGCAGCATATTTGTCCACTCCCATGTTGATCATAGTATTAAATACTTGACAAATCTCCCTTTAAGGTACATTTGAACAGATAAAAAAAATGTGTGATTAATCGCGATTAAATATTTTAATCGATTGACAGCCCTAATATGAACATAATTTCTAGGAGACAGGGTTGGGTTTGGGGCTGTTTGGACAACAGTGTTCTTCCAACTTTGTGTCTACAGTTTGGAAAACGCCGTTTCCTGTTTCAACATGCCAGCTCCATGAAGAAATTGTTCTCCCAGTTTGGTGTGGAAGAGCTTGACTGGTCTGCAGAGAGCCCAGACCTCACCCCATCCAACACCTTGAGGATGAACTGGAACAGCGGGACCTGATCACCCAACATCAGTGTTGGACCTCATTGATGCTCTTGTGTCTCAATGGGAGCAAATCCCTGCAGCTGGTTCAACATCTGGTGGAAAGCCTGAAACCAGAAGAGTGGAGGCTGTTAGAGCAGCAGGTTATGGTTTTAGATGGAACGGGTGTCCACATACTTTTGGCCATTTAGTATGTGTTGTATAACAGATAACAAAAACATTTTTTTTTCATTCAGCCCCCCCAAAGCAACACTATAAGCCGACTTGCATTGTCAGCTGCCAAATAACACTTCTGTCGGCTTTGTGAGAGAAAAGAAGCCGTTGTTTACTCACCGTGTTGCCATTCAGTTTCTGTCAGGAAACACTTACGGCAGCGGACGATTCCTCAGAAATGGGCTCAGATGCATTCTTCATCATAATCTGAAATAATACATAAACACAGGTTTGTAGTGTACAGAAAACTGTTAATGAAGACAGACATCAACGCTCTAACGAAAAGGTCACGGCCTGTTGAAGAGCAGGAGTGAAAAACTGAAACTATATCTGCACATTAAGTGGAGATTTATTTCTATAGCGATAACCTTTCAAAACAGAAATTACAAAGTTCTTCACAATAAAACGAGGCAGGATGGTAAGAGGCACAGAGGAATATAACAAACAAAAAGAAATGAATTAATAAAGCGTCCCCCACTCCACACACTCCAACATGAATAAACAACAATTGCTCGTACAAGGACGTCAAAAACAAGGCAAACTTTAACTGCAGCGGTGAAATGAAAGAGCAGCTCTCAGCCTTTTATTGCAGCTTTGGTAGATGTTTGTGTTGAAAATGTATTCAGCGCTCATTATTCTTAAAGGCAAGGGTGGAAATGAAAGACTCTTTTTTTTTTTCCTGCTGTTGAATGTATCATCCTTTTATTATGGAGGAATTCCTGCAGGGCAGTAAATAAGCGAGACTGAGCTGACTTAATCTGAGGGAGAAATATAGCAATTAAACAGAAGGATCTCCACCCAGCGAGGCTCTGCCCTGCATTCTCTCTTTGAACCGGCTGATAAGCAGATCTTTCTCTGGGTGCCTTCATAGCTACAGTATGTAAATAAACAATTAAGATCTGGAATGCAAGATGAGGGGAAACGTGCTTTACTCTGTTGAGTTATTCATACGGTCACAACCTTTCCTTCTTCTTCCTGTTTTCACTCTTTTATCAGCTCAATCTCTCCCTACACTCACATATATACACAGAAACACACAGTTAGGTCTGTTATGATGACCCGTTCATAGCATGTGTGGTTTATGTTTTTGTCTGTTTGTGGATTTAAAGTTCAAAGTTCAGTATGTCACAACTAGTGCAGCTCTCCACCAGGTGTGTCTGCAACGACCGCTGCTGTAATGTTTGATTGAATGACCACAATTGTCTAACCCCCCCATCTAGACCGCAAGCGTGTCAGACTTGTTTTTCACTCGAAATCAGTGGTGGAAACAAGAGTCCAAATTGATGCAGTTGTTGATCACAAGCACCCTATCTCTAAGGGAGACGCCAGCCACCATCCTGAGAAAACCCATTTCAACCGCTTGTACCCGCAATCTAGTTCTTTGGGTCATGACCCAACACTCATGACCATAGGTGAGAGTAGGAACGAAGATTGACCGGTAGATCGAGAGCTTTGCCTTCCGGCTTGTCCCCTCACTCGTGAACAAGACCCCGAGGTACTTAAGGACTCATTCCCTACCCGGAGTAGGCAATCCATCGGTTTCCTGCTGAGAACCACGGCCTCAGATTTAGAGGTGCTGATCCTCATGATAAAATATGTAAAATATGTTTTCAAAAAGCGTGAATCACCGCAACCACGAGAGGTCCTTGTGCTTAAAGTCATAAATAAGCACAAAAAATATCAGGCTGATGGGTCCAGCAGTATGCAAGATTAGCTGCGGACAGACAGACACGGGACCAAATACATAATCTCCTGGAGGAGATAAATACTTCCAGGAAGAATTTTAAGTTTTTTTTGCAGATGTTTCAGTAGTTTAACAGATAGTTTGAGCTTTTACCTATTTTTTAAAACTATTATGGGTTGAAACAAAACATAACATAAATGCACCATGTGTAGGCTCGTAGGAGCAAGAAGAAATAAAATCATAGCAAAGAAAATAATACTTCTCTCATAGGTCCATTGTCCCAATTAATCTGCTTCCCCATTCACCTCGTCACAGCGGATGGGGAAAACACAGCGGGTTAGAAAATGCAGAGGAAGCAGAAGAGAGAGAGAGGAAGAGACCGGGAGGAAAACAGAAAGGGTTTAATGTCAAGTTGAAGTGAGTCCACTTCTCACTTATTGTCATTTTTGTTCTCTTCCGATGAATTTAATGTCTTTCTTACAGTAAGAGGAGACATTTACTGCAAACCTTTACAGTGTCCTCATGAAAACTGCAGCAGCAGAGGAGTCCGTCTGTCTGTGTGGATCATCAGATGGATGTTAGGAATACTGAACGTTGCTAAAATATGAGAAAAAAAGTGAGAGTTGACTGTTAGGGAGCCAACCTGAATCTTTTTTGCAGACAAATTACGGCTCTATATGACAATCATTTTAACGAAATACTCCACTAAAACCTATGTTTAGATCAGGGGTCAGCAACCTTTAGCCCCTCTCCAGTGGCTCCCTGTGGATTTTAAAAAAAATTGTGGAAATGAATAACAGTTTTTTTGTTTACATTTTCATTTTTATTTATCAATGTTGTAGGTCTATGGTACGACGGTACGACGGAGTATTAGGGCCACATTGAGGAAAAAAAATAAATCTGAGATTTCGAGAATAAAGTCATAATATTATGAGAAAAAATTCATAGGTTTACGAGAAAAATAGTCGTAATATTACGAGAATAAAGTCATAATATTAGTATATATATAAATATATACTGTATATATAGCAGTATAGTAGTGGTAATTTTACGTGTTATTTTCTTTTTTTCTTGTTAAGTTATGACTTTATTCTCGTAATATTACGACTTTTTTCTCGAAATCTCAGATTCTTTTCCCTCAATGTGACCCTAATACTTCGTAGTACATTTGCACTTTGGCCCTCACTGCATTAGACTTATATACTTTATACTTAGACTATAAACTGTGTTACCTTCATCACAATGCTCAAATGTTTTGCGGCTCCAGACAGATTTTGTTTTGCCTAAAACGGCTCTTTTGATAGTAAAAGTTACTGACCCCTCAGCTACACTCCTGCGTTGGACCAGTCAGTGGGTAAAGCACGGTGTTAGAAGTCCATTCAGTGTAGATTTAAATGTCTTGGGATAAAGTGAGAGTAAAGTCGCCTCATACATCATCTTCTGTCTTTTCTCTAGCTGGTACAGGGAGAGGAGGAGGTAATAAATCTGCTGTCACCAGATCTGTCAGTGATGCTTCTACAGTATATTACAGGAGTTCAGCTTTGCTTCTCTTCACATCTACAATGCTTCATTAAACATACAGAATACCAGTTTGTTTCAGTGGTTGGATTTATAGTTACTGCCTTTTCAAATACCTACTCTTCTTCTCCAAACTCCTGTTAACGCATCACTGCTGGAACTGGTCCTGATCGGCTCGTTAACTGAGGACACTTTGAAATCCATCCAACCAGCCCAGTTTATGGAAAGCTTTGAGTTTGCAGGGTCGTTCTCAGTGCTGCCAAAATGCACGTGTCTTTAGTGTAAACGGTGAAGCATCCAGCTCTAAAGTGTTGGTGTGTGTGCAGACTCCACTAAAAAGGAAGGTTTTAAATATGCTGAATAAGTAGCAGCGAAGCTCTTTACTGTAGTGGTTATGTCACTGACTGGATGGATTTCTAGTCTCTCACCTGACAGGACTCTATAAACTCAATTCTATAAACTACACTAATTGTTTGCAGAACAGTAAAACAGCACTAAACGTATGTTGAGCTGCAGAATTTTTGAGAACAAAATCATACAAATTGTTTTGCGCCTTCAATTTTACTGTGTAAAGCTGCATTTATTAATTTTTGGGCACTAGGGGGCAAAGAAAACATAAAAATAAGCTGACCGAGTCTTGAGCAGCAGCTCGGGTTTGAATCTGATCCACGGTCCTTTCATGCACGTTGTCCCATCTCTCGCCCTTTCATGTCTATCTAATCTTTAAAGCAGACAGATACACAACCACTACTTTACATCTGGCTCTTTAGCTGCTAAATGCATGATGTTCCAAGCTAGCTGCATGCTAACATCCTCTGACTGCTGTTTGGTGCTGGGCAGGTAGTCTACAGCTGCTTTATGGCAACAGCCAAAGTAAAGACTGTACAGACGTTCGCAGTTCTTTCTGTTATTTTACCGTTATAAAGTAGGATTCTTAATTGATGACCACTTGTCTTTTAAGGAGCACATTCAGTATGTTGTAAAAGAAGCTGAAGCTCTTATTAGAATTTTGCTACGGAAACAAGTCTTGCTTTTCTTTTTGTGTGAAACAGAAACTGGTGCAATCTCCCTTTTTACCTGTTATTGACTATGGAGATGTGTTGTATATGAATGCTTCTGCTCGTTGTCTTCGCATGCTGGGTAGTGTGTATCACAGGTCAGTGAGATTCATTACAAACTGTCCTTCTTTGACTCACCATTGTGTACTCTACTCTAAAGTGAATTGGCCATCTTTATGTGCTCGTCGCCTCAGTCACTGGTATGTGTTTATCAACTGTACAAAAGCATTCTGGGTATAATTCCTTCTTACTTGTCTTCTCTTTTAAAAAGGAAAAATGGAAGTCATAATCTTTGTTCTGTGGACATTTTGCAATTTGTTGTTCCCAAAGTACGAACTGAATTGGGAAAGAAAGCTTTTAGGTTTTCGGCACCTACTGCTTGGAATAATTTACAATCTGATCTTCAACTTCAAAACTTAGTTACCTTGACTGAGTTTCAAGCTGCAGTCCAGGCTGTCTGTGTGCAAGTGTTTTTTATGAGCAAGTTTTAATGTTGTTAATTTATGTGTTGTCTGTTACTTTTATTATAACTGTGTTGCTGCTATCTTGGCCGGGTCTCCCTTGTACAAGAGATCTTTGATCTCACTGGGACTAACCTGGTTAAATAAAGGAAAATAATAATAATAGAGATTTGGGGGTTTGTGTGTATTTTTCTACTCAAGCATAAACATCTACAAAGTTTGGTGGGCCCTTGTTCACCTCAATTTCAACCACTGACGACAAATCTCAACTTGCATATTTGCATAACATTTGTGAGTAAACACGGCATCTCAAAAAGTTGCTTTGCATTTAGTTGAACACACTCTCAGAGCAGCACACATTTCCAACCATTCAGAATATGTCCGGACAATAATGAACAAAATAATAGCTTCTTAGAACTGCAGAGTTTTCAGAAATGTTGGTCAATTCAGGCTTAAGGGTCCTCACAGAGATTCAGAGACAGAGAGCTACTATCATTTAAAACAGTCTGTGCAGTAACACTCTTTACATCACACCTCCAAAATCTCTTTTTACCTAAAAATCACTTATCGCTGCTGTCAGCACATTTTCAGCTCAGCGTTCTTCAGTGTATAAATATCTCCTGCACAGAGGACGGAGAGAGAAGTCATCTGGACAGGCGATATTATGCATGGTTGAAGAGTTTGGGGGGTCTTAGCCAGGAAAGACCTTGTTGCTATGGCAACTAATGAACCATGTTGAGAGGGGGGGTCATGCATGTAGTGCTAGATCTCCTAGTAAAGATTCTGAAGTGGGACATTTCACTGAGCAAGTAGAAGGAGTGGTGATGAAGGACCAGAATATGAATGGAAGGTTGATTAGATGACTGGGTGACATGTCTCCGTGGACATGTTGGGATCAATAATGGAGAAGGAGGACGAGAAGATGAAGAAGACACGGGAAGTAGAAAAAAAGGGGAGGAAAAAGAGTCAGGGGAAGGATGACCAGATCTGGAGCTGAAACCAAGGACAAGGTGTTTGCGAGTGAACCCAATTTCAGAGGCGACGAAAGGCAGTCTGAGAGTTGAGAACAGTGTGAGACGACATCACAGACGGCCTTGAATACTACACACACACACACACACATGCAAGCACATGCACGCACATGCACACACACCCAGCAGTCTGCGGTGCAGGAGGAATCTCCATCTTGCTGTTCCTCTCCGTACACACCAGCAGCAGACCTAATTGCAAAGTGGGACATTATATAGGGCACGCTGAAAAAAATGTCGGGCTAAAAAGAGAATAGGAGGAGAGCAGTGATGCAGTAAAGACCTGCAATGTCCAGACGACACACACACACACACACACACACACACACACACACGTTGTGAAGTTAAATGCCCTTCAAGTACTTTGTTGTTTAAGGTATGGACCCATGAAATCATCATCGCCATCATTATCATCATTGCAGTTACACATTTAACCTCTTTTACCCGACGAACCCGGTAAAAGGCCTTAACGCCACTAAAACAACACTCCAAGTGTATTTTATCCAAACAATGATTGTTTGGCAATGATTTCTATATTTTAGTTACAAAATCAACGCACAAGAAATTGTATTTTTACTTACTATGTTTTTATATTGAATGTACACAATTGACTTTGGAATATTTTTTGTTATCTTATTTACATTGTTATTGATCTTATTTGTTATTATCTAAGTTTTACTTGATCATGTTTCATTATTATAATAAAACTACTCCATTTGGAGTCAAAATTATACAATTCAGTTGTTTTTTTATTGATTTTCTACTGTGCACAATGGTAGAATGTGATGATGCACAGGGTAAATGTCATGGCCAAAGGCTCCACTGTGTGCACATAGCCTCCTGTAGTGGATATCAGTAGTATTTTAGAGCCAGATTCCCTTTCAATAGATAGGAAACCCATTTGGCACACTTTGGGTATCCAAGTGTGCCAAATGGAGAGTCCTCCTGGTCCTATCCTTACTAAAACCTTTGTAGAATCTATGTGCTTTGTGTTATTTATATCTGCTTTGGCACAGTTGTAGTCAAGGAGTTGCTGAATGAATTCAGTGTCATCTCTGTGCACGGCATCATTGCTATAATGGTGTTATCTAATCTAGAAAACATTTTAGGCCAGGATAGAAATCTAAATGTTTTCCTTTGGTTCATCACAGTTTACTTTGGCATAGTAACAGTCACAATGTTACTGACAGTGGGGATGAATTGTCTGAGGTCTTACCTATCCATAGAGACCAAGATCATGCATATAGACCTGGTAGTTGTGGAGCTATTCTTCATTTATTTGGAGTATGTCTGTCTATCTATCTTCCAGCACCTTAGGGCTTAAGGTTAATGTCCTCCTTTATTCTGATGTAGTAAATACATTCTCTTACTGTGCTACAACTTTTCCTCTGAGTCTCAGTGATTCAGCTTAGAGCATAGCTTAAAACTAATTTAATTTCTACAGTGTTGTTTTAATGTTATTTAATATGCAGGTCACACTTAGACTCGTTCATTAGATGAGAGTTAGTTGTTGCTTTTAACTCGATATGTGGTTGATTGCTTTGATTGTCTGGCTGCATGTTGTCTCCCTTCAGGGACAATAAAGTTTGAATGACATTGATGCAGAAGCATTTATATAAATATAAATAACAAAATATATATAGAAGATGGTTTTGGTTCAGAATTTTCACCTTTTATTTATAATATATGTTTCTCCTTTTACAAATGTAGCTTCATAGTGCAGGGAATGTAATTATGTAATTATGCAATTTTATAGTAAAAACTCAGAATTTATCAAAAGATATCTCATAAAAATGTGTTTGATATTTAGAGCTGAGCTTATTTTTGAACAAGAAAAGGAACCATGGGATCTTTTTCCCCTCTACTAGTGCGTAACTACAAAACTTAAGCATAAGGATATATAGGTTTATCCAAATATTCATGACTCAGAGTCCAGGGGCAAAAACAAGCTGTCAGGACCCTCTCAATGTATGTCTCGCTCTGCGTGCATTGTGCACAGTATGTTTTGTTCCAGTGTGTAGGATCTGGCAGTATCTAGCAGTGAGGTGAGGAGATTCAGCCGATTAGACTGTTGTCAGGCTATTACATAGGCGTAATCAGTCGCTATAAGCCCCATAGATGTGGGTCAGTAGGGGCCTACTACACCTACTAGTAGGTTTTATCATCTATTCACATGGTAGATCACCGTAAGAAGGTATGAAAGAACACGACAGCGACCTCGAGCAGTTCTGAGCTGCAGTGTTTGTAGGTTTATTTTCTCTGATATATCACTGTGAGCAGTGTCTAAGGCTTTGCTAAGATTCAAAAGAACGGGGATCGAACCGCGCCCCCCCCCCCCCCCCCCCCCCTCGTTTGTGACGAGGAGGAGGTCACCGCTGATGCCATCGATCCTCAGGAGGATCAAAGCGGGACGACTGATGATCGCATCCCTGCTGATTTATCTGGAAAGAGTCCTGCCTGCTTTCCAGGAGAGATAAAAAATCATTAACTCTCTGACCAGCAGAGAGAGGATCTTTTCCTCCCTAATCATCATCACCCCCCCCCCGATACAGTTAAACTTCCTGTCTTCCTTTTGCAGATAGAAATGCTGAAGTGTTATGAAGTGATATGCTCACATGCTCCAGTGTTTCACGTTGATGCATTAAGATGAAGACGGGATCATTTATTTGCTGAGCGCACCTTTATCAGAAGCCTACTTGTACTCTTTTCCATTTCCACCACACATCACAGAAGCCCCATGTTCACCGCTCTCTATCTCTCTCACTCACTCCATCTCTGAAAGCACATTAATCATAGCAGACTCCCACATGTTTTCACCTCTACCTCCTCCCCCGCCCTTTTTCTCCTACTCCTCCGGTTCTCTTCCTCGTGGTGCTGGAGGCAAGTGGGTCACCGGCAACTGGAGGACTGTTTTCACTCTGATGGAGAGAGAAAAAGAGAAAGAGAAGGAGAAAGAGAAGGAGCTGATGGCAACGAGACGGCTTCTTTTATTAGAACCGAGTCTTAGGTGGTTTCCTCCACAAACTGTGAGATCCAAACCAAGTTCACTTCATGTCAGTGTGAAGTGTAAAAAATTGTGCAGTTCAGGCGTATAAATGTGGAAATGGGAGATTCATCCCCGTCGGAAACAAAAAAGGCTAATCTTGGACTGTTTCGTATTTTCACAGACAAAAAAAAAGGGACAAAACTGACGAAGCGAGAGGAAAATGTGATTGCTCTGTAATGAAAAATCAATGTGTAGGCAAAGAGATGTAATTCCCCTTTGATCGATGACTATGGGGCTTTTATAGAGAACATAATAGCAGCTAAAGACTGAAGACACACTGAGGAAAACTGGTTTTCTAGACATCTGTCCCCTCTGCCTTTCACAGGACGTTATAGGAAATGAGATCATAAAAGCGAAAAAGAGAATTTCTGCATTAACATTTATGAGGTTGGAGACCGGCCATAGAGGCAGGAAATCAACTATTGTAGCCGAAATAAGTCAGGAAGGAGAATGTAGTTCAGTACAGTATGAAGTCACCTCTCCCATTCATGAGAATCTGAGAAAATACTAAAATACCATCGTGCAACAGGAAAGGTTTGTTTTCTGTGTCTGTGGTTCTGGTATTAAATGAGCAGACGTTGCCATCTAGTGGTTTCATATATTCATTACTTTAAACATGTGCATAAATAAAACATCCTGTGATACAGTGGTGGAACGTCTCTCAGTACATTGACTAAAATAGAATCCATAAATATATAAATATGATATATAAACCTCTGAAAAAGACAATCCTGCAAGTACTTAAAGTGCATTTTGCTGCTAATACCTTTTGTTTAAAAGGGACAGAATCAAAATTACATATTTACGAGTTGTTGAGTGCTGGAGGTATCGACCGCAGAGCCGTCCGCCTTCTCTCCAATATAATGGAACTAATGAAAAACTCAACAGCAACGTCTCTTTCCAGAAATCATGACCCGGTTACTTGAGATAATCCACACACCTTGTTGTGAGCAGAACTATTTTCTTTCTACCGAACCACACCCACCAACCGTATCACCGTGCAGAAGGAAGCGTGCATCTGCTCACGATGAGAGGCTCGTGAGTGACAGCGTGAGATTTAAACGTTAACGCTGGCGTCCTCCTCGGCTGAGCTGTAACGTTATAGCTAGCTCAGTTGAGGTCAGGAGAGCCTCTCGTCTGTGGGTCGTGTCTAAATGGTTACCCTAGATTTGTGAAAAGGAAGTCTACTACCTCCATTCCTGTTCCTACTATCCATCGACTGGATTGTGTGGTAGACAACTTAAGTGAAACAGGGAGGCGTCCAGCGGACCTTCACAGAACATCTCGAGGACCTGGATTTTGCAGACGACCTCGCAACCCTTTCTCACACACAGAAGGAACATCGGAAAAGTTAGGACTAAACATCAACCTAACCAAGACAAAGATCATGAGAATCAACAACAAGAACGATGCCCCTGTTACCATCAACAACACAGCTCTTGAGGAGGTTTCATCATTCACCTACTTGGGAAGTATCATTAACACCACGGGAGGTTCAGATGAAGGAACAAGGACAAGGACAGGGAATGCTAGAACTGCTTTTTACTCGCTAAGAAAGATCTGGAGCTCAAGAGACATCACCACACGTACAAGGATCAGAATCTTCAGTTTAAATGTGAAATCGGTGCTCTTGTATGGTTCAGAAACACGGCGAACAACAAAAACATCTCTCAAAAAAATCCAGTCCTTTATCAACAAGACAGATCCTACGCATATTCTGGCCAAACACCATCAGCAACATCAGACTATGGGAAGTAACAACACAGGAACCCATCGATACCCAGATCAGGTGGAGGAAATGGACTTGGATCAGCCATACGCTCAGGAAGCCTCTCAACAGCATCACCAGGCGAGCTCTAACCTGGACCCCAAGAGAAAAGAAAAAGAGGGCGACCGCGTAACAGCTGGCAGAGGGACGTTGAAGCCGAAATGAAACAGAGCGGACACACCTGGCAAGAACTGGCAAGGGCAGCACAAGACAGGAGAAAGTGGCGAGGGGTTGTCGTGGCCGATGTTCCGCAGGGAATAAAGAGGCTTAAAGGTCCCATATTGTAAAAAGTGAGATTTTCATGTCTTTTATATTATAAAGCAGGTTTTAAGTGCTATATAAATACTGTTAAACTATCAAAACACTCAATATACGGAGAAATACAGACAGCCCGTATTCAGAAATTGTGCGTTTGAAACAAGCCGTTAGGATTTCTGTCCATTTGTGATGTCACAAATATACAATATATATAGATCATTACACGGTTTTTCAACACAAACATTCTAAATGTGTCCCAGTTTATTTCCTGTTGCAGTGTATGTGAATAACATCAGCTGACAGGAAGTAAACTTGGACCCAAACTGTTGCCTAGCGACACAATTCCGTTGCAATTCCGTTGAAATGCACTAAAACGGAGCGTTTCAGACAGAGGGTAAATACAGGTATATTCAGACAGACAGTATGAGGAAAATAAAGGTTTTTTGAACGTTCCAGCATGTAAACATGTTCTAGTAGAAACACAAAAAACAAGTATGAACCTGAAAATGAGCAGGATATGGGACCTTTAAGTCAAGTAAGTAAGTAAGTCAAGATTTGCGAAAACGTGCGAAAACGTGCAAAAACGAGCAAAAACGTGCAAAAATGTGCAAAAATGTGCAAAAATGTGGTGAGATTCAGCCCTGCCCGTTTCCAGTGAGAAAATAACATTAAAATATGCATCAAACTTAGATCAAGCAAAAGGCCCTGAGGACCCTTCATAGAGTTAGTGTCTAATAGACAAATACTGTGTTTACTGTAGTCTATTTAAAGATAGTGTTGCTGCTAATAGGTCTCACTTTAGTCTTTACATCCTTATTTGTACATTATGTGTGCTTAAACTAATATTTACGGGGGGCCCCCACTCCAAATTCTGCTTAGGGCCCCCTCCAAAAGTCTAGGGCCGGCCCTGGCGTGCCACTCCTGTCAGCTAACAACAGGAAACCGAGGCTACAGTTGAAACGGACTCTCCAAAATTGGACAATGGAAGACTGGAAAAATGTTGCCTGGTCTGATGAGTCTCAGATTCATATAGGGTCGACATGAAAGCATGGATCCATCTTACTCATTCATCATAATTTTCTTGGCACACTTTGGGCCCCTTAGTACCAAAATAGCCTTTACCACATCCCAAAGGTGCTCTATAGGACACATATCTGGTGACTGTGGAGGCCGTTCGATTACAGAGAACGCACTGTTCATGTTCAAGAAACCAGTTTGAGATGATGTGAGCTTTGTGACATGGTGTGTTATCCTGCTGGAAGTAGCAGGATAGGAACACTGTGGTCATAAAGGGACGGACATGTTCAGCAACTATACTCAGGTAGACTGTGGTGTTTAAACCATGCTCAGTTGGTACTAAGGGGCCCACAAAGCAGGATGGATCATTCATTTACTCATTCTATGACCACGCTGAACAATACTAATTGCAAATATCAATACTAAAAACTAGTGATGTTACGTGCTGTGCCGAGGCTTCGGAGCGTGTGTCGAGTAATCCAGGAAGTTTTCCGCGATGCGCGTATCGAGGCTTGTATCGTTTTAGACAAATGACGTCATTGATGACGTCCGAAGCCTCGCTGCCCGGCCATACCGCGTCACTGGTTCAAGAAGTGGTTCAGATCTTGGCACACATAAGATGCACTACTTACAAAACAATTACAGTTTATTATACATGTATGTTATTTACTTCTTAGAAAATATACATTATACTATATATTATATAGATATAAATGGATTACATGGTAATAGATTTTTTTTCATTGTTTATAGTCATTCCAACAGCCTTTACTGGCGCAAAATACAGATCACATGGTTAAGATCATATCTGCCTGTTTTACACTCTTTGGTCACCAGGTGGTTGCGTGTGCACATGAAGCCTCGAGAAATGAACCCTTTTTCGAACCAATTTGCTGGAAAGCTTCAATGCTTCATGAAGCTTCATCTCACCATCACTACTAAAAACATTAAAGATGGTGTGTACCAAAAACATCTGTGCTATCTTTATGTTAACATACTTTACTAACCTTTTGTTTGGCAGCTTTGATGCAGCCATCCTCTTCTCATGGTGCAACCAGGAAGTTAACAGCTCTGGTCATGTGACCATTTTCTTCTTCTTCTTCTTTGAGGTTTTACAGCATTTGGTATCCACGATGTTGCATTACTGCCACCTTCAGGTTGACATGACACACATCGTAAAGACCTGTTGGATGTTTTCCTGTGATGAAAAACATGCAACACTTCATATACAGCTGTCTATCTCTCACACAACAGTTACACAAAAAAACAAATACTTTGCACTGATAAAGCTCATTAAAACTAATCTGCCTCACTAAACCCACCATGCAGACCAGCAGTGCCTCTGTTCAGTGTTCAGCTTCCTGTTTCCATATAGGTAGTCCAGAGAAGCTCCTGTGCTGTGGCCCCGCCCCCCTCTCTGTGACATCACAGCGGGGGCGTGTTGTGTGGTTTTGGGAGCAATGTGGTCGACTGTCTGAGGTTTTGAAGTGTTTCTATCATAGCTGACAGCAGCGTCTTTCTGACCTCGTTTTGATTGACGGAGGAAACCAGAGACAACGAACATCTTATCTGATAAATCGGCGCCGCTGGTTTCCGTCAGAGCTGTCAGCACTTTTCACACAGACCAGGAAACGACCTGTAAACCTTTACAGACTCACCAGCGACACCAGGAGGCTGTAATAATTATTAAAGACCAGAAGACTAAACTGTTGGATCTAGCAGTGAGGTTGCAGATTGCAACCTACTGAAGCGTCTCCTGCGTGTCAAGTGTGTAGAAGAACTACGGTGGCTGATGCAAAAATGCGAATGGCCCTCTCTAGAGCCAGTTGTTGTAAGAGTAGCGTAGCTCAGTGGGAAGTGAGTGGTGAAGCAAGAGAGAGAGAGAGCGGCGAGTAACGTTATTGACTCCGGCCCAAGCAGGAAAAGTCAACAGAGTCTGGTTTGTCTGTTCTGGGCTGCTGTAGAAACATGAAAGGTGAAACATGGCGGACTCTGTGGAGAGCACAAGATCACAAAATAATGCAGGATAATAATTGCACTTTCGGGAACAAATTTGCAAGTAATCAGATTACCAAAAAGCAGCTGACACACAGTGAAGCCCCCGGAGCAGTTGACCACTTTGCCCAGTTGGTAATCACGTCAAGTCATTTTTATTTTTATAGCCCAAAATCACAAATCACAAATTAGCCTCAGGGGGCTTTACAATCTGTACAGGATACGACACCCTCTGTCCTTTACAGTACGACCCTCTCATCAGATAAGAAAAAACTTAACAAAAAAAACCTTTTAATTGGGAAAAAAATGTTAGAAACCTCAGGAAGAGAAACAGAGGAGGGATCCCCCTTCAGGATGGACAGACGTGCAATAGATGTCGTGTGTACAGAGTAACAACATAATGAAAATACAACATAGACAATCCATATGACAAAAAATAATACATACAATGTGCTAGTAACTACTTGTAACTACTAGTTTAATAGTTTTGTTGTACTGCAAGTATACTTCTATATACTTTTAGCACACTTTATAGTTTATGAAAGTGCACTTTAAAGTATACTCTTAGTAAACTACTAGTTTAATAGTTTTTTATACTGCAAGTATACTTGTATATTTAGCCCACTTTATAGTTTATGAAAGTACACTTTGATGTATATTCAGTAAACTACTAAGTAAATAGTTTTTTATACTGCAAGTATACTTGTATATACTTTTAGCCCACTTTATAGTTTGTAAAAGTACACTTAAAAGTATACTCTCAGTAAACTACTAGTTTACTATTTTTTTTATACTGCAACTACACTTGTGTATACCTTTAGCCCACTTTATAGTTAATAAAAGTACACTTTAAAGTATACTCTTAGTAAACTACTAGTTTAATAGTTTTTTATACTGCAAGTATACTTGTATATACTTTTAGCCTACTTTATAGTTTATGAAAGTGCACTTTGATGTATATTCAGTAAACTACTAGTTAAATAGTTTTTTATACTACAAGTATACTTGTATATACATTTAGCCCACTTTATAATTTATGAAAGTGCACTTTGATGTTTATTCAGTAAACTACTAGTTAAATAGTTTTTTTTACTACAAGTATACTTGTAAATACTTGTAGCCCACTTTATAGTTTATAAAATTACACTTTAAAGTATACTCTCAGTAAACTACTAGTTAAATAGTTTTTATACTACAATTATACTTGTATATACTTGTAGCCCACTTTTTGGTTAATAAAAGTACACTTTAAAGTATACTCTCAGTAAACTACTTTTTAAATAGTTTTTATACTACAAGTATACTTGTATATACTTGTAGCCCACTTTATAGTTTATAAAAGTACACTTTAAAGTATACTCTTAGTAAACTACTAGTTTAATAGTTTTTGTATACTGCAACTATACTTGTATATACTTGTAGCCCACTTTATAGTTTATAAAAGTATACTTTAAGTATACTCTCAGTAAACTACTAGTTAAATAGTTTTTATACTACAAGTGTACTTGTATATACTTTTAGCTCACTTTATAGTTTATGAAAGTGCACTTTAAAGTATATTCAGTAAACTAATAGTTTTTATACTACATGTATACTAACTTATACTTTTCTTAAGTATATCTTGATCAAAAGATTAAGTACAAGTATAAGCCAAGTACACTTAGACTTTTCTGTATAGCTTTTCCAAGTATACTTAAGTATACTTTTGTTAAGTATATCTCTGATAGGTACATAAAAAGTAAACTGAAAGGATACTCTCTTATTTTAACTTTAAAAGAAGTATACTAATAGCACACTTGAATAAACTTCCTTATAAGGGAGAGTAAGAAATGAGGGAGGTGGGAGAGGAAAAGGATCGTTAAACGAGGGGTTAATCACAGGTTGTATTCCTGGATGTCAGTCAGAGACGTTGTGGTTTACACCGACCTCAGATCAGAACAGAAAGCCCCTGCTGCTGCTGCAGCTTCACGTTCACCCACTACTCTCTCAGTGAATGTGTTTCCAGTCACCGCAGCAGCAGTCCTAGAAAGACCAACGGCTCCCTGATCAAACAGACCTCACCTCTCTGTAAGGACGACACAGATCCCTCTGATGAAAATATCACATCTGATCACGTACATCTGAACCACCACCTCTGGTCTCTCTACGTGGAAACTCTTGTGAATTACTCTGACCCCCTTTCGTAAAACGTCCTCTCTTGTGGTGTCCACAGTTTGGGGAAACATCGAGAAAAGTGACATCATCTTTCCTGTGTACACATTCATTGTTTCTGCTCTTTTTATTGCACATTAGCTGGAAATGCATCAATACAATTTTGGGGAAAACATGTTAATGAGGAACTCTGTGATTTTAAAGGTAGAACTCTGTGGAAACAGCAGGGACTGTACCTAATACAGCTTTGAGGCACTTGTACTACTACTGCTAAAAAATCAGTTTGGAGTAGCAAAACATTTGAGCATTGTGATGAAGGTAACACAGTTTATAGTCTAAGTATATAGTATATAAGTCTAATGCAGTGAGGGCCAAAGTGCAAATGTACGACGGAGTATTAGGGTCACATTGAGGGGAAAAAAAATCGGACATTTCAAGAATAAAGTCATAACGTTACGAGAAACAAAATCGTAATATTACGAGAATAAAGTCATAACTTTACAGAAAAAAAGAAAATAACACGTAAAATTACTACTACTATACTACTATATATATATATATATATATATATATTATATTATGACTATATTCTCATAATACTATGACTTTTTTTCTCGTAAACTTATGACTTTAATCTCGAAATCTCAGATTTATTTTTTTTCCTCAATGTGGCGCTAATACTCCGTCGTATCGTCGTACCATAGACCTGCAACAATGATAAAAATGAAAATGTAAACAAAAAAACAGTTATTCATTTCCACTAATTTTTTTTAAAAATCCACAGGGAGCCACTGGAGAGGAGCTAAAGAGAAGCATTTGGCTCCGGAGCCGCAGGTTGCCTAACTAAGTAGTTTTATTTTTAAAAGACTAGCGCGAAAATTGATACCTGGGTCACGTGTTGCTGGACATTCATAAGAAAACGCACAAATAATACGTTGTTGAAAGTCGTGCTGAACGTCACAAAAAAAAAAAGGGAAATCTGTGTCTATGTACACGAATCAAATAGTTTAAATGTGTGATTATTTCACGAACTGCCGCGAGACTGTTGCACTTTCTATTAGTTGTTGTAACTATTCTTACTTTAACTCTCACATTAAAGTGATTTATTTTTGTCCCAGCAGAATGTGTTGACACACAATCTGGTTTTAATTCTGTTTTAAAGTGTCTGCTGAGAGTACTGAAACTGAGTACTGAAACTGAGTAGTAAAACTGCGTGTCTGTCTGTACATCTCCTCTCTCGCTTCATGGATCAGAGCCCTTTGTGTTTGTTGGACTATTTGTAGTAGTGCTGCTGTGTTCCAACATTTCAGTAATGATTTTATTGTAATCAGTAGCACCAGTGAACCTAGGTTGTTAGAAACCACAGTGTGTTTGTACTTTAAGAAAATGCGCACATGGCAGCATCGTAGTAACTAATCAGTTCTCCAACCCTGAGACCTGCGGGATCGTGGGCCATCTGACTAGTAGGTTCAGTTTTAGGGTTAGAATGAAGCTACAGATATCATATGAAACTAAAAAACAATGAATCCATTGGTACCAACCGTAAACCGGTAAAGCAGCCGTTAAATAACGCTCCAAATTTGGGCTAAATTTTGGCGACAAAAAACTGTCATGGCCATTTTCAAAGGGGTCCCTTGACCTCTGACCTCAAGATATGTCAATGAAAATGGGTGAGACCATTTTACAAACTAGAGACCTAGAGCATTCAGAGGATGGATGGATCAAACTAGAGACCTAGAGCATTCAGAGGATGGATGGATCAAACTAGAGACCTAGAGCATTCAGAGGATGGATGGCTTTTCTAGCTAGATTGACAATAAGGGGGTTTCTGAGCAGTTTACACAACAGAAGTGCTCGCCATCCAATCGCAGAAAAATGCAAAATTCTTGCAGAAATCTACAAATGTCAAAAGTTTTGATCCCAAATCACAGCATTTCTTTTTCTATGGTGTTCCTCACGGTCTTGGTGTCTTAATGTGGTATTTTAGAGGAATTATTGATCATTTTTATAAATTCTCCAGTGGTAAAAAATGGTTAAATTTAGCACCAAATCTGTGTAACAAATGGTATCAACCCAAAAATCGCTGCAACAACTTATGAGACATAATAGAGCATGAGGATGACCATCATGAACTTGACACACAGTGCTGAGCAGCATCTCAAATTAATCTTAGTTTCCAGCTTTCAGACGATGTACACCACTTCTATGTGATATCTACTGTTGACCTGCTATCTCCCCCTAAAGACCCCCTGGACCCCCCTAAAAAAGACTAAAACGGATCTATTGTGGGTCTCAGAGGGTTAAAATGTACTGGCTCCAGGTGTTTGGTGTCAGTCAGTTTGATTCAACAGCTTTATTCTTGCTTTAGGATATCCCAGGAGTTACTCCTTTTATTTGATTTCTTTAAAATCATCTTTATATGTGATTCTTTTGTAGTTTTGTGATATTATTATTGATCTTGTAATATTTCTTTTGTGTCTTCTGTCTCAGAGAGGTTTTGTAATATCAAAGAAACGTGTGAATTTTTCATGGAGATTCTCTGCCTCAGACTTTAACAGAAGAATAAATATACATGTTTCCTTAAATGGCCTGTAAGCGTTTTGAAGACAAGTGGATGACAAAGGCAAAATTTCGTGAGATGTTTGGGGGGTTGTAATCTCACGCAGGAAGCGGGTAGCAGGAAGTCTCTGAGATCACTGATAAGCATCGATCCGTCAATCAAAACCAGGTCAGGGGCGAGCAGGCAGCGTGGGCTGAAAAAAACAACAAAAAAACACACGACATGACTGATAGTGATGATGCTGCAGTCCGGACCGACCTGAGTCACAACACGACTGTAAACCAGGTCAGACTCTGCAAAACTCTGCAGAGGCAACCAAGCAAATCTAAGAACTCCTACAGAGTGAAGACACAGCTGGACGACTCGGATAGATTCAGGGGCCCAGAAGGGCACCACGAAATTATTACGTTGGACTGGTGGCAGCTTTCTCCTGTTGCATCAGACATTAAAGCAACAGTGATGCAGAATGTGACGAGATGTGAGGTCATGATATGACTAAGACCAGTTCAACACAGTTCATCTCTGCTCAGATTCAAATGATCTCCATCCTACACACATCTGATGAAACTTAAGTTATTTCATCCCTGTTTCACTGTGTGGGACTATAGTACTATTAAACGTTACAGGTTCCCACAGCTTAACTACCAAAAAGTTGTATACTTATAGTTTATTTTATGAAGTAAAATTAAGTAAAGTTCAAACATATTTCCCAAGTATACTTATAAGTATACTAATATCAGTGTACCAGTAGTATACTTTTAAGTGTACTACTTCAATACTTCTTGGGACTAAATTGACCCACTTTTTAGTTTATAAAAGTATACCTTCAAGTGTACTAGTGTAAGAATAGTAAACTTTGAGTACACAACTAGTATACATCTAAGTTGTATTTTGTACTGCAACTATACTATGAAGTGACCTGTACTACAAGTGAACTTATAGGTATGCTGTTAGTTTACTACTTGCAGCTCACTTTTTAGTTTGTGAAAGTACACTTTTACTCTCAGTAAATAACTATTTTACTAGTTTTTACTGCAAGTATACTTGTAAGTTTTCTTTAACTTATAGTACTTAGCCAATGATTTATGCATTACATAAAGAGACTTTTGCTATTTGACTTGATATTTTGTAATGAGATTAAAAAAATAAACGGTGAATGCAAAAACGTAAAAAATTCTTGAAGATTTAAAGTAAATTAATATCAAAACATACGTTTACAAACTCTCATACACTCTAATAGGCTACTCTATCAAAAAGTAAGCATAAGCCAAGTATACTTAGACTTTTCTGTATACTCGTCAGTATAAGCCCATTATACTTAGACTTTTCAGTATAATTGTCAGTATAAGCCAAGTACACTTAGACTTTTCTGTACAGTATACTTGTCAGTATAACCCAAGTATACTTAGACTTTTCTGTATACTTGTCAGTATAAGCCAAGTATACTTAGACTTTTCTGTATACTTGTCGGTATAAGCCAAGTATACTTAGACTTTTCTATATACTTGTCAGTATAAGCCAAGTATACTTAGAGTTTTCTGTATACTTGTCAGTATAAGCCAAGTATACTTAGACTTTTCTATATACTTTTCAGTATAAGCCAAGTATACTTAGACTTTTGTATACACTTGTCAGTATAAGCCAAGTATACTTAGACTTTTCTGTACACTTGTCAGTATAAGCCAAGTATACTTAGACTTTTCTGTATACTTGTCAGTATAAGCCAAGTATACTTAGACTTTTCTGTATACTTGTCAGTATAAGCCAAGTATACTTAGACTTTTCTGTACACTTGTCAGTATAAGCCAAGTATACTTAGACTTTTCTGTATACTTGTCAGTATAAGCCAAGTACAAAAAAAATCCCGGACGAGCCCCCCTTCATGTTACGACTGGCTCGAAAGCCGCAACATAAAGATGCAACAGGACGACAAAAAGCATAAAATAGGGGAACACAAAAAGCTGCTTCTTCTTTCACACAGGTGCCCTCAATCAATCATCAGGGAGCTGCACTTACAACAACTGGCTCTAGAGAGGGCCATTTGCATTTTCACGTCAACCACCGTAGCGCTCCAACACCCTTGGCACATGGGAGAGGGTTCAGTTGGTTGCAATCTCCTCACCTCACCGCTAGATACCGACAGATCCTACACACTGGACCTTTAAAAGTCAAGATTGAAATTTTAAAACCAATTCTAAAACGGACAGGCAGCCAGTGAAGGGAAGCTCAAATAGGGGAGATATGATCACGCTTTTGAGATTTGGTTAAAAGTCTGGTGGCTGCGTTTATCATCCTGAATCCAAATGAGAAGTGATAAAGCATGAATTCTTTCAAGATCATTAAAATGTAAAAAAGATCTATTAGGGATATTTCTCAAGTGGAAGAAGCGTGACTGAGCTAGCTTAATGGCAACACGCACACACCAACAATGTATGACACATGTTCAAAAAAACACATCCATTGTTTTCAATGTATAACCACGCACCTCCTGAGTTGATTTGATGGCAAGTAATTTGATAGTGATTTGCAAACATTCAGTCCTATTTCCCAGCATTGATGCATGTAAATTCTCCAGAAAAATATGAATTTATCACATTGACCCTCTGGATTGGCACATCCTGGCTACCGTAGCCTGACTACTTAGGTTATGTTATTAAAGGTGCAGTGTGTAGGATCTGGCAGCATCTAGTGGTGAGGTTGCAGATTGCAACCAACTGATGCTTGTCCCGTGTGCAAAGCGTGTAGGAGAACTACGGTGGCCGACGTGAAAAGCGTGAATGTCCCTCTCTAGAGCCAGTGTTTCGTTAGACTGTAGAAACATGGCGGCCGTGAAGAGGGCCCGCTCCGTATGTAGATATAAATGGCTCACTCTAAGGTAACAAAAACACAACGAATCTTATTATCAGATGATTATACACCAATGAAAATATACTGATTAATATTATTTCCCATTTAAGCCAATAGATCCCCCTAAATGTTACATACTGGTCCTTTAAGATTTCACTTCAAACCAACCAGGAAAAACACCAAAAATTCATGAAGGTATGAGGACGTCCGTAACAACCGTCTGAGAAAGTTTCCCAACAAAATTTCCGGATGATGTTAGTAAACTTCTTCTGCATTGCGTGATGCTTTATGGCGAAGACTTCATGCCGTAGACGTGACCTAGAAAATATGCTGCAACTTTTGTATGCAGAACGATTGAATCTGTGGCTTGACTTTGAAAGTGGGTCGACAATCAGGCCTTGTCATGCAGTCTGGTCTGTGTGGTTTAGAGAGGAGGATCAAAGATATACAGACGGTGACATCATCACAGGAAGCGATGCCGATCAGGATAAATATCAGAGCTTTACCCGAGATCCAGCAGAACACCAGCGAAGAAGAGGACCACCTGCACCTGAACAAACACCAGCAGAGGACACAACATCAGCGAGTACCATCTGACCTCCAGCTTACAGCTTCTGACCTGAACCTCCAGCAAAGCCTGAGGACCCTGAAGAAAGACTTGGTGGAGTCTGAAAGATCTGCAAAAAGACAAAAATAAAGATCTGAAAAGGAACCAAAAAGGACAACGAGGACACTCAAAGCATAAGAATCCAAACCGTCAGCATGTTTTCAACATCAAACTCCTCCAAAGTGACGGTAAGAGCTTCTCATTTAAATCTGTGCACAAACGTTCGAGTTCAGGATGAGATTTGAAGCTTCGAAAGCCACCAAAAACTCTGAGAAAAAAATAATTTGCTGCACATTAAAGCCTTTACCTTTATTTTTCAATTGTATTTATTCAATATTTGTGTGTATTTTGAGGGCATTTTATGCATTTATGTGATGGTAGAGAATAGAGAGCTCAAAGATTTAATCATGATATTATGTTATGATATTTTAGCCTCAAACCCCTTATATTTAATTTGTAGATTAATACATTTTAAACATTCAAATTTTTCATATTTTGTGGGTAAAATTTATTAAATAATACATTTTAAATAAATAAAAAATAAATACATTTTATTTGAATTATATTGTATTTTTAATTATATTGCAAAACTTGTATTAAAAAGTTTATTCAACTTGTAAAATAATTATTGTCATTTCAATGAAATAATTTATATTAAATAATTTATATTAAATTTAAATTTGTATACATTTTTTAAAAAAAATCATGTTTTCCCATGTCGAACGTTATTATTCCAAAAAATGTAAATTCAAAATAATTTTCAGAAATAAAAAAACTGATATTATTTATCATACTAAAAAAACCTGTGTCTGAAGGTTAATTTCTCCTCCTCTTCCTCAGGCTGTCTGTGTGGTGGCTATGATGATGATGATGATGATGATCATGACGGAGGCAGCAGCCATAACGAAAGCAGCCGGCAAATCGAAACACCCGGCGAAGACACACAAGAATTCGTCTGATGAAGTGGCGGTAAAAATGGTCCACCTGCAGATTGACCCCAAGGCTTTTGCTCCTATCAAAACCAGGCCGCTGCAGGACGCCTCCATCTCCCCGTGGACATACAAGTATGGAGACACACCACTTCATGAGCTAATATAAAGAAAACAGTGGTATGGTCCTTTAATCAACTTGAAGATAAAGTGATATTTACCTCCTTTCTCTCTGTCCGTCCTCAGCATCTCCAAAGACGACTCTCTGATCCATCCTCTGTCGGAGGCTAGCTGTTTGCTGCGCGGCTGTCTGGACTCGGAGGGCCGTGAGGACCTGAGCCTGGAGTCCAGACCCATCATGCACCAGGTGCTGGTGCTGCGCAAGGTCAGGTCGACGGGGGAGGACAGCCACCACTTCCGGCTGGAGTCCCGCCTCATCGCTGTGGGCTGCACCTGCGTCCTACCTGTCGTCCTAAGCCAAGACTGAAGACCAGCAGAGACCAGACCGGCAGAAGCTTCTGTCTGGAAGACCAGGAAAAAAAACATATATCTGATTTAAAGTTAACATTTTTATAACCTACTTACGATTTGATAAGTAGAACTATTATTTTGGAGGAGAGAAAGGCATAATGTGAAGAAATGTGAATGATTTGATTTTAATAACTTCTGATCTATCTGAGTGAAAGAGACGTAGATCTAAGAGTCATCTGCATAGAAACTGATATTGTGCTCTGAAACATTGAACCTAAATGTAGTATATATTACTATCTAATAGGCTAATCATGACTTTAAAAATCAGAGTGGAGAGTCTCATAAGACATCATGCCAAAAAATCTGACTTAATACGTCATAATTTAGGATGCATTGTAAATTAAAACTAGTTGTTAATATGTCATGATTTAGATTTAGTTACGATTATAACTCATAAGTGACTCCAACTTTTCATCCGTGTATTTAATTTGATTTGATGTGAGGTGAAAGTTTCCCTACATGCTGCTCTGTGATCCGCTGGATGGTAAATTAATCCGATATCTTATTTTCTTTTGTTTACATTTTTTTTTTTAAAATTTGTCTCCAAAAAGAAAACTGGAGAAACTAGACAACTACACTCTGGAGATGAAGTTTAAAACAGATTATTATTATTGGATGTGTTTCATATACTATGTTCTATTTATGGTTAATTTAAAAGTCCTATTTAAAACGTATTTCAGTAGGTATTTATTGGTGATATTAATATTAATGTTGATGTATTTATTCAGAGGTTGGATCTGGTGTTGACTCAATAAAAAAAAAAAAATTAACAAAGAAGTAAAGTATCATTGTTTTATTCTTGAATTTAAAATATAATGGGATTTCTGTACATTATCATCATCATCATCATCATCATCCTCATCATCATCATCATCATCATCATCATCATCATCATCTCACCCTGACTCCTTTACATCGACTTTGGTCAGGGAAACACACACACCACTGCAGCTGTAAACACTTTACACAAAATCGATTATCAGTTATTCTCCAGTGAGATTCATTCATTCATTCATATCATGGGGGGGGGGGGGATTGGTATAATGATTGTTGGACAGGTAGATATCCCGTCATATAGCTAATGTTAGCCACACAAGCTAGCTAGCTAGCTTTTTGTTGTTGATGTAACAAACAAAAGTCTTGTTCCAAACATTTTATTTGTTGATTTTAGTTCATTGTCTCAATATTCAGAAATATGAAACTTATCCAAATACAGAATCTGAAAAACAAAACTTGGGTGCTGTGAAAGCCGGACTGTTTTAATGACTTAGTACTTGTCTCGACATCAAGTGTGTTTGACTTGGACTCGACTCGGTTTTGCGAGTGCTTTGACTCGAACTGGTCTTGGTTTTGCGAATGCTCTAACTTGGACTCATCTTGGTGTGAGTGTTAATTTGAACTTGTCTCGGTATCATCTATGTTTTAACTGGCACTTGACTCAGACTTATCTCTATCTCGTGAATGTACTAACTCAGACTTTTATGGGCATTTTCAACCGGACACGTCAGACTCTAATGAGCGCTCTGACACAGACTTGCCTCAGTGAGTGTTTTCGACCCGGCCTTGTCTTGGTTTGGTGGGTCAGACTTGAACTCTCAGTCTCAGACACTATTCTTGACTACAACAGTCTTTGGTGTCAACCAAGTCCAGTTTTGCCCTTCCTGGTATTGGTCTTGGCTTGGTCTTGATCTGTGTTAGGACTCTTGAGGTCTTGACTCACTATACATCCCTACGTCTGTCACTAAAGAGCCACATGTAACTCATCGAACTTGTCTTGTTGTCGTGGTTTTATAGTAAATGTGATGATCTAAACTTTCCAGCAGATGGAGCTGTTTAACTCAGATCACTTGTATATCCAGGTAGCAGAGACTCCACCACATTCGACCCTCTCGGCAGGAAGAGGCACTCCAACCTGTGTCTTTTTGTGAGGGATCATTTTGACGTAGAAGTAGAAGACACCCGGTGCAACTACTGCAGTCCAGTTGGCTGTTTTCTCGACTCCTTTTTTAGTAACATCTCCGTTTGACTTGTGTCCGGTTTCTGTTTCAGGTATGGTTTTGGTCCAACTTTTCACACTTTTACAATCACACACATGAACACATTGGCACTGTTGGCATAGCAACAAAGCACAGTAAAACCCCTGTGGACCATCTAATGATGAATATGCAGCGTCCTTCAGAAGTATTATCTCGTTTAAAAAGAGTCCTGGTTGTACAGGAGGAGGTCGAGCAGGCGGACTCTTCCTCAGTCCTCCTCCTCCTCTTTTTCTTCTTCTTCTCTCACTCTTTTCAGAGTCTCTGTCCTGTCAGTCTCCCAGTCGGAGCAGTGCCAGGTTGTGCCGGCACATCAATCCTCAGCTCATCAGCCCTCCAAAATGGCTTCCAAATAAGGTTCAGCTTGTGTTGTGATCAGGCCATCAAGACACCTGGAGGCAGAAGAAACGGGGTGGAGTTAGCACATGGCTAACACACATGGAGAACGGCAGGACATCCAACATTTTCTTGATTCAGAGATGGATGAATCAAGACGAGATGCAACATGTTAACCAGTGAGCTTTAGAGTCAGGCTAGCTGTTTCCCCTTGCTTCCAGTCTTTATGCTAAGCTAAGCTAACATTGTCCTAACTCCAGCTCTGTACTTAACATACAGACATGAGTTCTGCAATAAAGTCCCAAAATGTCAAACTATTACATTAAGAATGCTTTTCCATTTAACATTATTTTGTTAACCCCTCAGTATATTAGTCATTGCACCACCGTCTTCATATTTTGTCTCAGTGCAGCTACCCAGAATGCCCTCCTCCTCCTCCAGCTCGTCCTCACCTCCACACTGTGCTTGTCCTGAAAGACACAAACACAAACTCCCTTTAGTGAATCATTCCCATGAAACAGAATCATGAATCATCTCAGCAAACGAGAGTGAAAGCTGACGATAAAAAACCTGCGTCCTCACCTCCTCCTGCAGTCGCTCCTGTGAGGCGTTCAGGTGCATCTGCCGCTGCTCCTTGTCGGCGTCGGCACGGTGCTCCTGGCGCTCTTTGGTCAGAGCTTTCTGGGCGACTTCGCGCTCGTGCTCCCTCCTCTCGGCCAGGTGCTTCAGTAGCTCCGCCTCATGACACTAGAGGGAGACAGAGGAGAGGTCATGTTTTTGGTTTTGCTTTTCCAACAGAATCCCAGGCCTTTTTTTGTCAGATTTTACAGAACAGAAGTCAATTCACTGTTTGTCTTCACGGTGTCACTATGAGTCTGTTGGCCACTAGTTTATTGGTGGTCTTGTTTTCTGGTTTGACTGCTACATGATGTCGCACCAGATCATCTATGCTCTGTGTTTGGTCGACGCGAATGCCAATCAAAAATCAAAGACCTCCAATCAAACTAGCCTAAATGCTGATAATCAGAAATATGGCTAAAAGAGATCTGCTGTGGCCAGAATATTCTTGAATTTCTTAGACAATCATCAGTAATAACACTGTAAAATAACTTGTGGGGTTCCTCAGGGATCGATTCTAGGGCCACTGTTTTTTGTCGGTCCACCACTTTGGTCCAGACTGAAATATCTCAACAACTCCTGGATGGATTGTCGTGAAATTTGTTTCAGACATTAATGTTCCCCTCAGGATGAATCGTAATGATTTTGTTAATCCAGTACTTTTGTTTATGACCAAATACCTGCAAAACTAATGACATTCCCATTTAGGCTGCATTCACACCAAATCAGGCATTGTGGCGATATAGAGCATGGTTGTGCGGCGTTGTTGGAGTGTCACTTAATGACCCATCTACACCAAGCAACCGCACGATGATTACCGTCTTTGTACTCCCTCATTGCCGGGTTTTAAAGCTCTGGATCACCAGTTACATGATTGGCCAACGCAGCGTGACGTTTGGTTGCGCTTAGCCTCAGCTGTACTTTGTGTTTGGTGCTAATTAGTAAATGTTAGCATGCTAACATGCTTATCTAAAAGGGTAAGGTTGCTAAATATCAGCATGTTAGCATTATCATTGTCAGCATGTTTGCAGGCTGATGTTAGCATTTAGCTCAAAGTACCTACAGCCTCACAGAGCTCTTGTTATATGAGGCTAACGGTGGATCATCACTCCCAGTGAGAACTAGTGTGACCTTACAATAACAATAAGGAACGTGCTGACTGCTGTTGCCCTTATTCTCACACACCTTCCTCCTCTCCTGAGCAGCGTCCAGTTTCTTCTGGATCTCCTCCAGCGAGGGCTTCTGGCGAGGCGGCGTGGTCGCCCTCAGCTCGGGGCCGCCGTCGAAGGTGGGCGGCTTTAGGATGACCTCAAAGGCCTGGCCGCTCGCCCGCTTGCTCAGCTCGATCACCTCCATGTCCCGGATGTTACACAGGTTCAGGTCCACCACGCCTGCTGCAAGAAGAGCACGAGACCGTTAATAACAGGCGGTTTTTACTATTTGTATAACGTCTATGTGGCTCCAGGTTCCTCCCACTGGCTGTCCAAAGACAAGCAGGTTAGGTGAAATGGAGAAATTAGATACTGGTGTACCCCTCCTTCTCATCCAATGCATGCTGGGATAGGCTGACCCATGTAAGTAGGATTCATGTATTTCATCTAATAGCATTTGTTAAGTGTTGGACTGACAAACAGACAGAACCATAAAACATTATTAGCAAAGTTTAATTTTATTGAAATAATATGATCATGACCTTTATGTTTCTATGTTCAAATTAGTTTTTACACACAAAAGTCTTTCCTGCTGTACTGAAAGTAAACTTGAGCACGAGATATGATTATCTCGTGCCTGAGTCATTATCGAATGCCAACATCAGAGAACTCTTTTAGTTTTTGGTAATTTCCAAATGATTCAAATTTTCTTTTTTCACTTGTCACAACAGGAAAGTAAAAAATGGAACTAATAACATTGTTCTATGATGCAGCAATCAATATTATGATGATGATGTTATGATTTGTCGACGAGTTGAGTTGATGTTATGTATGTGTATATATATATATGTAATTAAAACAATCGATTAAAATATTTAATTGTGATTAATCACATGATTTTCCATAGTTAATCGCGATTAATCGCAAATTAATTGCACATTTGTTATCTGATCAAATTGTACCTTAAAGGGAGGTTTATAGTGGACAAATATGCTGCTTTATGCAAATGTATGTATATATTTATTGTTGTAAATCAATTAACAACACAAAACAATGGCAGATATTGTCCAGAAACCCTCACAGGTTCTGCATTTAGCATAAAACAATATGCTCAAATCATAACATGGCAAACTGCAGCCCAACAGGCAACAACAGCTGTCAGTGTGTCAGTGTGCTGACTTCACTATGACTTGCCCCAAACTGCATGTGATTATCATAAAGTGGGCATGTCTGTAAAGGGGAGACTCGTGGGTACCCATAGAACCCATTTACATTCACATATCTGGAGGTCAGAGGTCAAGGGACCCCTTTGAAAATGGCTATGACAGTTTTTCCTCACCAAAATTTAGATTAACTTTGGAGCGTTATTTAACCTTCTTCTTCAAGCTAGTATGACATGGTTGGTACCGATGGATTCATCAGGTTTTCTAGTTTCATATGATACCAGTATCTTCACTCTAGCTTTAAAACTGAGCCGCTACAACCTAAAAATCGCAAGTTGCGTTAATGCGTTATTGTCGTGTTAACTTTGACATCTCTAATATGTGTGTATATATGTGTATATGAGATAAAATTGATGGATTAATGGATCAGTAGCAGAGAAGGGGTAGGAATGACTAAAGGTATACTTCCTCCTACTCATTTTCGAACATGTAAGATTTATATTTTGTTGTTTATGATGATTATTTATGGAGTTCCCTCAAGTAAGTAACTCGTTCCCTCAAGTTTGTAAGTCGTTCCCTTGAGTTAGTAACTTGTTCCCTCAAGTTAGTAACTCGTTCCCTCGAGTTAGTAACTTGTTCCCTCGAGTTAGTAAGTCGTTCCCTCAAGTTTGTAAGTTGTTCCCTCAAGTTAGTAAGTTGTTCCCTCAAGTTAGTAACTCGTTCCCTCGAGTTAGTAACTTGTTCCCTCAAGTTAGTAACTCGTTCCCTCGAGTTAGTAAGTCGTTCCCTCAAGTTAGTAAGTCGCTCCCTCAAGTTTGTAAGTCATTCCCTTGAGTTAGTAACTCGTTCCCTCAAGTTAGTAACTCGTTCCCTCGAGTTAGTAAGTTGTTCCCTCAAGTTTGTAAGTCGTTCCCTTGAGTTAGTAACTTGTTCCCTCAAGTTAGTGACTCGTTCCCTCAATTTAGTAACTTGTTGCCTCGAGTTAGTAAGTTGTTCCCTCAAGTTTGTAAGTCGTTCCCTCAAGTTAGTAAGTCGTTCCCTCAAGTTTGTAAGTCGTTCCTTTGAGTTAGTAAGTCGCTCCCTCAAGTTTGTAAGTCATTCCCTCAAGTTAGTAACTCGTTCCCTCGAGTTAGTAACTTGTTGCCTCGAGTTAGTAAGTTGTTCCCTCAAGTTTGTAAGTCGTTCCCTCGAGTTAGTAAGTCGCTCCCTCAAGTTAGTAACTCGTTCCCTCGAGTTAGTAAGTCGTTCCCTCGAGTTAGTAAGTCGTTCCCTCAAGTTAGTAAGTCGTTCCCTCAAGTTAGTAAGTTGTTCCCTCAAGTTAGTAAGTTGTTCCCTCAAGTTAGTAAGTCGTTCCCTCAAGTTATTAACTCGTTCCCTCAAGTAAGTAACTCGTTCCCTCAAGTTAGCAACTTGTTCCCTCAAGTTACCTCATAGTGCACTTCCTCCAATCATTCCTGACAGTCAAGTCAGGAAGGAATTTTCGAGTTACTAACTTGAGGGAACGAATTAATAAAATGTTCTCCTAGGGGTCTAGGGGGGCTTCGTAAGTTACACCATCACACATATCAGCCGATATATATCCCCCCCCCCCCTTCCCCCCCAGAGTAACCAGAGGATGAAAGAGTGCTGACCTTCCTTCTTGTCGGCTGTGGTGTCTCTGGGTTGGGGGAGGATGCAGGAGCAGAAGAGAGACACCAGGGGGAGCTCTCGCATCTTCTCTCTGTATGCTGGAACATTCAGAGAGACAGAAAAAAGAAAAGCTGCAGCTGAGCCACAAATCCTCCACAGATTCAGTCAGATGAGCATGAACACATCACATCAACAAGAATCAATATGCGACTAAAAAATCAGTCAGAAAATGTATAATAATAACTGAGGTTTTACCTGCTAGAGTCATTCTGCTGCTGCTGCTTCTCTTTTCTGTCGAAGACACTGTGGTGAGGTAGAGTCTGTTCCTGAGGAGAGACACACGGGTCATGTTAAGGTGAATCCAGTAGAGTCGGTGCAGTAGAGCTACTC
Source organism: Sebastolobus alascanus (assembly GCA_916701645.2). Lineage (NCBI taxonomy): Eukaryota > Metazoa > Chordata > Actinopteri > Perciformes > Sebastidae > Sebastolobus > Sebastolobus alascanus. The sequence goes on from CAKAOJ020000093.1 coordinate 1,116,891, forward strand.
TCTGGTGTCGAGGCTAACCTGCAGTGGAAACACTGAGCATTTTTATGGATTGTTTTTGCCCTGAATAAATCTTCTCAGGCAATGACACACTTTAGCATCTCCTCCAGGAGCGTGAGAAGCTCGTGCAGGAAATAAAGTAGAACAATATGAAACAGTTCAGGAAGAAAGACGAGAAACTGCCTCTTCAGCAGCACGAAATCTTAACCTTGTGGAGTTTAACGTCACATGGGGGTTAATTTGTTTACCAGATAGAGGCATCTTTTTTTATCTTTAATGCATAATTTTGTCATTTGGTCAAAAAGTTTGCAGTCTGATCATTTTATATTAGAAATATATGTTAAATTAACTTTTGTTTAGAAGATCCAGGAGATTATTCATATCCCAGATGTCCTCTGAAAGTTTCTTTTACAAAACTGAATCTCATTTTGATTTAAAGGTCAGATTTTGTTTGAGTGAGTCGTTCGTATAAAAATATGAGCAATTAGCTGTTTTTGATTCAGCAGCCACGACTTCAGGGGATTTAAATAATTCATCCAAAAGTGTGAAGACTGAATCAGCAGCAAACACAGAGACACGACACGCTGCAGGAGCTCAGCCGAATGAATCAGCCTCCTGATATTACAGATCATCCAACAGCTGAGTCAGAAGAAGTTCAACAGCAGCGCGAACCTTCACTTTACAAACTCACTCAGTGCATTAAAAGATGAAAATTCACAGAAACATGAACTTAAAGATAAAACAAACCCTTTCTATTCATATCTATTCATCTACCAGGCATCTTTTCCATTAACTGTTAATCGCTGCAACGTCCAAAATAAAGACAAATATGCATGTTTAGGTGTCAAAATCAAAACTTATTCCTTAAACAGTTTCTTCAGTCTGAACAACAAACACAAAGAGATTCAGATTACAAACAAATGCAAATGAATCTTCAATTTTGAGAAGCAGATCATATTAGTAGAGTAAAAAGACTGAAAAAACAGGATTCTGTTTGTCACTTATTTATATTGATTATCCTTTAAGGGCTAAAAACCTGTGTGTGTGTGCCTATGTGCTTGTGTGTGTGTGTGTGTGTGTGTGTGTGTGTGTGTGTGCAGGGACTAAGCAATGATGTCATTGTTGCCAGTAAGCGCACCACCTTCTGCAGAGAAGTGCGAGTCGAGCACGCAGCTCAAACACTAAACTGATCGTAAAAAAAAAAGGAAAAGATGCAGGAAACAAAGCAGCAGAGACAGAAAACACAGAAAAGACTGAAATGATGAACAGAATCTGCAGATGAATCAAAGAATGAAGAAGAGAAATGAGTGAAACCATCTGTCTTCCATCTGTTCACATGTCTGTTTAAAAAGAGGCTGCAGCCGTCTGAGCTGCAAACATGCAGAAAGCTAAAAAAAAATAACATGAAATAATCACAAAAACATGAAGACATATGAATATACATGTAAATGTGTGCAGTGTGTACTCACCCTGCAGTGATGCTCAGTCTCTCTGTTCGGAGTGAAGATCTGCAGCTCAGCAGCATCAGCACCAAACAGCAGCCTGCTGCATGACATCATCCAGGAGTGATCTGATTGGCCGGCAGGGATACTGGGCTGTGATTGGTCCAGCAGGCCAGTGGAGGAGGAGAAGGAGGAGGAGGAGAGGAGGAGGAGGGGGTTCAGAACAGTGGAGGTGTATTTCAGAGGAATCCTCCTGATCACTGACAGAAAGCTCTTCATCACAGAATTTACAAGGAATTTCACTTTTCATGAGAGCTCAACGTACTCACACAGTTACTGTTCAGCTGATATAATCTGACAGATGAGATCATGTTCTGCAAAGACACACTGTGCAAGAGCAGATAAAGAAGATTTAGGATAAAGATCTTATGACAATTTAACAAAAAAAGACGGTCTCAGACAACCTCTTGAACGTTGGAGTCTCCACCTCTGCAACCATTAAACTTTGTTCAAATTCACAGAACTTTATTCTAAATTATAGCGGAAAATGTGTGAAAATGTGTGAATGATACGTGAGAATATTGAGAATATTTCCATCTGATGGAAAGATGCAGCTGTAAAACAACATGCAGCCATTTGTGCTGATTCACTTTCAGGAGCTTTTCTGTTATTGCACGTTGTTATTGTACCGTAAATGAAGTCACACAGACAGGTGATCCCCGACCTTTGACCCGACCCGTGAGGAAATGTCCAGCAGTAGGAAAGACAAGAATGTTTCACCAGACAGAAACATTTCAGGTTTCAGTAAACACACCTTCTGTCGGACTGCATGTCAAATAAAATTAAATGCAGTAAAGCTTGTGTGAAGATGAAACGAGAGCTGGATCTGGTTGGATCTGGTTGGATCTGGTTCTTGTTGCTTCTGGGGAAATGTCAGCGCTAAATTTAAAAGGCTGACAATGAACTCTTACTCATCCTCGCTGAACACTCATCTCAGATCAGTATGTGTGTATTAACGCCTCCGTCTGCTCTGGTTGAAAGCCAAACTCGCTGTCTGTCTGCCGCTCTTCATTCAAACTCATCAAACACTCTAAGAGCTCCACAGAAGCTGCACGGTCACACACACATGTATTGTGTTATTGATAATAAATAAAAAAAGATGGTGAATGTATTGGAAAAGCAACGTTTTGGTCGCAAGTGCTGTCAGTTTCATTAATTAAAGTCAGCAATGAGATGCTGATTTTTGTAGAATAGATCAGGGATTATGTGAAACAATTAACTGTGCAAATGTATAGCGAGTCGTACTCATGGACCACTGAATTATGCCCATTTAAATGTTACCGCGGCGCCACCTGTGGGTGAAGTACCATCACAGTGATATGTAGGGCTCTGAGTTTATATTTGCATGTTCTCTAAATGATGTAAATATTGTACAACGTCTCTAAGATTTATTGGGGCACATCGGCGACCACGTAAGCCCACAAGAATTCTGGCAACCGATTGCAGAAAAAAACGATTTGTCGAGTTCACTTAAAGGTGCAGCGTGTAGGATCTGGTGGCATCTAGTGGTGAGGTTGCAGATTGCAACCGACTGAAACTTCTCCTGTGTGCTAAGCGTGTAGGAGAACTACGGCCTTCTCCAGAGTCAGTGTTTGGTTTGTCCGTTCTGCGCTACTGTAGAAACATGGCAGCCGTCTCCATGAATATCTATGTAGATACAAACGGCTCTTTCTAAAGTAAACATGATTCTTATTTTCAGGCGATTACACACTAATGAAAACATACTTATTAATATTATATTCCATTTCTGCTAATAGATCCCTAAATGATACACGCTCTTCCTTTAAGTATGGTTTGTAATGAAGATGAACTTTACAGTGAGAAAAAAAATATATAGCTGAAGGTCAGAGGTCATGTCTCTTGGTGACTTTAGGTTCATCACACTATGTAAACAACATGAGGCCAGCGGGGGACTACAGCTCCCATCATGCACCACAGCAGAACACAGTGTTCTCACACATTATTCCTCCTCTTCTCCTCACACTGAACCAGATGATGTAATGCAGCTGCAGTGTGTGTGTGTGTGTGTGTGTATGTGTGTGTGTGTGGGTGGAGTTGGCAAGGTGGGCGAGAGGCTGCAGCAACAAGGAGAGAGAAACCTCCACATCCCAACTGATGATGTCACCTGCAGCCAATCAGCTGAGAGCTCTCAGAGCCACACTGTCTCTGTGTGTGTGTGTGTGTGTGTGTATGTGTGTGTGTCTGTGTGTGTGTGTGTGTGTGTGTGTGTGTGTGTGTGTGTGTGTGTGTGTGTGTGTGTGTGTGTGTGTGTGTGTGTCTTTAAAGTCAAATCAGGATTCAGCAGAAACAACAACACATCTGCAGCACTACGTTTTTTTAAGAGCTGCATGCAGCAAACAGGACTGAGCTGTTTACAGTAGAACAGAACAGAACAAAATAGAACAGAATAAAATAGAATAGAACAGAGTAAATTGAATAGAAAGAAATAGAATAAATAAAATAAAAACAGAACAGAATAAAATAAAATAGAATAAAGTAGAATATCATGAAATTGAATAAAATAAAAGAGACTATAATGAAAAAGAATAAAATGAAACAGAATAAAATAAAATACAATATAATATAATAAAATAGATTAGAACAGAATAAAATAAAATAGAGCAGAATAATATAGAATATAATAAAATAGAATAAAAATGAAATAGAACAGAAAAAATAGAATATAATAAAATAGAAAGAAACAAAATAGAACATAACGTAACAGAATAAAATGAAATATAATTAGAACAGAAAAAATAGAATAAAATAAAATAAAATCGAACAGATTATAATAGAATATAATACAATGAAATAGAACAGAAAAACATATAATAAAATAAAATAGAATAGAACAGAATATAATAAAATAGAACATAACAGAATATAATATAATAAAATGAAATAGAATAGAACAGAACAAATAGAATAAAATAAAATAGAATAGAACAGAATATAATAAAATAAAATAGAATAAAACAAAATAGAACATAATATAATATAATAAAATAAAATAGAATAGAACAGAATATAATAAAATATCATGAAATTGAATAAAATAAAAGGGTATATGATGAAAAAGAATCAAATTAAACACAATAATATAAAAGAAAATACAATATAATATAATAAAATATAATAAAATGAAATAGAACAGAAAAATATAATAAAATAAAATATAATAAAACAAAATAGAACATAATATAATATAATAAAATGAAATAGAATAGAACAGAAAAAAATGAATAAAATAAAATAAAATCGAACAGAATATAATAAAATAGAATAGAACAGAATAGAATAAAATAAAATAGAGTAGATATGTGATATAAACACAGGGGGGGCGGGGATCTGGCTCTGCAGGCTGCTTTCGAGGACAAACAGCAGCAGACTAACTGGAAGCAATGACATCATCTCTGAGTCCGGACGATGATGTCACTGACAATGAGGTCACTGCACTGCGTTCGACACAGAGTGATGTCATGACAATCTGACCGATAAGAAAAACAGAAAGAGTAAAGGATAAAGGATGAGTCACGTAGTTCATAGTAGAAGCTGAGGTGAGACTGATCACATAGAAAGAAACAAGGAGGAGTGTGTGTGTGTGTGCGTGTGTGTGTGTGTGTGTGTGTGTGTGTGTGTGTGTGTGTGTGTGTGTGTGTGTGATGTTACTGAAGAGGGAGATGTTGCCTCTTTGTTAAAATATCTGTATTATTTGAGCGACAGATTTACAGTGTGATTGGTTTTCTGTTCCCATCACTTCATTATCATTCAGGTAGAGGAGGTACCTTGTGCCCTGAGTTTAGACTCCCAGGCAACGCTGCCTTTCACTGCACACGCTGGTGGCAGAAACTGCGAACAACAAGCCGGGGCCTTGACACTGGTTTGGTGGGATGGTGGGGGGGGCAAAAAGGCAGAGAGACGAAACAGGTTTAAATATTGTTCAGATGTTCATTGGATCATTGGTTCACTGAAAGGCCTAAAGAGGTCAAATTATTCAATATTTCACAAAAAATGAACCCAAATATACACAGCAGAACCTTGTTTTTTTCTTCTTTAGTCTCCCATTAATCATCTCACAACATCTCTTTAGCCTTCGGAGGGGCCCGACCCC